>BSBN01000479.1:1200000-1800000 GCA_027924645.1 Cunninghamia lanceolata
GGAGTGCCTTTAATATTAGAGCATAATGGATCGAACTACTCTTTATGAGTAATCGATTGCTCTATTTCTGTTATTGAGTTGGCGGCCTCATTGATGAGGAGTGGCGGATAACCAACCACATTCACTATTTCTTCTCAACCATTTTTGCATGATCAACATATGGTGTCGATTGCACCTTTGTAGCTGGCGGTTGAGTCATAACAAGAGACCAAAACTGTTGATAATGAATGAGTTTTTAACTGTCATGAGTGGAGTGCTTAGTGGGACAACTCATTGATGAGTCAGTTTGAGGCTCTTAAGAGACCATGACTTGATAGTCGAGGGGATTCTGGTGGTGCTAAGTTTGGTAACTGAGATTGGGAGAGGAGACTACGCGTGGGCTGGGTAGTCATCCTAGAAAGAATACAGTGTATTCTGTTGCTATCTCTGCTGTGTAAACTGCCACCTTAGGTAAACACCTCTGAATTTTATGATATTAGTAGACAATGAAAGATTGAATAGTGCCTTGTCTTGGACATTCGTCGATTCTCATTTTGATAGTCTTTAAGTTTATACTATAACTGTTTCGATGAAGATGAGCCAACTGTGTCTCTCTTCATAGTATCGATTTAACATGATTAGTTGAGTCAACTAAATATGGAGGGTATAGAGAGTCATTGTATGACTGATATTTTATTTTAATTTTAAGCTTGAGAGTCGATATAGCCTGGTAAGGTCAATTCTTAGGATTGATAATGAAATCTATCTCATGATGTAACTAGGCCGACCCTGTGCCTTTGTATAAAACTATGATACTTGTCATAATATGAGTACAAGAACCAAATGATTCTATTATTATATATATTCCAAGAAGGATAACATAGTTATCATGAAACTAGTTAACCAGTCACATATTTGAATGAGTTTCCTTTTGAGGACGGTAGTCTGTATAGATGTAAGTTAGTCTTGAAAAATAATTCTAATGAATTAGTAAAGACTACTTGATAGAGAAAAACTTACCAAACTGTGATAAGTGTGATCTTAAGTATCAAGTAGAAGATAATATCATTTTGAAACCATTCTAGGTTAAATACATTGGTCAAGAATGATTCCTTACCAATAGAATTCAGAGTCTAAGTGACCTATGACAACTATGGTAAACCTATTGAGTTATAGATTAACTAAAGATAGTTTGGAAAAATGAATAAATGTCTAAGACCTTCTTTATTGTTTATACAAGTAATCTTGGAGAGTATAGTTTAATAGTACACCATTATGTCGAAAAGACTATGACAATAACCTTATATAGAATTCATATATGAGTGTATAAGGAGTGATGGTCAATGACATCACGTGAAGGTAATTGAAAGTATTCATATCCCTTTTGTATAGGAGTTATTATCTAACCATAGTATTCTTAACCTTGGTTGAGTTAAACCAAAGGTTGTTTATAAACCTTAGTCTTGAAGTTATGAGATAGGGTTATTTTGATTATTCAAGGGTAAAATAAAACCCTAATTTAACCTAGAAGGGTTAAAGATTATTTGATGACACCTTTATGGTTATAACCTATTTTAGTTATTTTATGGGGGTAGACATTAAAGGGCCGAGAACCCTAAACAATAAATGTTTCATCTATCTTATGGAAAAGAGATTAGTTGTTAGTCGATAATGTTTAACCTTAGGTAGAGAAACCTATTTGTTTGGTTACAAGTCGACTTGTGATATAAGTCATAAGCCTCGGGTTTTGCAATCATGCAAGAGGTACCATTAAATGGTTAGTCAAACATAAAGTTTATTATACATTTTTAGTCACAACTTCTCTTATCTATTACTTTTCGATAAGTGATGAATCTCAAATGTTTCAAAGATGCAAAGAGATACCCGAGAATAGATAGTCATTCCATAAGGTCTATGGAGCAATGACAGTTTCTTGTGAATCCACCTAAGTCAGAAAGAATAGGTTTGAGTTAGATAAAACTCTTTAGTTAAACCTTAACTCGACCAAATAAGGTAATTATTTATATTAAATCATTGTGAACATTATATAGAATCGTGATTGAAGGGACAAGTACCCTAGCTATGTCTATTCATTCTTACTTGTAAGAAAGGAAATAATTTCCTAGACTATGATGCTTAACCTGGGTAAGGTAACCATCTTAGTCATTATTAATCAATTTAAAATTCTTATGAATTGATAAGTTTAGGATCTCGGGTATTGCAATGAAGCAATGAGAATCATCGTAAAGATAGGTAATCGATAAGGTCTATGGAATATAGACAGTGATTGTAAACTTGTCTAGGTTGGGAAGACTAAAATATTGAAATTGTCAAGACTTTATAAGTTAAACATAGTTGACCAAGTTGAATTGTAGGAATATGATAGTATCCAAGTCGAGTTGGGGTGGGTGAACATTATGACAACGTTCATTGCGAACTTCAATTTATATTGAAACTATGGCCATAGTAATTCATGTCTCTGCATGCATTGTCGATTCACTGTATCTGGATTGCACAACCTATCAGAAATCATACTTAGCTAGAGGGTATCTAGGGTTGTATGGTTGATAGAGTTGTGTAGGATACAACACTATGTACTCGGAAGGCAAATTACCATTGGACACCTTTGGTCTATATTCCTTGTGAAGGGTAGGACCACTTCCTATGTGGAAGATGTTTGGGAGACCGCCGGTCTGTGGATGGAGGTAAATCACTGGAAAGATACTCTCTCTACCAGAAGACATGTTGAGGCTTGTGATAAAGATGTCAGATTTCCGGATGCAGTATATCTTTGAGACTTAGGTTTATTAAGACTATGTAAAACATTATCTAATGCAGATATTTGTAATTGTAAAGACAAAATGTCATCTTCGTATATTATATTATGTTGCTTATTTCAAGATAGAAATCTTGCAATTTGTTGTTACTTGATTATATGTTATATAAAAGAAAAAAATTTCTCTCTCTCTCTCTCACAGTTTTACCTTGTTGAATTACTCTATGGTAAATTCTCGATTTTACTATGTTTTTAGAATGTGGATGTTACAGCTATCCTAGGATTTGACGGAGGTAAATCCCTAAACACCACAAACCCCAAACCCCTTTTCTTCTTGTGTGCAGGTTATAGGTTCGAAGTCTGAAGAAGTGAAGGTACAAGAAGGTTGTGTAAGGGAAAGAGTTTCAGGATCTAAAAGTGGCCACTTACGGGCCCACCCAATTCTAGATGTCCATAAATGAATTGTAAAATTGATATTGACTATTTGACTATTATGTATGGGGTTTAAGACACCAGTGTACACAATAATTTTTCTTAGATTTTACTAATAAAATTGAAGCCCGTGAAATTCATATGTACCAATAATGAAATTTAGGGTATGTACATTACAACTAGATTTTATTAATGAATATCTGACATATTAATGAATTGTCTATTAGAGGTAATAAAAATAAATAAAAAATCCTCATACTCATTTAACAATCCTCTTGGTGCACTGAAAATGCAAGTCGACCTAACATATGGCTGCAATGCAAAAAGGGGAACTAGTTTTGCTTCATCCAGCCATTATTGCGTCTCATCAAACCTCGACATATTTAACAAGGTAAGCCGACCTCCTTGAATCACATGAATACAACTGAGTATGTTTTGGTGAAGTATTTCATTTAGTGTGAACGCAACCCAGTGTGGAAATGAGTCAAACACTTTCCAGAGGAGGAAGAATCACCAGTCTTTTTGGATTTTCTCAATTCTACTTTTAAATATCAGTAAATCAATCCAAATCTTTAGAAAGGAAACCCCAGCATGTGAAAGGGGGCCTTTGGTTTCTTAAAAAAAGATATAAACTATATTTGTTATATTGGTGAGGAGAGCACTCAGAAAAGATGGGGCTGAGGAAGGAATAGGCACAAACCGGTCCCATTGAGTGGTTAGGCTGTTGGCAAGAGACACTATATGGATTCATGGTTGTTGTCATTGATGGCAACAAAGGTCATCCCACATATCCGCAAGTCATGATGTGCCTCTACCGGAAGTCAGAATAAAGAATGTTGTGGTCCGGTGAACAAGAACAGAGCATGTGGCAAGATCCGACAGATTGGTCCGGATCTCTCAGAGGAAGTGTCTTGGTGCAGTGCGGATTTGGGTAAGTCAAGAGGACTACCTTGAGTGGTATATTCCAAGGATTTAGCCTCCGGTGATGGACAAGGAAAAAGATATGAATGGTTGAGTACCGGATTCCTGAGAGACAGTGAAAACAGAGGAAGAACTGACTGGCAGAGTATCAGACTGCTTTCCGGATGTGTTACTGTTGATGACAGAGGTTGTGAAGGCATGAATCATGTTTGGCCGACATGATTAATGATATCTACAAGTATATGCTTGATCCGCATTGCTTGGTGAGGAAGGATTCAGCCGACAGAATGAGAGCTTGTAAGAAACTAGATTGTTCCGGATGCCGACTAGAAAAGTGATGAAATTACTTATGCGGATATATATAGAGGATGGATTTAGTTGTGAAGTGTGGTGTTGGTGTGGAGATATATGCGAATAAGTCCAGATAAGAGCAGAGGTAGCAAAAAGGATCCAGTATGTGAAAGATAACAGAATAAAGAACAGAGGAAAGATGAAGTGCAGCAGATCAGTGTACTGAGCCTAACCGGAACTGAACTCCAGCATATGCAGATGCTTCCAATCAGTTCAAGACTGTGATTCTCATCACTTTGTAGACAGTGTGTCTTCTTGTAGGCAGTGGGCCTCTTGTGAGCAGTGTGCTCGGGCAGTGAGCCCTAATTGGCAAGTGCCATTTTTGTAATTTCCTATTCTTCTAACAGAGAATAATTTTGGGTTAATCACCCCGTGGTTTTCTCCCTTAACAGGGTTTCCACGTCAAAAATACTGTGTCATGTGTTTCTTATTTCATGGTTAATGTTTTTGTGTTTGATTTTATGCTGCATCAATTAAAAGGAAAGTTCAATAAGGGAAATAATTAGGATAACTGATTCACCCCCCCTCTCAGTTATCAACATAGGCTTCTTTATCATTTCTGTACGAGTAGGTGGTTGTTGCACTGAGGATATAAAATATATTCAGTAAAGGACCAAGAAACTGGTGGAATTTTTTAACAGGAAAACCATTGTCTTGTTGGAAGAGGTTTAACTCCCATACTGCATTGAGACTTTAAATAGGTAGGCTTGGTCTCCATCTGAATTACAATTAGAAATGGCTAAGGGTTTTCGAAATGAGCTCACTAAAATTTGTAGAAATACAGTTGGTTCAAAACTTACAAGTCTTCATTGATCCTTTTCCTAAGCATAACAACACCAACATGGTGGAACAAAATACAATGGAGATTGAAGATGACTATCTTAACTATGATGACATAGTTGGTATGATAGAAGTGGATAAGGTAAAAAATGAGGATTTACCTCACCCATGAGGAAAAGGTATCTACGCTGAGGTTCCTCCTCCGTTATCCCTCTATGGATTGGGAGATAACAAAGATGCACAATATACGCAATCAGAACAGCCTACATGTAACCTTTTGAAGGGGAAAGTGGTAACAATGAGAAGCATCCCATTCCATCGTGAAAGGCTCATTCATCAAGCAATGCATAATAAGAAAGCAAAAGACGGGAAATGAACAAGGCGTGAATCATCGGTGGAAAAAGGTCATGATTCCCCTCCCTGCAAACATCAAAAGGTTTCAAACATACAAGGTCTTGAGAAGTAAGCACCGCATGGCAATCATCGAAATAAAAATCAATCAGGTATGGGGTCCTCACACATTTTACCACACTTGATGGAGCACCTCTCTACAATGCTCGCAAGTTTGGAATCCTCTTAAAGTAGATATATTTATATGTGTTGTGTTGTTTTCCCCCATGTTATGTTAAAAGTTGTTTAGGTCTCATTGGATGACCCTTGATACTCTTGTAAGGTCAAGGATACAAGGAGACCGCCTCTGTTGTGCAATTATTCTATTTGTTTCTCTTTTCTTCTACTTTCCTCTCTCTTATTGTAATTGTTGTGTGTTGTGCCTTAGGGGCAAAGCGTTGTGGAGAATGTCTTAGGAGCATTTTCCCACATTGTGACCCTAAGCCACCTTTTATCTCCTCTCATTTTAGTGTTTACATTCTTCAGTGGCTCTACTAGTCGGCGAATGACGAAAACAAATAAATACTGATAAAGACTATGTATCCCTATAGCAAGAAAGCAAAAATGGACCTATCCATATATGAAGATGGTGTTGATATATTACTGATGCTTGACTAGTAGAATCACTCTGTGTTGTGATTCTTATTGTGAAAATTGTTGTAACAAACCTTTGCAATACTCTAAATCTGCTTCTATGCACTTTAGATTGTTTTGTATGTCACCTTGTAGCTACACTCAGTTCTAAGATACCTAAAGTATAATCTCACATCTATACAGACACATTCTTGAAGGTCATCTTGTACGAATTCTCTTCCCTGCATATCTCCTTTGTACAACAATCCATGAACTTCTAATTAAACAGTTTCTTTGTTTCTTTGATTCTTTCTAACAAAGCTAAAAAATGGTCCAATTCATCTTCGTTGTCATCTGATACAACTGTGCATTTGCACTTTTTCTTTGAAACCTTCTCCTTTCCGAAGCACAAGTTTTCTAGCCTCCATTTTTCTCCCTTGACATCCATGTTAGTAGTTAATAGAGCCCTGAAAACAAATGTTTATTCTTTTTATTTTAATTCAAAGGCACCAGAATGCCCTTATGTCTGCAAAAATAACAGATCAAAACTTCATTGTACAGAGAGCAATCACTAGTTAACATGTGGGGAGTTTATCAATGATAAGTTTTATACACAAGAGATGATAGACTATACAGTTAAAAGATAACAAAATATCTGACATAATTTTTCTAGAAACCAACAAATCTAAAAAAGGAATCGATCTTGCTGCTTTAATTTAAGAGGTAAAAGGTATTAAAGACAAACACGGATAGACATCTAGAATTGGGTGAGCCTGTAAGTGGTTGCCTTTGTCTACACCAGAGAACAACTGTAACATTGTACTTTAAGGGAAAGGTTTACCTCATCCTCGAGGTTCATCGAACCAAACTTAGGAGGTGGATGTAATCGCAGGTACTCATCCATAACCTCCCAAGTAACAATAGGATCCTTAAGATCACTTCCCAAGGCTAGTTCCTTAGGTGCAGAGGGTTTCATTGATTCATTTCCAGAGATAAGAGCAGTAGCCCTAACCACTTTGTCCTTCTCCTACTTGATGCGTTTAATAGCATCGGTGAAAGTCTCATCATTAGTCAACTATGCGCCTCTCAAGCAACCAGTTTGACCAAGGATTTTCATTCTTGAGGCTTGCTCCCTCATAGCCTTAAGGTAACGTCCATTTCTTGTTACATTCTTCCTAGGTGTCGTTCTTATTCTTACCATTCTAGCATAAGAACATCCAAACATTAGCAACTATTAATGTCAAAGGAAAATTTCATGTAGTGAGCTCATAGGTCCATGTATTGAACCTAGTAGCTCTAATACCATATGTAACATGTCATGATCAACATAAGGGTAAGTGCAGGAAAATGGGGGGCCAAAAAGGGGTCTTAAGTGGCCACTTTTTTTTTTTTTTTCTAAAATCAGGAAATACTGGCCTTGGATGAGAAATTGAGCATAGTTACACTCAAAATTTGGAGATACAACCAAAACAATGTTCGTAGTGCTCCGAGTCTACTTTCTAAACTACTATTTTTTTTTGAAAATGGCATAGATTAAGGGGTTCAAAAGAGGGAGCCACAGAAATTGGTGTTGTTTCTGTCAAAAAAACATAACATAGCATGTTTTGTGGCTCCCTCAAAAGGTCAACTTTTTTTGGTATTTTTAAAATCGCTTCAGTGAGAAATTAGCTAATAGCATGTAGTTTAAGCCCGTTCTGATAATTTTTTGATGAATATTTGATTTTTTACTAATTTTCAAAGTGGACACATCCTAAAAAATAGAATTTTGGCCGTGCTACCCCTATAAATTTTGAAAACTAATTAAAAATCATTTTTTTATTTTTTTAATATTTGTAGAATGGAGTCTAGTTTCTAAATATGTAATTTTTTTGAAATTTGAATGAATAGTTAATTTGCAATGAAAAAAAGACCAAACAGTGGTTTTTGCCTAAAAATGGACACACAAAATAAAGAAATTAAAGATGAAAGGCTTAACATTGTTAAAATGTCAAAAAAATCACATCGTCAAATAGCTAAGAGAAAGCCTAACATTACCCAAGTGTTCGATTTGTTTGACCTTAAAACACGTGCAAATCTGAGGGTTAGCATGAACAAAATTATGTGAAATTTTGAAGAATATAGAAAAACACGTCTGTGACTGTTCATAAGGCACTCCAAGCCTTTGGGTTGGAAATCCAAAGCAAATCCCAAGCCCAAGGCTTGGGATTCCCAAAGCAAGACATAACGTGAGCGCGTTATAAAGCGCTCACATTATGTTTTGCTTTGCATTTTTCCTTTCCCGCAAGTCTGTTGTTTGTCATGTTTGACATAACACAAGCGCGTTATAACGCGCTCGCGTTATGTTCCCCTTAAATTTTTTTACGTTCAAGGCTATTAATCATGAGGGTTAAGGGATAAGGGATAGGGTTGGAGGGTTTAAGGATAAGGGATTAGCGTTTAAGGTATAGTATCGAGCCCGTTGAGGGTCTAGGAATAGGGATAGCGTTTAGGGTTTAGGGATGAGGGATTAGAGTTGAGGGATGACAGATTAGGGTTGAGGGTTTAGGGTTTAGGGTTTAGGGATAGGGTTGAGGGTCGAGGGATCAGAGTTAAGGGTTGAGGGATTAGGGTTTGACATTGAGGGTTGAGGGTTGAGGTTCAAGGGTCAAGGGTTTAGGGATAGGGTTTAGGGTCGAGGGATTAGGGTTAAAGTAGAGTGTGGAGGGTGTAAGGATTAGGGAAAGGGTTGGAGGGTTTAGGGATAAGGGATTAGGGTTTAAGGTATAGTATCGAGTCTATTGAGGGTTTAGGAATAGGGATAGCATTTAGGGTTTAGGGATGAGGGATTAGAGTTGAGGGATGATGGATTAGGGTTGAGGGTTGAGGGATTAGGGTTTAGGGATAAGGTTTAGGGTTGAGGGTTGAGGGATTAGGGTTTAAGGTATAGTGTTGAGGGTTGAGGGTTTAGGATTACGATTTAGGGTTGACGGATTAGCATTTAATGTCGAGGTTAAGGTTAGAGTGTCAAGGGTAGAGGGATTAGGGATAGGCTTTAGGGTTGAAGGTTTAAGGATTGAGGGTTGACGCTTTAGGGACGAGGGCTTAAGGCTTAAGATATAGTGTCAAGTGTTCAGGGTGTAGGGATAGGGTTTAAGTTTTAAGGGTTAAGGGTTGAGGGATTAGGGTTTAGGGTTGATGAATTAGGGTTTAATGTTGAGAGTTGAGGGTTGAGGGTTGAGGGTTAAGTGTTGAGGGTTGAGGTTGAGGGTAGGGTTAATGGTCAAGGGATTAGGGTTAAATAAGAGTGTCGAGGGTAGAGGGATTAGGGTTTAAGGTATAGTATCGAGCCTGTTGAGGGTCTAGGAATAGGGATAGTGTTTAGGGTTTAGGGATGAGGGATTAGAGTTGAGGGATGACGGATGATGGATTAGGGTTGAGGGTTGAGGGATTAGGGTTTAGCGACAAGGTTTACGGTTAGGGTTGAGGGATTAGGGTTTAAGGTATAGTGTTGAGGGTTTAGGGATAGGGTTTAGGGTTGAGGGATTAGAGTGAAGGGTTGAGGGATTAGAATTTGATGTTGAGGGTTGAGGGTTTAGGGTTGAGGGTTGAGGGATCAGAGTTAAGGGTTGAGGGATTAGGGTTTGACATTGAGGGTTGAGGGTTGAGGTTCGAAGGTAAAGGGTTTAGTGATAGGGTTGAGGGTCAAGGAATTAGGGTTAAAGTAGAGTGTGGACGGTTTAGGGATAAGGGATTAGGGTTTAAGGTATAGTATCGAGTCTGTTGAGGGTGTAGGAATAGGGATAGCATTTAGGGTTTAGGGATGACGGATTAGAGTTGAGGGATGACGGATTAGGGTTGAGGGTTGAGGGATTAGGGTTTAGGGATAAGGTTTAGGGTTGAGGGCTGAGGGATTAGGGTTTAAGGTATAGTGTTGAGGGTTTAGGGATAGGGTTTAGGGTTGAGGGATTAGGATTTGACGTTGAGGGTTGAGGGTTTAGGGTTTAGGGTTTAGGGTTAGGGTTGAGAGATGAGGGATCAGAGTTAAGGGTTGAGGGATTAGGGTTTGACGTCGAGGGTTGAGGGTTGAGATTCGAGGGTCAAGGGTTTAGGGATAGGGTTGAGGTTCAAGGGATTAGGGTTAGAGTAGAGTGTGGAGGGTGTAAGGATTAGGGATAGGGTTGGAGGGTTTAGGGATAAGGAATTAGAGTTTAAGGTATAGTATTAAGTCTATTGAGGGTTTAGGAATAGGGATAGCATTTAGGGTTTAGGGATGAGGGATTAGAGTTAAGGGATGATGGATTAGGGTTGAGGGTTGAGGGATTAGGGTTTAGGGATAAGGTTTAGGGTTGAGGGTTGAGGTATTAGGGTTTAAGGTATAGTGTTGAGGGTTGAGGGTTTAGGATTAGGGTTTAGGGTTGACGGATTAGCATTTAATGTCAAGGTTAGGGTTAGAGTGTCAAGGGTAGAGGGATTAGGGATAGGGTTTAGGGTTGAAGGTTTAAGGATTGAGGGTTGAGGCTTTAGGGACGAGGGTTTAAGGCTTAAGATATAGTGTCAAGTGTTGAGGGTGTAGGGATAGGGTTTAAGTTTTAAGGGTTAAGGGTTGAGGGATAGGGATTAGGGTTTAAGGTATAGTGTTGAGGGTTGATGGTTTAGGGATAGGGTTTAGGTTTGAGGGATTAGGGTTTAGGGTTGATGAATTAGGGTTTAATGTTGAGAGTTGAGGGTTGAGGGTTGAGGTTGAGGGATAGGGTTAATGGTCAAGGGATTAGGGTTAAATAAGAGTGTCGAGGGTAGAGGGATTAGGGTTTAAGGTATAGTATCGAGCCTGTTGAGGGTCTAGGAATAGGGATAGTGTTTAGGGTTTAGGGATGAGGGATTAGAGTTGAGGAATGACGGATGATGGATTAGGGTTGAGGGTTGAGGGATTAGGGTTTAGCGACAAGGTTTACAGTTAGGGTTGAGGGATTAGGGTTTAAGGTATAGTGTTGAGGGTTTAGGGATAGGGTTTAGGGTTGAGGGATTAGAGTGAAGGGTTGAGGGATTAGAATTTGATGTTGAGGGTTGAGGGTTTAGGGATAGGGTTGAGGGTCGAGGGATCAGAGTTAAGGGTTGAGGGATTAGGGTTTGACGTTGAGGGTTGAGGGTTGAGGTTCGAAGGTAAAGGGTTTAGCGATAGGGTTGAGGGTCAAGGAATTAGGGTTAAAGTAGAGTGTGGACGGTTTAGGGATAAGGGATTAGGGTTTAAGGTATAGTATCGAGTCTGTTGAGGGTGTAGGAATAGGGATAGCATTTAGGGTTTAGGGATGACGGATTAGAGTTGAGGGATGACGGATTAGGGTTGAGGGTTGAGGGATTAGGGTTTAGGGATAAGGTTTAGGGTTGAGGGCTGAGGGATTAGGGTTTAAGGTATAGTGTTGAGGGTTTAGGGATAGGGTTTAGGGTTGAGGGATTAGGATTTGACGTTGAGGGTTGAGGGTTTAGGGTTTAGGGTTTAGGGTTAGGGTTGAGAGATGAGGGATCAGAGTTAAGGGTTGAGGGATTAGGGTTTGACGTCGAGGGTTGAGGGTTGAGATTCGAGGGTCAAGGGTTTAGGGATAGGGTTGAGGTTCAAGGGATTAGGGTTAAAGTAGAGTGTGGAGGGTGTAAGGATTAGGGATAGGGTTGGAGGGTTTAGGGATAAGGAATTAGAGTTTAAGGTATAGTATTAAGTCTATTGAGGGTTTAGGAATAGGGATAGCATTTAGGGTTTAGGGATGAGGGATTAGAGTTAAGGGATGATGGATTAGGGTTGAGGGTTGAGGGATTAGGGTTTAGGGATAAGGTTTAGGGTTGAGGGTTGAGGTATTAGGGTTTAAGGTATAGTGTTGAGGGTTGAGGGTTTAGGATTAGGGTTTAGGGTTGACGGATTAGCATTTAATGTCGAGGTTAGGGTTAGAGTGTCAAGGGTAGAGGGATTAGGGATAGGGTTTAGGGTTGAAGGTTTAAGGATTGAGGGTTGAGGCTTTAGGGACGAGGGTTTAAGGCTTAAGATATAGTGTCAAGTGTTGAGGGTGTAGGGATAGGGTTTAAGTTTTAAGGGTTAAGGGTTGAGGGATAGGGATTAGGGTTTAAGGTATAGTGTTGAGGGTTGATGGTTTAGGGATAGGGTTTAGGTTTGAGGGATTAGGGTTTAGGGTTGATGAATTAGGGTTTAATGTTGAGAGTTGAGGGTTGAGGGTTGAGGGTTGAGGTTGAGGGATAGGGTTAATGGTCAAGGGATTAGGGTTAAATAAGAGTGTCGAGGGTAGAGGGATTAGGGTTTAAGGTATAGTATCGAGCCTGTTGAGGGTCTAGGAATAGGGATAGTGTTTAGGGTTTAGGGATGAGGGATTAGAGTTGAGGGATGACGGATGAGGGATTAGGGTTGAGGGTTGAGGGATTAGGGTTTAGCGACAAGGTTTACGGTTAGGGTTGAGGGATTAGGGTTTAAGGTATAGTGTTGAGGGTTTAGGGATAGGGTTTAGGGTTGAGGGATTAGAGTGAAGGGTTGAGGGATTAGAATTTGATGTTGAGGGTTGAGGGTTTAGGGTTGAGGGTTTAGGGATAGGGTTGAGGGTCGAGGGATCAGAGTTAAGGGTTGATGGATTAGGGTTTGATGTTGAGGGTTGAGGGTTGAGGTTCAAAGGTAAAGGGTTTAGTGATAGGGTTGAGGGTCAAGGAATTAGGGTTAAAGTAGAGTGTGGACGGTTTAGGGATAAGGGATTAGGGTTTAAGGTATAGTATCGAGTCTGTTGAGGGTGTAGGAATAGGGATAGCATTTAGGGTTTAGGGATGACGGATTAGAGTTGAGGGATGACGGATTAGGGTTGAGGGTTGAGGGATTAGGGTTTAGGGATAAGGTTTAGGGTTGAGGGCTGAGGGATTAGGGTTTAAGGTATAGTGTTGAGGGTTTAGGGATAGGGTTTAGGGTTGAGGGATTAGGATTTGACGTTGAGGGTTGAGGGTTTAGGGTTTAGGGTTTAGGGTTAGGGTTGAGAGATGAGGGATCAGAGTTAAGGGTCGAGGGATTAGGGTTTGACGTCGAGGGTTGAGGGTTGAGATTCGAGGGTCAAGGGTTTAGGGATAGGGTTGAGGTTCAAGGGATTAGGGTTAAAGTAGAGTGTGGAGGGTGTAAGGATTAGGGATAGGGTTGGAGGGTTTAGGGATAAGGAATTAGAGTTTAAGGTATAGTATTAAGTCTATTGAGGGTTTAGGAATAGGGATAGCCTTTAGGGTTTAGGGATGAGGGATTAGAGTTAAGGGATGATGGATTAGGGTTGAGGGTTGAGGGATTAGGGTTTAGGGATAAGGTTTAGGGTTGAGGGTTGAGGTATTAGGGTTTAAGGTATAGTGTTGAGGGTTGAGGGTTTAGGATTAGGGTTTAGGGTTGACGGATTAGCATTTAATGTCGAGGTTAGGGTTAGAGTGTCAAGGGTAGAGGGATTAGGGATAGGGTTTAGGGTTGAATGTTTAAGGATTGAGGGTTGAGGCTTTAGGGACGAGGGTTTAAGGCTTAAGATATAGTGTCAAGTGTTGAGGGTGTAGGGATAGGGTTTAAGTTTTAAGGGTTAAGGGTTGAGGGATAGGGATTAGGGTTTAAGGTATAGTGTTGAGGGTTGATGGTTTAGGGATAGGGTTTAGGTTTGAGGGATTAGTGTTTAGGGTTGATGAATTAGGGTTTAATGTTGAGAGTTGAGGGTTGAGGGTTGAGGGTTGAGGTTGAGGGATAGGGTTAATGGTCAAGGGATTAGGGTTAAATAAGAGTGTTGAGGGTAGAGGGATTAGGGTTTAAGGTATAGTATCGAGCTGTTGAGGGTCTAGGAATAGGGATAGCGTTTAGGGTTTAGGGATGAGGGATTAGAGTTGAGGGATGACGGATGACGGATTAGGGTTGAGGGTTGAGGGATTAGGGTTTAGGGACAAGGTTTAGCGTTAGGGTTGAGGGATTAGGGTTTAAGGTATAGTGTTGAGGCATTAGGGATAGGGTTTAGGGTTGAGGGATTAGAGTGAAGGGTTGAGGGATTAGAATTTGACGTTAAGGGTTGAGGGTTTAGGGATAGGGTTGAGGGTCGAGGGATCAGAGTTAAGGGTTGAGGGTTGAGGTTCGAGGGTCAAGGATTTAGGGATAGGGTTGAGGGTCGAGGAATTAGGGTTAAAGTAGAGTGTGGAGGGTATAAGGATTAGGGATAGGGTTGGAGGGTTTAGGGATAAGGGATTAGGGTTTAAGGTATAGTATCGAGTCTGTTGAGGGTGTAGGATTAGGGATAGCATTTAGGGTTTAGGGATGAGGGATTGGAGTTGAGGGATGACAGATTAGGGTTGAGGGTTGAGGGATTAGGGTTTAGAGATAAGGTTTAGGGTTGAGGGCTGAGGGATTAGGGTTTAAGGTATAGTGTTGAGGGTTTAGGGATAGGGTTTAGGGTTGAGGGATTAGAGTGAAGGGTTGAGGGATTAGGATTTGGCATTGAGGGTTGAGGGGTTAGGGATAGGGTTGAGGGTTGAGCGATTAGAGTGAAGGGTTGAGGGATTAGGATTTGATGTTGAGGGTTGAGGGTTTAGGGATAGGGTTGAGGGTCGAGGGATCAGAGTTAAGGGTTGAGGGATTAGGGTTTGACGTTGAGGGTTGAGGGCATTTTCTATCAAGAACTTGATTATGAGGGCTTGCCCCTTCATTGTTATGCCTATCATATGGCAGAGCATCTGGCAAGCTCTTGCAGGAAAGAGATGTGATCAATGCAAAGGATGTGACGAATCTATAGTAAGACAAAACACAAGCCCATTATAGTGCAAGCACATTATAAAACACTCGCGTTTTATCTTTCTATTGAAACGGTAAAAAAGTGGTTACCCCCGTGATCCAGGCCCACATGCTCTATTTTCTTACTGATTCTACCCGTCCTCCGACAAAAAAGAAGTGCTTTCATGCTATTGGGAAGTTCACATGCACATTTGACACATTGTACCACATTTGCATGATCTTTCCACCACCTTTTCTGCTTTGCCAACTTGAGAAGGAGGAAATAACATAGTTTTCACACCAAGTTTGATATATATCTATTCAAGTTTCAATTTTTGTAGTGTTGCAATGTTAATTGTGATTCAATTTTAGGAATTTAACATTATAGATTGGTTAATAGTATTGTTGTTAGTAATGATATTTGAGTGTTATTGAATTTAACATTGAAAAGGAAGCGAGTGGTGAAAAACTCAAATTGTTGAGGAGTTTGATGCAAGAAGATAAAAACACTACATAATTGGGTACTCTCTCCATTCAAATCTTCATTTTTTAGATATGTCAAGTCTTTACATGCATGTTCTTTACATTTTTCTTATTTCGGATTGAATTACTTTATCATGCTTTATCATACATGTTTAAAATAGACACATTCCCAATCAAGAAAGTAGCCTACAATCTCACATGATGCCATGTATATTTTCTACACTTGGGCTCTTTAATAATTATGTGTAATAAACAAACCTTAACATACCATGATGTCAAACTATACAAGAATAAATCCTTACAACATAAAAAAAATACAATCCCACTATTATCTTGTATTCATTTCTTAGGAACTAATATTGGTCTCTTTATCATGCTACAGACAAATTCTCCGTCATGCTGAGGAAACGATCAAGAATTAAACCAACACAGAAATAAATAAAAGCTAAGAATACAAAGAAAGCAGTGGCTATGAGGGAACTTCATGAGAAGAGGAAATTGGACACGATAAATGAAGACATACCAATTGAAGAGGAACCACAACCATCACAAAGAGATATGGTATTGGCGGCACAAAGAGAACGAATGCAAAAACTTCATGGTATGAGAGATTTGAATACCATAGTTGGAGACACGTCCTCTATCGCAAGTCAACATGTAGGGACACCATCTACCACATCTCAAGTTGAGAGTACATCATCACTCACATGTGATGAAGGAGGTATGCCATCGTTCCCACCTCAACCTCAAGGTATGTCATCTATTCCATCTTCGATCGAAGGTATGCCATCTAACCCATCTCATTTAAATATTGATGAAATTCCTAATGTTGAGATGAATTTACCTAACTTGACACCACCTAGAATTTTGCATAGAAAGCCAAAGTATTTGATTGATATTGATGAGAATATTTTGCAGCCAATGCAAGGTAAGATTCCAAAACGCACTTGTAGAAGATATGCTAATAAGATTTGGAGATTGTTCTCTGAAAAGTTAAATGAGACTGCAAGATGTCAACTATTCGTTGAAATGATGCGAAGTATAAAGTATAGGTCTATCATGAAGATTCTTAAGTTGAGAACATCAAAGGCTTCAAGTGAAAAATCTATTGTCAAGAATCTAATGAATGCATATGAGAGTGTGGGTAACACCTCACACACAAAAGATAGTAATGCAACACGGCGTGTGATTACATCGACTATAGTAAGTAGTCAAACAAGGAAAGCTCGTCTCATTAGAAAGACAAGTCAAGAATTGAGAATTAATAGAAAAACTTTATCAAGAGCCATTGGAAGACGCCAAAGAATTGAGGACACTAATGCCAATGAATTATGGGCGTTCTCGGGGAGACTACCACGAAAAGATAAACCAATTGTTGAAGCATTGAGATCACTAATTGAAGACTTTTGGAAGAATTACACAAGGGTATCTCCAAATCAAAGGGATGTGGTAAGAAGGAGAATTAGTAGTCAGAACTGCGAGCCACATCCAAAGCATTTTTTGGATGAGATTCAAACACAATTTTATGGTAAATTTCTAGAGAAGTATCCTCAAATTAAAATTTGTCAAAGATATTTTGAATTGCTAAAACCTTTCTATGTTAAGATAAATCACACACGCACTACTTGTTGTTGTAGATTACATATTGAATTTTCTAACCATTTTGATGCTTATAGGTCTATATGTTTAGATATGCATACTAACAATGATTTGCAGGGATGTGCCATATGTTCCCCACCAACATCTTCAAGAGACTTCATATCAAAAAATTTATGTGAAAGAGAGGAAGGTCAAATATTCTACAAGAAATTATGCTTGGATGGCACATGTCATCGTTGCGGTGGCTTGCAACATTTGCCAATATGTGAACATATGGAAATAACATGTGGTTGGAAACAAACTAGTAGAGTTTGGCAAGTATAAAACAGTGGCATACAATACAAGAGATGGTAAAGAAGTAAAGAGGTGTGAATTAGTTATTGAAAAGATTCCAGCGTATCAGTTTATGCCTATATTTCGTGACAACATAGTGTATGAGTATGTAAGACATGCCCATAGAGCTCGATGGTTGGACTTGCAATTCAAGTTATGCAAGGACACATTTCTAGTTGGTAGCATTGTTTCAGTCGTTGACTTTGCAGAGAACTACAGTCTACAGCCACAGCGTGACGTGCAATCACAATATTACAACTCCACACAGGTTTCTATATTTGTGCACATCGCATTCATTCATGCGAATGATAGTACAGAGGATGACAGAAAGATAATAAGGGAATATAATTTCTATATTAGTGATGATTGTACGCATTTTATGGAGTTCGTGCAAGGTTGTTTTCAGGTGTTCTACAATGATTTGGCTAGAAGGGGCATATCGTTCAGTTAGCATATCATATGGTCGGATAACTGTGCGTCACAATTCAAGAACCCGTGAAATTTCTATTGGCTAAGTAGGAGGCATAATTTTATAGGTATTCAACATATGTGGAACTTTTGTGAGGCCGGGCATGGAAAGGGGGAGCATGATGGTGCAGGAGCATGTATCAAAAGAGCCATAGCATGAGAAGAGTTAAAGTATAAAGACAATGCAAAGTTGACAGATGCAAAATTGATTGTCGAGTGGTGTAATGCTTCCATGGGTCCAGGTAATGAAGGTAAGTCTTTAGTTTGTAGATTTTTTTGGTTGATAGATGATACTAACATTGCACCATATGAGGATTGTTGTACACTGACAGGATCAAATGAGATGCACTCTTTCAGAAGCTCAATTGTAGGTTCATGGAGTATCCATACACGAAAGATGTCATGCTTTTGTTCTTCCTGTACAATTCAAGTCTGTGATGAGTGTGAGTCAAAGGAGTGGGTTGACGAATGGTAGTTAAGTTATCTTAGCCCACTTGACACGTATCGACCCCCGACGGCACTGGAACTAACACAAATGGAATCATCAGTTGACTTTGACCACATATCAAATTTAGTTCAACCAGGTAATATAGGGCACGTATATGCATCTAATTTCATCTAGTTCAACCAGGTAATGTCATCTTACTTTGTAGTGTTTTTGTAATGTTGACAAATTTCATCTAATTTGCTATACATATCAATGTAGGGCACGTATATGCAGTTATTGCAGATGAAGATAATGAAGAGGGAACAGATTATTACTTATGTTGTGTTGAGGCCAAAAAGAAATTGGAGGCCCCTGTTACAGATGGAGAAAACATTGAATACCCTACAGGCTCAGTGGTTATTATTGGAACATGGCTTAGAAGGTACCCACATAAGAGTGTTAATATTTGGCTATTTCAGGACTTTGACACGCAACGAAAGATTCTTCATTATTCGAACCTTGTCGTGGCATCCAATGTTCATTTGATAAAGTATCGGGGTAGACCTTTCAACAAAATATTATGGAAGGTGCATGAGTCTGACCATGAAGCAATACTTGACACAATAAAGAGTAGAGTAGATCCGGATGGTTCATTGGATTAATTTGTAAGTATTCACATTGATTTTGTAAAGTTATGTTACATTGAGTTGTAAGTATGCACATTAATTTGTAAGGTTTGTCTTTTTTTTAATTTCCTCCTGCATTTTTACACATATGTACACATTTTTACATCATCATGTTATGCATTTTTGGTGTCCTACTCCTGATGCGACCAAACTCATAACTCACCCTACTTCCTCTAGACACCATTTGATGATCTCTCCAACACTCTGGATCCAGGGCGCCCAATCATGATGATGACCTATATACCATTCTCCCAAGGCGCTCATAATGAATGAAAAGAAGACCAAGGGCGCCCAAGCTTAATAGACTTATTTCTTTCAATTTTGATGATCCAAACTCTTGCAATATGACATCCACTTTCATGCCTTTAGATCTTCCTTCACATACAGGGCGCCAAATCAAGTTGAAAAATCTACATAAGGGCGCCAAACTGGATGAAAGGAGACATGAAATGCGCCTTAGGACTCCATGCTAAGGTTTGAGCCATTAAAGTCTCTTGATATTAAGCGCTCATGATGATGAAACTTAGAGCTTTTTCCTTTCCTATTCGCTCATCTAAGATGTTTGAATGATAAGGAGTGCCTCGACCTCTATAATGTACATTGGGCACCAAAATCAAGGTGATTTTAAGTCACTTTGAGTCATTTGGGGTCAGTTTGAGTCTTTGAGTCATGTTGCAAAAAAGTGTCAATGTTGTCAAGTTGCACAAAGCAACTTTTGCATTTTTGGTGTCCTGCTCGTGATGTGACCAAACTGACTGTTCCAACGTGTCCGAATGGGTACATTTACGCTAGGCATGGTCCTATTTTTCACCCAAACATGTTGAAACAGTTTGAGCTACATTGTACCGACGATATCCGTGAAGAGTCCAAAGTGCAAAAAGGTAGCAATCTTTGACGAGATGTTACTCAAAAACTGTGTCACTTAGAAATATTCTGTCTAAGGCAACGTGATCACATAAAGTGCCTCTACAATAACCTCTCTCATTTTTTTATATCTCTGAGGCATTTGCCCGTGGTGAAAGGTTTTCTGCTGCCCCAAAAATCGTCAGAAGGAGGCAGTGTAAAGTTGCAAATGGGTGTAACTTTTGTCCTGCTCTTGATGCGACCAAACTGACTGTTCCAACGCATCCGGATGGGTACATTTACGCTAGGCATTGTCTTTTTTTTCACCCAAATATGTCGAAACAGTCCGAGCTACATTGTACCAACGATATCCCTAAAGAGTCCAAAGTGCAAAAAGGTAGCAATCTTTGATGAGATGTTACTCGAAAACTGTGTCACTTAGAAATATTCTATCTGAGGCAACACGATCACGTAGAGTGCCTCTACAATAACCTCTCTCAGTTTTTATATCTCTGAGGCATTTGCCCGTGGTGAAAGGTTTTCTACTGCCCCAAAAATCGTCAGGAGGTAGTGTAAAGTTGCAAAGGGGTGTAACTTTCGTCCTGCTCCTGATGCGACCAAACTGACTATTCCAAAGCATCCAAATGGGTACATTTACGCTAGGCATGGTACATTTACGATATCCCTAAAGAGTCTAAAGTGCAAAAAGGTAGCAATCTTTGACGAGATGTTACTCAAAAATTGTGTAACTTAGAAGCATTCTATCTAAGGCAACACAATCATGTAAAGTGCCTCTACAATAACCTCTCTTAGTTTTTTATATCTCTCAGGCATTTGCCCGTGGTGAAAGGTTTTCTGCTGCCCCAAAAATTGTCAGAAGGAGGCATGTAAAGTTGCAAAGGGGTGTAATTTTTGTCCTGCTCCTGATGCGACCAAAATGACTGTTCCAACGCATCTGGATGGGTACATTTACGCTAGGCATTATCCTTTTTTTCACCCAAACATGTTGAAACAGTCTGAGCTACATTGTACCCACAATATCCCTAAAGAGTCCAAAGTGCAAAAAGGCAGCAATCTTTGACGAGATGTTACTCAAAAACTGTGTCACTTAGAAACATTCTATCTGAGGCAACACGATCATGTAGAGTGCCTCTACAATAACCTCTCTTGTTTTTTTATATCTCTGAGGCATTTGCCTGTGGTGAAAGGTTTTCTGCTGCCCCAACAATCATCAGAAGGAGGCAGTGTAAAGTTGCAAAGGGGTTAACTTTCATCCTGCTCCTGATGTGACCAAACTAACTATTCCAACGCATCTGAATGGGTACATTTACGCTAGGCATGGTCCTATTTTTCACCCAAACATGTCGAAATAGTCTGAGCTACATTATACCGACGATATCCCTGAAGAGTCCAAAGTGCAAAAAGGCAGCAATCTTTGATGAGATGTTACTTAAAAATTGTGTCACTTACAAACATTTCATTTGAGGCAACGCGATCACGTAGAGTGCCTCTACAATAACCTCTCTCAGTTTTTTATATCTCTAAGACATTTGCCCGTGGTGAAAGGTTTTCTGCTGCCCCAAAAATTATCAGAAGGAGGCAGTGTATTAAGTTAGGACGAAAGCCTATTCACTCTAGGTGCCTGTTGTGACCAAATCACACATCGCGCCGGAGAATCCCAAACATGCGCCTTGAACAAGTGATACTACAAGTGGTGACCAAAATGGGCACCTTCAAGAATTGAGCCCTCCAAGACATCTTGCAATTGCCTAAAAGTCCAAAATTTACATAAGTGAGTTAAGGTGCCATTTTCCATCTCCAGTGCCTCCTTTGAGCGCCTTAACATGGAGTGAATGTTTTAGTCTATGAAAGAGTGTGCCTAAAGAATATAACAACCCCTTGAGTCACTAGGATGAACTAAGTTAACAAAATGAACTTCATTGAGGGAGGTGCACTTGTGCATCTAGACAACTCCAATTTAGCGCCTGAGAAAAAGCATGTTTAGAGACACCCCTCGAATGAACCCTCTAGAACCAATAACCATAGCTCAAGATCCATAACCATGAGAAGATAAAGCATTAAAAAAATTCATCTAAAGGATGGGAAATACCTCTTAGATGATAGTTTGCCGAGTAGACCAAGAGTGGGGAATGAGAATGCTCCTCGAAGATACACCAAGCCACAATGACTCTCTCCAATAAGAATCTTCTCTAGGTCCATAGTTAACTCATGCCCATATCCAAGTGAAAGTCCCCTTGGTCTTCCTACTAAAACTTCTAAAGGGTAACCATCTCAACAAGTGTCTCTAATCCCAAGAGAACTCTAGCCTCACCCAAGTCTCGAAGTATGTATTGGATCCTACAACCAATCAATCCATGTTAATCTCCAAATGCAACACCACATTATCATGAAGCTCCCAAGCACATGACCAATGTACTCAATACCAAGAGAACCAACAAGACCACTGTCAAAACTCCAACTACAAAATTAGGTATCCAAACATGACATCATGATCTAACATCTCCTCCTAGAAGATCACATGCACCAATACAGACATCTTAGTCTCAAGAGAACTTGTATCATGCTAATACTCTAATCTAGAATCAAGAGTCCACTAAGACACACTACCAAACACCTCTAAACCAAGGATCAACATCTACAACCACACGAAGATAACCATCTCCTAAAAATAGTAGCCAAGATGTCAAAGCACTCTCACTACAAATAATAATCATAATCCAAGAGTTTGTCCATTACACCCAACCACTATATAAGATCATCCATCACTAGGTGACGAATACACATCACTATCAAAGCTCCCACTGAACCATGATATGAACTACACATGGTATTGTGATAACCATCTCCTAAATGAAGATCACCATGGTCCACACACACTCAACTATAATACTAATAACTCCAAAGTAGAACCAAGATCTCCAATCTAAGAAGATAAACCATCATTACTATCAAAAGCTCACACTAAACTATGCAACTAAGATATCCATGACATCATGATAAACATGCTACAAGTCCCAATAACCAACTATCCAATCATTCTCATCATCCATCATCTCATCCCAATGCAACATACTAATGCGCAAATGAGCATAGACAAGGAAAAATAACAAAGTCTACATCAACACAAAATCAATCCCGTGGATATAGGCAATATGCATTCAAGTCATCCCACTACAATCAATGAGGTGTGCATCCCAAAAAAATGCATAACTTGTAGATCCCAACCATTGAAAACATGCAAAATCATCATCACATTAGTAACTTCCAAACTGAGATATCAAATAATATAACTTATAGACTTCACCAAATCAATCATAGATTCAACTTTCCAAACAAGTTTACAAATGAGTAACCATAGTCAAGGAACTAATCAAGCATCTAAAAGATAAGAACAATGTGCTAAAAGTAAACCACAACACCACCTATAATCATGAATCAAACATCATAACCCATACCTATCAACTACAAACATGGTCAAGTCTTGCCAATGCTCAAATGTACCTACATATCCATGACACCATAATTATCATCATTGCTATACCTATGCTCAAATCCCACTGAAACAAGACTCCTAGTCTCACCATGTATCAACCATGTCCTCAAACCAGAATATTACTGAGCCCATGGAGATTGATACACCCACTTCAATAGAATAGGCAATTAATGTACCTGATGTGTCTTCATTTAATAAACTAGTAAACATCATTTGCATCCATACTTAAACCAATCTTATTGTTGTGTTTGATGTGTCCTCTTTCAAACAACCATTTAACAAAATTTGAGTCCAAACAATAAACATTTACAACCATAAACATCTCAAAGTCCAAAATCCAAACATTCCATCATCCTTAATCATTTTCATCATGGACCCTTGGTTTGAAAAAATTATTATGCAAGATAAAAACCCTATGCCTATTACCTTGTGCGAGGCTCATGCAAAACCCAAAATCACAATCAAAATAGGTCCTCAAACCATGCATCCTTTAAATGAGATCTTTTATCCAAATCAATCAAAAAATCCCTTTGACAATGATGATGATGATAGTCTTGTAGATCAAGATGATATCAAGATGACAATAGCATTAACTATGAGATCATTACATGCAAACTTTCCATAAACCTTCATCTCCCACTCATGAACATGCAAGAATATTTCAAACAAGAAATGACTAGCACTAGCTATCATGCCAATCCTAAATACACATCTAATGGTCATCCTTATGGTACCTTTGGTAAGGGAAGAACCACTTTAGACCAAGGTCCTCATATTCAATTCATATCTCCAATCCCAACCGCATGTGAGAACTGTTTATCCTATGTATCCTATTCAAATCCCCCATCTCATAATCCTTACATTCCAACTTATCCCATCAATCCAAACCCACTACATCCAAATCATCCTTTTTAGATTTCCTCCAAGGACTTCTAGTGGAGGAAAAATCTCAAACTAGAAATCACAAATTCAATTAGTGTACCTCTCCCAAGCCTATCCAAAAGTCACATAGTACCATGCCTATCCATCAAACACCACAATGCAATCAAAATCCTAACAACATGCCCATGATCCAAGATCAAGTGCAATCATGCAAAGATATTATCAATCACAAGCCTATTAAGAATGAACTAGAGTCTTCTAGTACCATACTTTTCCATCAAACACCATCATGTAATCCATGGCCTATCAAGCCTATCAAAGAAAATGCAAACATCCTATGTAATACAATCAGACTTTAAATATTTGAAGTAGCCATCTACAAATATCCATTCAAACGTGGATTTATAATGCAAGTATGGACGCCATCAATAAAAAAGATTTGTATTAACCAAATATCCATATATGCATACATCAATATCTGTCGATATAAGTATAACATATATACAAAATAGCCATATAGGCTTACAAGAATGCCATATAGGCATACAATGTCAACTATGTACAATACAAAATATATGTCCATAAATGCCATATAGGCATACAACAAAGGAACACAATAAAAAATCATTCCCCTCTGGCTGGTGAAGAGAATAAATCACGAGTAGCCTTTGATCTTCTAGGGGATGGAGACACGCATGTGGGTGGTCTACTACGAACCCGAGGGCTACTCCTATTTAGGTCTTCCTACATCTTTACCTGTTACAATAAAAAGTATAGACATTAATATATAGAAATTACATGTTATAAAAAATAAAACATTTAACAAAATAATCACTTACCGCTAACATATAATCTGTCTCCTCACTTGCCTCAGTAGCAGGAATAGGCCCTGGTGATGTCATGTCCTATAGAAACCATCCAGATAGAAATTAAACTTCAAATCAATAATATTTTAATTTTTCAAAAATAGACAACTATAACAATGAATGTAAATTGAAATTTACTAATCTACCTCATACCCCTGTCAATGCCATGGAGCTATGAATCGCAGAGGCCACACCCCGCTCCATTGCCCTATGAACATGGGGAGGTGTCTCCGCAGCCTGTATCATCTAGAAATAAAACAACATTATTCAATTACGAAAACTATAATAGTGATGCAAATCATGGCTCCTAACATACACACACGTTCATCTAAACATGGAAGTACACACAATAAAGCACACAAATCACATAAAAAAATTTAGTAAGTACAATTCATTCATTAAACTATTTATTTTATTACCTCCGTAAAGCTTTGAAGTCCACCACCACTGGCAGGTGTTGCCGTGAAATCTACAGTATTAACCTATTCAACATCCAAAATTAGATATTAGAATACCATTCATATAACGATGCTATTCACATGTAATATTTATAATTGTTTACTAGTTACATACCTCGACAGTAGATGATCTAGTGAAAAATGTAGGTGGAGAACCACTGAAAACTGCATCAACGCTATGACCTTGAAATTTCATTAAAATCATCAATTTAAATTAGTTAATCTTGTATTTCAAAAATAAAATTTAATAAATTAAATTCAATAAACTTGCTAATATTTACCTAAGTATCAAGGCCGAAAGTCTCACTCAGGAGGGTATCTGTCATCACCATCTGCTCAACTACAGATGTAGCCTATGCACCTGCGTCCTGACTGTCCATGGGGTCATAACCACAGGCTGACCCGCAAGCCTGGCAAGTATGGGGTGGGACCCTACTCCTCGCACTATCTCCCAACCCACTCTGTGTTGCAGGACTGACATGCTCTATGATGCTCTGGGTCAAGGCACTAATCGACTGAAGTGTATCGACCTCAACACTCTCCTTCACAATGGAAGGGATAGAAACATGCTCGTGGGCTAGTCTACTGATTACTCGTCTCACTACCCGTCGTGGGTCAAGACGTGCCCCTGGTCTATCTTGTGCTGACCCCCCACCTCTACCCTAGAAGTCCTACATATCAAAATAGTTTGGCACTTTATTGAGGACAAACTCGTAGTAGAGTTTCCTCAAAAAGTATTGCAGGACCTCATTGTTATTGCATGGAGGATGGTCAAAAACCATCCACCACCTCTACCTGAAATTGTCCCTTATCACTTGGTTGTTACACCAATGGATAGGGAACCTCTTGCATGTAATGGGTGGAGGTTGATTTGTTTGTGGGTTTGTGAAAATTGAACACAAGTCTAATTTTGTAATTTATAATTTTTTCACATCTTGGTATGATAACTTGTCTGCATAGTAATCTCTAAACTCTCTCTTTTTATCCATCCAACTAGTTATTTGCTTGCTAATTGAATCTACATTTGATAACATAGACTCAAGAGATTCAGCAAACGTGGACCTATGCAAGGTTGAAGTGGAAGGATCTTTCAACCTTGCAATTATATCTTCAATTTCCTTTTTGTTGTTTTCAATTTGCCCCATTATATTTTCTTGTGTTCCAGGGGCATGTCGAGGAATGAATGGAGGAGGTTGTTGTTCTGCAGGTATTTCCTCAGGATTTTGTGGATTTTGAGGAGGAGGTGCATTAACATTTCCTAACAATTAACGAAATATGCATCAAAAATCAATAAAAACGTACCTATTTAGAAACAAATTCAAACAAAAAAATAAATATAACTCACCCCTTTGGCGTGCTCGACGTTGTGGCGACATTTTGGTGACGAATCGATAAGCTTTTTGTGTTGAATGGTGTTTTGCAAAACACGAGTGCACTTTCGAGGGTTTGCAAGTCATGGGTAGAGAGGAGAAAACAGAAAGAAATGAAATTGGAAACCTTTTTTTTTTTTTATAGGAAGTCATAACGCGAGCGTGTTATAACACACTCATGTTATGACTTAATTTGTTTTTTAAATTAATTTGGCCACTTTTTGGCCCCCCATCTTCTTGGACTTACCCATAATCACATTTATGTTTAGCAATAAACAATTGCATAATCAATAATTAAAATGCATATCTTTTCTGGATAATTTCAAAACTGAAATTTACAACATTTTCCAAAGATAACATATTAGTGAATCCTTTCACTATACAATTACAGTGTTTTGCTCATACCAATAATGATGAGTTTTACACATAATGCTTGACTAACAAGTCATATAAAGAAAATTATGCTACATCTGGAGTCTTGATATATGTCTTCCTAAGCCTTGGCATGTCATCTGCTTGGGAAGGAGAGCAGCACCCGAGTGCTTTTCCTCCAACCACAGACTGGTGGTCCCCTGCACAACTTCCTACATGGAAGTGGCCCTACTCTTCACAAAGGGAATAGATACAAGGAACCAATTAGGTTTTCCATCTGAGTCTCTAGTGTTGTGTCCTTCATAATACTTCACGGTCATACAACTATAGTTCCACTCTAACGATGTATAACACTACTGGAAGCATTATGCCATCTAGAGCACAGTGAATCGACTAATGCATGCAGAGATGGATGCATTACTTTGGCCAAAGATTTAATATACATAGACATTTCGCAACGAACATAGTCGATTGTTCACACACTCTGACTCAACTTAGAAGCTATCTCATCCTGTAGAGGTTTTTAGACACAACTTGTCTATTCATTATTTCCTATAGCCAATTTGACTTGGTGCCATTCCTTAGGCTAGGATAAATGTTCACATATACATAGGTAATAATAATACCAAGTGAACCTTAGTCTATCTAACCAGGTTACTAACTCCGAATCCTGGAGTTCAATATAAGGTTTCATGTTCCAATCGCAAATCAGGAAACTGTGACTCCATGTCACCCTATTCCATATTGTGAACGTTACACTCATAAATAGTTGATTACTAGAATCAAACAAGATGAAGTTGTGACAATTTTGAAAGTTCTCTAAGGAACTTATCTGGGTTGAGGATTCTCATATAATCCCTTCCCGATAGTTTAACCTTGTTTAGATTACTCAAAATCAACACAAATAACAAATATATTTATTAACACGACTCATAAACTCCCTACCTTCATCAAGGTTCACTAGAGTTTTCATAAAATAGAATCATAAAGTCATTATATCATTCGGCCTTATTGACCGAGGGTTTCATTAACTTCCACTTGGCTAGTGGTTTTAGAAACATGCATGCAATAAAGATCATTAGGACTGCCTTGAGTTACACCATTCAAGAGGTTAAATATTTCATTTAAGTACACAACCTCATTGGCATACAAATTGTATGAGGGTTTTACAACTGGTGGCTTCTTTTTAGCCGACCACCTTCAGCACATCTACTTGGTATCACACCATTTTGGTTGTGAGTAACCATTCCAAAACTATGGCATATATTAAATAAATCTTCTTGCCTCTTAAATATAAGAGAGAATCTATAATAATTTACAATCAAATAACAACATGGGTCAGGTTAGACACCCTGACATTTATATTCACCATTTTCACAATGAAGATAAGATTATGGTTAAGGCTTTACGTCCGTAATGACTCAGCCATATCAATAAATGATAACATAGTCATGAGAGTATGACAACATGGTCATATAATGTGATAACATAGTCACAACAATATAACGACATAGTCATAAGAATGTGATGACATAATCATGAGAAATATGATAACACTGTTATCATTCTCGGCCACTACCTTTTCCTTCCTTGGCGAGCCCAAAGGATGCTCAAAGACCATGATAGCAAAACTATCGATACACAATCGAATCTATTATAACATGCTTCATAAAAAGATAGCATAACTATCAAAGTGTTGTAAGAATAACATAGTTAAGCTTCAAATGGTGACAACATAATTGTCGAAGCCTAGTGTAACCACAGTCATAACAAGTTTTACTCATGGATAGCAAAGCTATCACAATATCAAAGAAACTATAGAAAGTTTTGATTCACGACAGTGTGACTATCAAGATACGACAAGACAATAAAATGATAAGCCTCTGTTATCAGAGCTATCGATAACAGATAGACATCAAGGACTGGTTTATTTTCTTTAAACCATCACATATCAATCATAGTGTATTAATATACATGGCTCAAAGGGTTTCAACCCTAGCTGACTTGAAGCCCATAGCAGATTTCACATTATTCCAAGCAATAAGAACGAAAATCTTAAGAGGTTACCTTCCTCTGGCTTGAATGTGTTTGTAATCTTTCAACTCCTTCGTGAGCTTCCTTACCACAACTATGGTATTCTTGTCAGTCTCTCTCTTTTCCCAGCCTAATGTGCATACGCTTCTCCAAGAAAGAAAAACCAAAAACTAAAACTAACTTTGTTCTTTCTCTCTTTCGAGAGCAAAACCTCTTCCTGCCACTCACAATGCGGGTTTCACTGCACAAAAGGCTCCTCGTGGGCATGCTGAGGGCCATCTACCCAAGTCACCCCCATGGACAAAATGCTATCCCCCCACTCTTCGTAGATTCGGGATCGAGGGAGAAAATGGTCTCCTACAAGAGCATGAGTTAAAACTAACAAAAAGATTCTAACTCAAAAAAATAATAAATAATATTTTAAATGATAAGGACAATGTCTTTATCTCTATATCATTAAATAACAAACATATATTAATAATATATATATACACATATATCAACTCAAAGGTGACCTCACCATTTCGATCGAGTCGATATTCGACAATGGCTAAGGTGCGAACATGGGTCGAGACTTTCTCCCCCGTCACCACCTTTTGCTCAACTAAAGACACTGAGCAAAGTCGAGAAGGAAACCAAGAAACTCTTTTGACCAAATCGACAAAGGTGGACATTGGAAAACTTTTCTTCCACATCAAATCAATAATGGTCGAATCTAGGATAAACTCAAGATAGCAACTAAAGGACACATACCTTCTCTCACAAGGTTCACATAATGATCAAGTTGAGACTTCAAATGGCAAACCGGTCTTTTCCAAAGAGTTTATTCCCTTCTCTCTGATGATACTCTCCTTCAACTCTTGAAGGAAGATTCTTTTTCTTGGTTACACTCACAACCATACAACCATGATCAGTGTGTCATCATTAAACCATAAAACATTATGATAAGATAATCTCAACAACATGTAATCTCATGACTAATTTAAACATTAATCATAATCCATATAATCAATGATTCAACTTAAAATTTTCCACAAACATCAAATCATTAATCTAAGATTATTTATCCTTTTTACCACATCAAAGTAAGATTAAGCTTAGTTAAAAATTGGGGATGTAACAATTGGTTAAAATGTTGGGTTCTTATTGTGGAGGCCCAAGTTCAAATCTCCATATTGACTTTTGATGTGGAATTCTAAGTTGTGACTCTTGGTCTTCTATAGATGGCTTTTAATGTGGTTGTGGTTTCTACATAAAGTGGATTTCTAAGTAGTTTCTCTTGGTCTTCTATAGGTGATTTCTAGTGTGCTCATTTGATGTGGAATTCTAAGTTGTGACTCTTGGTCTTCCATAGTTGGCTTTTAATGCATGGATGTGGTTTCTAGATAAAGTGGATTTCTAAGTATTGGTCTCATTTTAGACAAGCCTAGTTTTTATTTTTTTTAAATAAAAAAAATGTTTTAAATTGTTTTCTATTTCAAATATATATATATATATATATATATAGAGAGAGAGAGAGAGAGTCATGTTGATGTTGTAAAGCGGTTGAACTAGATAAAGCAGATTTCTAAGTATTTTAAGTATTGGTCTCATTTTAGACAAGCCAAGTTCTTATTTTTTTAAAATAAAAAATGTTTTAAATTGTTTTCTATTTCAAATAGAGAGAGAGAGAGTCATGTCAATGTTGTAAAGCGATTGAACTAGATAACGCAGATTTCTAAGTATTCTAAATATTGGTCTCATTTTAGACAAGCCTATTTTTTTTTTTTTAAATAAAAAAATGTTTTAAATTGTTAGAGAGAGAGAGAGTCATGTTGATGTTGTATGAGCACAATATTTGTAAACCATATGCAATATTAAAAAATATATTATTAAATTAATTCTATATTAAAAAAAATAAATTATTTTTTAAATAAAAAGATATTTTAAATTGATTTCTATTTCAAATATGTATAGAATAATTTAAACAAATTATATTTCAAGCATGGATTTGTATTCTCTAGTAATAGAAAATTTCTTAGACTATCCAATGGTTATACTTGACAAAATGAGTTAGAGAGGGCCCAACTAGCATGTATGAAGTCAAAGCTTAGAGTATGTTATTCAAGCTTAGCCCAAGATTCTAGTCATCCTCTCTAGATCATAATGGTGAGAATCATGATAATATGTGAAATTTGGTGCAAAATAGAAAGAAAGTTTCAAACAAAAATATTCGGAACCTCATAATATGTTTCTTCAATCCCATGTTAAAATGGGAGATTACTAAAGTGTAGTTTCTTTTAAGGCTTGCCTGCCAATCTTATTTTCTACATCTGATGTAATCTTTTTGAATTATAATTTATTAATATAAAGGAAGAGGGTCCTAATCCCTCACTTGAATGAATGATAATAAGTAAATAAATGCTATAGTAACCTCGATCTATAATAGAAACTCATAACATACATATAGCATATAACATGTGTTTATATGATTCAAGATTTTTTTAGTTTCATAATATTTGTATTTTTATTAAATATGAAAAACTATTCTTCTCAATTTATGTGAAGATTATTGTAATAAAATATTAAAGATAATTAATTTAAACATTTTTTATTATCAAATTTGTTAACATTAGAAAAATAAATATTAACACATGTAAATAAATAATACAAGATGGAGCATAATAATAACTAATTATCCCTTATGCATCTACAATAATTACCTATTAAGGTAGGGACTAACTAGTATAAATATCTTAGGTATCTTTTGGTGTTTGGTGATTTTTAAATAGTTATACTTTCTATTATTCATTGAAGATTATTATATTATATAATTACATAGAAGTACAACAAACTCCTATCATCAAGGAACTAAACATCACAACACTGCTTTATTGACACCTCACTAAAACAACTACAACTCTTATTGACAACACTGAAACCAACTACCAACACTCAACTTCATTTAGTGATTCATTACTCTTAACATTATTTACTCTATATTTTAGTACACATAACTATATCAATAGTGCCAAAGTTTTATGAAAACAAATTATTTTTTGTAATACACTTGTAAAATCATAATCAATAAGTAAAATATTTCAATTTAAACCCTAACTTGTAATTGTAATAAAATAAACAAAGAAAAACTTAATTTAACTATATTATCATTTTACTCATGAAAACCTAAAGTTTTTCCTAATTGTTTTCACATCTCACTATATATTCTTTTCTTTAGTTTTTAGTTTCTTTACCCAAATAAACTACCATGGTGAACCAGGGTAAATGTGATCAAGTAATAGCAAATTTTAGTTATTTATCCTCTTTTACTCTACATATAATAAAAGTTATTTTTTTAAAAAAAATTTGTGTTTATAGGAAGAAAGACAATAGAGTAGAGAAAACAAAAAATAATTTCATTTATATTTCATATATTTATATTTATTATTGAATATTAAAACTTTGTCTTGTAAATGGATGTCAAATTTAAGGTAAGAGATAAGAGTTATTGTTAACATGCTCATGCCATTACATTTCACACGGTGTTACCATTGTAGTATCTTGTTCTTTTACTAAGTTGTTATTTTTATTTTTAAATTTGTGTTTATAGGAAGAAAGACAATACAAAAAATAATTTCATTTATATTTCATATATTTATATTTATATTTAAATTATTAAATATTAAAACTTTGTCCTACAAATGAATGTCAAATTTAAGGTAAGAGATAAGAGTTATTGTTAACATGCTCATAACATTACATTTCACACATTGTTGCCACTATAGTATCTTGTTCTTTTACTCTGAAGTATTATTAAAAAAAAAAATTATATTTTTAAATTTGTGTTTATAAACAATGGACCACAAGGAAAAAACAAAAAATGATTTATTTGTACTTCATATATTTATATATCTCCCAACATAATAAAACATATAATCATTAATTAATGATACTAACAAAATCCTTAAGAGTATACCTCATAAAACATAAATAAATAAACGTGAAATACCCACATGTAGAGTCAAACATATCAGTCAAAAAAAAAAAAGCCACATGTAGAGTCAAACATATCAGTCTCAAAATCAATCTGAGAGTTTCACCCAAGTCCAAATTACATTGGGACTGTGAGTGTTTACATAAGTTTTTAGTTTCAAGAATGTGACACATTGAAACCATGGACATCCCATGGAAGATGGTTAGTTTCACAATGAAGTCGAAATTGTTGAAATAATTTAATGCCTTCCACTGAAACATCTCTATGTTGAAATAATTTAATGCCTTCCACTGAAACATCTCTAATTTTCAATGCTTGGTGAAGCTTAACCCAATTGTTTTGGGATGTACCTTCATGGATTCTTTCATCATCCCTGTATAAGCATAAAATAGAGGAATCTTGTTTCATTTTTAAGCCTTCTTGTCTCTTTGTTGTATTACTTCCTTCTGGTTCCAGACTTTGTGAACTTTTGAATTGATCCATAGGTTCAGCAACAATTTCACTTTTCTGTGAATTCTTGAATTGATCCATTTTAGCAACAATTTCACTAAGTAGAGGGCCGCGGCAATATCTTTGCTTTCCTTTTTTTTCTGCTTAGGAATAAAGCCAATGGTGCATTTGTGCCAATTCTGTGTTACACAAAATTGCAGCTGTTAGATTTGGCTTTGTGATATCAATCAATTTATAAGAAAATCTCTCATTATTCTTCTTACCTTGATTAGATGGTTCATTTCATGTTTCCATTGCCAACAAACAAATATCCATCCAATCAATTCCTCCTTCCATGTTGGTAAGCTGTGTACTTTCCCTAGCCGGAATAGAACATACCATGCAAATTTGTGGTAGTTCAATAAGCGCTTCCACTCTCGGGGGGGTTTTTAGTTTCCTGAAGCGAATTCACTCAACTCATAAAAGATGTTAGCTTCTTCTTCGGTATAGTTTGGCATCAATAATTCTCTAATTAACCTTAAACCTTCTGCAGATCTCAATGAAAAAGAACCTTCCTCGCATGGTTGTCTAAAAATGTTGCGAGCAAATTCTACAAGGCAATCCAACCATTCAACCGCTTTTTTAATATTTCCTGTTCAATAACAATTTATTCAGTAATTGACATCAATACTTCAAATAGATCATCGCGCTAACATCATGCTCTAATCGTTTAAAAATAAATAAAATTCCTCGTTTCCTACCTCTACGCCCTTGCTCCAGTTCATTGGAATGTTCTATATTTAACACTGCAGCAACATTTCCCCCATGACTTGTAGATTTTTTCTACTCTTTTATATCTGTGTAACGAAATAGTCTATGTAACTAATATAATAAATCATATTACGGTAGTAAAAATATTTATGACAGAATCAAATTGTACGTCTAAAGAAAATTTATTGAGGGGTAAATAGGTAGTACATGTTTAATAGTTGTAGTTCAGTGTTTCAGGATTTAACTGTGTACAAGTTTTTTCCTCAAGTTCCGATCACACTCCTTGATTCTATTTCTCTTCTCTTTCTCTTTCTCCTATGGATGATGGAGTGTTATCCAAAACATTGAGAAAAAAACTTGCACACAGTTAAATCCTGAAATACTGAACTACAATCATGATGGACTTTGGAAATTTGATGTCTATTATGTTTAATAATATTTGTTGAAAATATGAAATTCAATACTTCAAATAAATCACCACCCAAACAATACAGCAATGTCTATCTAGATGCACATGCACATTTGATCGTATTTATTAATAAATTGAAATTTAGATTAAGATATTAAATTGCAATTAATTAATAAATACGGTCAAATGTGCATCAAGAATGTTGGATAGGACAATACGGAACAATGACATAGGGATGGTAAAAACTGTCATTACTTACCTCTTGAAGGCTCTACGCCTAATAGTATACCGCGCGGGCTTTCTAATTCATTCTCCTCTTTTATATCTGCGCAATGGAACAAAAATATAAAATAATTTCGGATAGAATGAAAACATATATATTAAAATGAAATTTATTGAGGGCTGCTCCTACTGTTACCATAGCATGTACTCCTATTATGAGTATTTTGATGGTCTTCAACTTCAAACTTACATTTAGCTGGGATTTTATGTCCTAAGTGGGATTTTAGAAAGCTTTTTATGTCTTCTCCTGTAGGATCCGGCAAGCTTAATGGAATTTGGATAATTTTGCAGATAAACTTTTCTGCAATATCTTCATCATCTATGTCTACAAATTTTCTTCTAATTGCTCTTGCAATCATTTTTTTATCAGTCCCCAGTATGACATTGATTTTACATTCGGCTAAGACCAGATTTACTGCTGATAACACCTGTGTAAATAAGACAAACTTAGTGTGACCCTTCAAAGATTGCCAAGAAAACCATTATATGCCCCCAAATTTTGAATTCACATACCTGTAATATGACCCCCTCTTCGCACCTATCTAAATCGTCCACAAAGGTCACTATTCGAATTTCATCTCCAGAGGCTGGCATGAATTTCGGAATGCTTGTATTTTCAATGACGTAAGCATATAAACCAAACCAGTTCCAACACCATGTTGGATATGAAACCCAACGGTCACCTCGTTCTTTTGTGTTGACTCTTCATTTTCAGCTCCTTCTCTTGGCGGATATTGTAATCTATAAAAGCATATGTATATGCTGTTGTAAATATCATCTGAGAACAAACTAATATAAGAGTTTTCCCCTGCTTTGTGGACGTAGCCATATATATGGTGAACCACGTTAAATATCTTTGCACTGTGTGATTGTTTACTGTTCTTTTTCTTTTTCGCTGTTCCATTGTTCTAACAATTGGTATCAGAGCTCGGGTAAGGAGCTGGTTGAGAAATTCGTGACGAATTTCGAAGAAATGGAAGAAGCGGACAAGTGGAGAATAGAGAAGTTTTCGGGGCAGAATTTTGGGCTTTGGAAGCTGCAAATTCGTGCCATGCTAATTCAAAAAGACTTAGCTATCACGTTGAAAGGAAAAGAAGCAAAACCGGAAAAGATGACAGATGACGAATGGGATGTGTTGGATCAAAAAGCAGCCTCTACAATCATCCTCTCGCTGTCCAACAACGTCTTATTTAATGTTGCAACAGAAACCTCGGCAAAGCAGATCTGGGACAAGCTTTGCGACATGTATGAAACAGCATCCGCAACCAATAGGGTCTTCTTGCTAAAAAAGTTGTTCAACCTAAAAATGAAAGAGGGAAAAACATTTTCAAATCACTTGAACGAATTCAACATTGCAATCAACCAACTAGTTTCTGTAGAAATCAATTTTGATGATGAAATGAGGGCTATGCTACTCCTGTGCTCGCTTCCCGACAGCTAGGATAATGTCGTGATGACGATCAGCAATTCAGCACCTGGGAGAAGAGGATCTGAAAACAAGGAAAAGAAAGCATTGTTAAAATTTGACGATGTTGCTGCCACCCTCCTCAACGAAGACATGAGGAGAGGACAAAATAAAATATCCGGTGAAGCCTTGGTTCTAGGCAATAGGGGAAGAACCCAAGATCGAGGAAAATAAAACAGGAGAAGATCTAAATCAGCGAAGAGATCAAAGTCAAGAGGACGAAAAGAAGGTTGCTGGTTTTGCGGAAAAGATGGACATGTCAAGAAGGATTGTTGGTATTACAAGAAAGCTCAAAAATAGCTGAAAGAAAATGAGATTAACACGACTCTTGAAGATGATGGAGGAGCTCTTGTCTTGGCAGCAAGTGAAGCTGAAGCCGACTCATGGATTTTAGACTCCGACGCCTCCTTTCACGCAACTTCAAATCGGGATGCCTTCCAAACATATCAAGAAGGAAAATTTGGCAAGATATATCTCGGAGACAATGAGCCGTGCGAGATTGTCGGCAAAGGTGATATATTGCTACAACTAAAGAATGGAAGCAAGTGGCTACTGAATGATGTCAGACATGTTCCTAAACTTAAGAGGAACTTGATTTCAGCAGGACAACTTGATGCGCAAGGCTGCAGCATCACTTTCTCTTCCAACATTTGGAAAGTAACTAAAGGCGCTTTAGTTGTTGCAAAAGGCAGTAAATCAGGATCTCTTTATGTGCTCGAATGTGCCGCTGAAGTGGGAGCGGTGATGGCTGTAGTTGACAGCGGGACAGAATTGTGGCATAGGAGACTTGGCCACATGAGCAAAAAGGGAATGGAAGTATTGCTCAAAAAAGGCCAACTTTCTGGTTTACAATTAGCAGATTTGGAACTTTGTGAGCATTGCATTTACGGGAAACAAAGGCGGGCCAGCTTCTCCAAAACCGGACACGACAAGAAGGCAAAACCCTTGGAACTCGTGCATTCGGATGTCTTTGGTCCCACAGAGGTAACCTCCATTGGAGGAGCAAACTACTTTGTAACTTTTTTAGATGATTGCACCCGTAAGCTTTGGGTTTATATGCTCAACAAAAAATCAGAAGTGTTTGCAAAATTCAAAATTTTTAAGGCTGTTGTTGAAAATCAAATTGGGAGCAAAATTAAATGTCTTAAAACTGACAATGGGGGGGAGTTTTGCTCTTTAGATTTTGATGCTTTTTGTGCAGACAATGGCATTCAGCACATCAAGGTTGTACCATTTACACCTCAGGAAAATGGTGCAGCCGAAAGAATGAATCGCACGATTCTAGAGAGGGCACGTAGCATGCTCTCAAATGCTGGTTTGAGTAAAGAATTCTAGGCTGAGGCAGTTAACACGGCGGTTTATTTGATCAACCGAAGTCCTTCTACTAAGCTAGATTTTGATATTCCGGAAGAAGAGTGGTTTGAAAAGAAGATCTCTTACCATCACCTCCGGGTCTTTGGCTGCGAGGCATTCGCTCACATTCCAAAAGAAAAGCGAACAAAATTGGATTTCAAATCCAAACGATGCATCTTCGTCGGTTATGGGGAAGAGCAATACGGTTTCAGATTGTGGGATCCTGTTGCAAAACAAATCATTCGTAGCCGTGATGTGATCTTCAATGAAAAAGTGTTTCCTGCCTTGCAAGAACAGAGGACATCTACAAAAGAATATATTTCGTTGGATGACAGTTTCAGTGGGTGTGATTCACAGTCTCCACATCCGTCACTAGCAGCCAGAGGCATTTCTCAGTCATCTACACAAGGTACAGTTCAAATGTCAGATGAAGTGGGAGCCTTGCCACTAAATTTTGGTTCAATTTATGTTAATGTTAATGAGCACTCAGGCTCACATCTGCCATCAAATACCTATGAAATGGGTGTTATTCCCACACAGCCTCAAGTTATACATCTACCGCATAACGTAGATGAAAGCCTGGTGGATAATAACAATAGTGCCGGAGGAATCCTTGGCTCATGTCATAAGAACGCTAAAGATACAGTTGCATATAATCCCACGCGGGCTGAGGAATGTATAAACCCACGCACTGGGGTCAGACCACATATGCTGCCTCCCAACAATTCAATTTCTTTGGATGCCACACAGGCCAATAACTGTCCATTGCAGACTGTTTTCTATCCAACGCAGCCTGTAGAAGATCCCACGCAGCTTGCAAAATGTTCTACGCTGCCAATCAGAAACAATACACAGACTAATGAAGGGCGTTCAAATGTGTTCCCTCACCCGCGGCCTCAGGAAGGAGGTCGACAGTCTCCAAACAATGTAAAAGGTATCTCAATGCAGCCAGTGAATGTTCCATCATTGCCAGTTACAGGATCAACAGAGCAAATGCAAACCACTTTAAATTTGCCGTCCCCTATGTTTTCTACGCCCTCTCATCATAGAACACAGTCAACATACGTTGATGCACAGCAAAGAGGTCCTTTTCCCACGCCACCAGTATGAGAGTTACCAGTATTAATGGACAAGGTAAACTCTAAATTCGACAACTCATCTACTTCTATGAGGAACAACACAGAAATACAGGACAGTGATGTTGGAAAACAGAGGAATGTTGCTAGTGAACAGAACATTGCACAGGGCAGTATACAAGGGCAAATTCCTTCACTGAGGAGGTCTACCAGAGAGAGGAAACCTCCTCCAAAATTTGATGACTATCAATTGCTCGTTGCTGACATATCAGAACCAAATACATTTCGAGAAGCTTGCAATGACAGGGATAGTGAGAAATGGATGGCAGCAATGAAGGATGAAATGGACTCTCTAATGGCAAACCATACATGGTATCTGGTCCGGCTTCCACCTGATCGCAAACCTTTGAAGAATCGGTGGGTCTACAGAATCAAAGAGGAAGAAGGCGGCACAAAACGCTACAGGGCCAGACTTGTTGTGAAAGGATATGATCAACAAAAGGGAGTGGACTTCAATGAGATTTTCTCACCAGTTGTGAGAATGAACACAATTCGAGCTATTTTGGGTTTGACAGCAGTTTATGACCTTGAGCTTGAGCAACTCGACGTCAAAACCGCTTTTCTCCACGGTGACATAGAAGAGGAATTGTACATGCATCAGCCAGAAGGTTTTGTCAAGCAAGGGCATGAAAATCTGTTTTGCAGATTAAAGAGGAGCTTGTATGGGCTGAAACAAGCCCCAAGGCAGTGGTACATCAAGTTTGATAACTTCATGATGGAAAATCAGTTTACGCACTCTGAATCTGATCCATGTTTATACTACAAGGTTTTGCCAAGTGGTGAATTTGTTTTGTTGCTACTCTATGTTGACGACATGCTCATTACCGGCACCAACATGAGAGTCATTGTTGATTTGAAGCAACTCTTGGGAAACAAATTTGCAATGAAGGACCTCGGGGCAGCAAAGAAGATTCTTGGCATGACCATCATTCGGGACAGAAAGAAGAAAGAAATCAGATTGTCTCAGCAAAAATATGTTGAAAAAGTTTTGGACATATTCAATATGAAAAGTGCTAAGCCAGTTAGCACTCCACTTGCCGATCATTTTCACTTGTCTTCAGCATTGTGCCCCAAGACACAAGAAGAACAAGACTACATGAAGAACATTCCATACTCTTCAGCCGTGGGAAGTCTTATGTATGCAATGATATGCACCCGTCCTGATATTTCCCAAGCAGTGGGAGTTGTGAGCCGGTTCATGAGTAATCCCGGAAAAACTCATTGGGAAGCTGTGAAGTGGATATTGAGGTATCTAAAAGGCACTTCAGATTATGCCTTATGTTTTGGTGGGAAAGTTGCACAGCTACAAGGCTTCGTTGACTCTGATATGGCGGGTGACTTGGATAAAAGAAGGCCTACATCCGGCTATGTTTTCACTTTTGCCAGGGCAGCTATCAGTTGGGTCTCAAGATTGCAACAAGTAGTTGCTCTTTCTACTACTGAGGCTGAGTACATTGCTCTCACTGAAGGAGCAAAAGAAATGGTTTGGTTGCAGCGTTTGTTTACTGAATTGGGTTCAAAACAGCAAGCTTTCACACTTTTCTGTGACAGTAACAGCGCTATTCATTTGGCCAAGAATACGGCATTCCATAACAGAACCAAACACATTGAGCTGAGGTATCATTTCATCCGTAGCATGATTGAAGAAGGCAAGTTGCAAGTTCAGAAGATCGACACCAAGATCAATCCGGCTGATGCATTGACCAAGGTTGTACCTCGAGAGAAGTTTGAATTCTGCCGCGCTTCTCTCGGCATTGTCAAACTCTGACAATAGGCTTAAAGTAGGGGAATAGCTCTGAATGTTTGCAGCAGTCGTTGGGTTTCAAGTGGGAGATTGTTGGATATGAAACCCAACGGTCACCTCGTCCTTTTGTGGTGACTCTTCATTTTCAGCTCCTTCTCTTGGCGGATATTGTAATCTATAAAAGCATATGTATATGCTGTTGTAAATATCATCTGAGAACAAACTAATATAAGAGTTTTCCCCTGCTTTGTGGACGTAGCCATATATATGGTGAACCACGTTAAATATCTTTGCACTGTGTGATTGTTTACTGTTCTTTTTCTTTTTCGCTGTTCCATTGTTCTAACACACCATGCGCCTAAAATGAAAGAGAAAAACCAATATGGCTTTTTTCCAAGCTCTTTTTTCAAGAAATTGATGTCAGCAATAACATCCCGCCTATGTTCCCCCAAGTACCGGGGACGGGGACGGGCGGGGACGGGGGGACGAGTTTCGGGGACGGCATTTTTTTTTGGCCATTTTTTAGGGGACGGCAGGGGACGGCTACTAAAATAATGTTTTTTTAAAAAATATAAGGAAATTTCAAATATTTAAATGATAACATTGATAAGGCATTCATTATAGACATTATAGAACATTAAAACATGCATACATAACCATAACATTACACTTTTTCAACTTGTCACATGAGAATTGGCTTGGACCAGTTCAAAGTATATGAGCTTCAGGCTTCAGCAAAATAGAATTGCAAGTTAATCAATCACATACGAACAACATATGGATGAACTGTGTGTATCCAAGCTAAAGAACTTAGACAAGAAATTGCTGCGTAGGAAGGAAATGTAGATGCAATGGTTCCCATGTAGATTACATCACTAACAGTGAAGGAGATGGAATGATCAGTACATCAAGTATTTGACAAATTTGTAGTAGGAAAAAATAAAATATGGCAATAATCAATGAATACAAAAACAATTCAGGGCAGCCTTGCTAACTATTTCTTTGTTTCCTGCCAAAAGTATGTTTTTTTTTTAATTTTTTGAGTTGGGAGTTTCCTGGGAAAAAGGGGACGGCTAGCTGTCCCCGGTACGGTTAGGGGACGGCTAGCTGTCCCCGGTACGGTTAGGGGATGGCTAGCCGTCCCCTAAGTCCCCTAAAAAAAGGGGACGTCCCCGGAAAAAAGGGGATGGCCAGGGGACGTTTCCTGGCCGTCCCCGCGTCCCCGGGACGTCCCCGGTACGGGTACGGCCAGAAAAAGGCAGGGGACGCGTCCCCGGGGAACATAGCATCCCGCTGATAACTAAGGTGGCTTGTATGGTCTGGTGAACTGATATACCCCAGCATATGTGTGCTCACGGGTTTGACAACAGAAATAACTGATTTTAATACAACCCATGCAATCGCTATTACAGTAAAAGGTATGGATCCGTATGCTAAATCTTGGAACTTTGCTTTCTTTAATAGAATCCAGACAATCCAAGCAACCCATCCGGCAAGAGAGACAAGGTAAAAATGTTAAGGATTAAGATTGTCTAGAAAAAGACAAAATGTTTCTAGAGTTCTCTATAAGTTAGAACATTCCAAAAGTTGTTCTAGAAAAGAACATTCTAAGATCTGTTCTAGAAAAAAAACATTCCAGGTTTAAGAGTTTTCTAAAAAGTTAGAAGCTTCCAAATTTCAAGGATTTTGTAGCTATATGTGATTGTAGAGAGTTGTTTGATACAGCATTGGGATGTTAGACACAGCATCTGGATAGCTGCTAGGCACAGCATCTGGATGTAATGTATTGCAAGCTAGATGAATATAATTTTATGAGTTATCCAACTCTGTTTGCCCTATGTTTGCTATGTTCATTAGTGTTATGTTTTGCCCTATCTTTTTGGTGTTTTTTGGGCCTATTCTCATAAAAAATACTTGTATCCAAATGTTGACACTGTGTTTGGCCCAAGTATATCTCTAGCATGTACTCATCCATTGAGCTCTTGTCATTGCTTTCTTGATTTCTTTGGTGATTGTGACTCCTAGTGCTGCCCAAGCTTCATGTCGATCTCTATAATGCCATGCATTGTATCGAATTGTCAAAATTCGAGGGACTCCTTTCAATGCATGCTCTTGTTGTTGTGACTCTAACTTTGACTATAACTGAACAAGAACAAGGCTGATCTTAAATGTCATCCACTTCAATATTTAATGGTAAATTTTGGCCAATGAAAATTCAAGTCAATGTGAGACAATTCATATCGTATTAATGAACTTGTTATAAATTGGATTGTGATTCGACACTTACCATCTGTTTATTATATTAATCTAACTATTAAAATATAATATTTAAATAAAGTGAAAAATAATTTATACCATTAAATTGAACATATACCTCTGATTTATCTTTTGACACAGTTAAAAAGTTGTACACCCATCTAATCTGTTGATAAATTTTTTCAGCTCCTGTACAAAGAGAAGTTTTCTCCATCTCTTTTAGGGGTTTATCTTTTGATAGATCTAGTAAATTGTGAACTCCTCTTTTAACCTGTTGATATATTTTTCTGCCCCTTCTACCAAGAGAGATTTTTTTTAGCTCCACCAAATTGCTCCGACGGAAGAAGATTTGAAAATGTTAGCTGGGCTGCTGTTATCAGCAGAATCTTTTCAGTCTACAAAAACACGTGCAAGTTATTATTAATTTTCAAATTTTATATTTTCATATTAAATTTGTTTTTAATTTTGAGTTTTGGAAACACTTAGAAGAACCACTGTGCATTGAAATCATTTATTATAAAAACATTTTTTTTATATGTACCTGAATCATGAGACTTGATTTTCCCATACCCCATTCACCAGAAATGCCCACTGGAATTGGCGATTCAATAAATCGATTTAAAAGCAGAGCAGCTATGCCTTCGGCAAAAACATGTCTTCCTGCACTAATTCGAGCACACTCTATTTAAATATCATCCACTTCAATGGTCAAACAGCCAATAGCAATTTTACACCTCATTCACAACAAAAAGTGGTAAATATTTGTCCTATTTTTATTGGCCAAAATTGACCTTTGACTGTTGAAGTGGATGATAATTAAGAACAGCCGAGCACTCGAGCATACCGGGATCCATTATAAAGTTGGGTGAGATGCATTTAAAGAAATAAATTTATAGGTTTAGAGAATCTCTTCTGGATTAAACTGTGTATGTTTTTGCTTCATAATCTGAAATTTCAAAGCAAAAATATATACAGTTTAATTTAGAAGCACTCTCTCTTATTTCATGAACTGTGGAAAACTCATGCCTACTATAAAATTTATATTTACCAAGTTTGTCCTCCATACTTGGTTGATCTGGTCCTTGCTCTTTCATTCTCTCCATGTGACTTAGTACTTCCACAAAAAATTCAACTATGAGTAAAATATTTGAGCATTTCAAATAAAAAGAGGTGAGGCCGATCATACATACCATTTTTAGATGGGCTATGCTCCTTCGACTCCTTTCTCCAATCGGCATCAAGAATGTCTGCCATGTCAGCGCCTCTATTTAGAAGCTCCCATGCCATTTCAGCATTGCCAATAACTGCGGCTTTTCTTAGCAAATCTTGTCCGTAATTTTTCTTTTGGCTTAGAAGATAGCTTTTAACATGAGGATGCACATCTTCCATCTCGTCTGCAGTGCCAATGCCAGTTGCATAGGCCCACAACAAAAGTGACAGCCTAGGAGCTCTTAGATACCCACCCTTTAGCCAAAGTCGTTTTAATGGGCAGTTCCCATTTCACAAAGATGTCTAAATTGTTACTGATTTCTTCAACTGTTGCCAAACGGTACCCATTGGGCAACAACAAATATCTTGGTTTTGTTAAGTCGAAATACCCGTCGTAAATTCTCTTGAATTTGAGCCTGAATTTCGGCATAGCGATGGGGCAAACAAAACAAGTCTTCGACGAAAGAATGACGTGCCTCCGCATATATACTTAAGAGGAGCAAAGGAAAGCTATATTCCAATACTAAAATTTCTTATCGCCCACTGCCTTTTCCTTTTACCTGATATGATAAATCTTAATTAAGAATTCGATTTGGTCGTACCACTTTATTTTGAAATGACATAAACTAAGCTATTACTTATTCCATTTCACAATATTCTCTTTAGTCGTACCACTTTATTTTGAAATGACATAAACTAAGCTATTACTTATTCCATTTCACAATATTCTCTTTACTTTATTTAAAGAGTGGAATGATTGGTGCACAGAACACAGACTTCGTCGTATTTTTAACACTCATCGATATGATTGTTAAATCCAGATTCGTGTCAACTTCAATTTCTCTCTTCTAAAATTTGCTGTTGAGAGCATGTCTTTAAATCTCTTTATTCTTTTTACAGATTTCGTAAGAGAATAAAGCCAAATAATGTCTTTAAATCTCTTTATTCTTTTTGACAGACTTGGTAGGAGAATAAAGCCAAATGAATACTGGCTAAGAGAATGTCTTTAAATCTCTTTATTCTTTTTGACAGACTTGGTAAGAGAAAAAAGCCAAATGTATATTGGCTATTATCAGCGTAAATAAGTGGAGGGTCTTTTATCAATTTTTATTTTTTAATAATTTTTTATCCATAAGAGCAAAGGACTAAGAGCTATCCACTTTGTGAGGGGCACAATCCCATCGTCATCCTTTATGATGTTGGGGTCTTGCAGTCAACAAGACTTGATCCATGGTAAGATCATTCAGAACCATTCAACTTCACTAGTAAATCAAGGACCCATTGACTATATTATATCATAGTATATTAAATTTTTAAGATTTTATATCAACTAGATATTGTCTATATTAAATATAAAAAATATATATTAATTTAATTATATTAAATATAAATTAATTATTAACTTTTAATTTAAATTTTCAAATAATTTTATATTCAATTCTATTCTAAATTATATTAATGATAAAGAAGAAAATATTTGTTAATTTGTTTTATATATTTAAAAAATATAATACATAACATATGAAATTGATATTAATTTTTTTTATCAATTTTATTGTGTACAAATTCTCCATCTTTCTTTAATTTTTTCACATGTTTTCAAATGATATTCTATAGAATAAAGAAAAGTATATATGTTTGAGTATAATATTTTGAACATTTCAACTTTATTTATTATGTGTAAGATTTGCCATCAACTTTAGTTTCTTTTTCTTAAAAGATTATTTTCTACATGTTTTTGCTTTGTTTGAGAGATGTCATTAACAAAGAAGAAAAGAATAAAGATGATATTATGGATCTACTAACGACATAAGTGAGTATCCAAAGTTTATCTTTATTTTTACATGAATGAATAAATTACAAGGTATGTAGTTTCAAGATGATGTCATTATTAGACCTTGTTTACATATAAACTATAGTTTTCATAAAACTTAATTAGATTGCAGTGCAAGATAAAAAAATTAAACAATTTTAAAATATTTGTTCATGTAGTGAATTTGTTGTTTGCATTTCCTCTTATTTATTCTATTAGCCCAAAGGAATTTCTTGAATAATTTTTCCATTTTCTAATTTGTGAAATGAGGAAAAACTATTGAGGTTAATGAAAATAATTGTATGAAAATTGACATGTTGGTAATGTTTGTGATTTTAGGGTTTTCATTCGCACTGATGGCAGCTAAAAGGTTACTTGGCACATAAGCATAGGTGTCAAGTTTTGCAGGTGGGTAGGAAGCTATGTGCTATCTTCATGGTGTTGATTGTTAATTCCAAGGAATCCTATTGATATTAAATCTAGCATAGTCAAGTGGTCCCACAAGTGAATCTACACATGTATTCTCAGTCTTGCTTGTTTTATTATTGAGGTAGGTCTCAAAGATGTCTAAACATTTATTTGTATTTTATTTTTTAGGAAGTGTTAAGATGCGTCATCTAAATAGTTGGGTCTGCAATATAATGAATTTTATAGTTTGTTTGTATTTATATTGTCATATATTTTATTGGCGAACCTTTTCTCATAGTTTTGTAGGAAGTGTCATCTCTACATATGAGCTAAATTTCTAACAATGATTGCAAATAGATTTCGATGTGTTTGAAATTTACTTTAGCTTTTTTCATTATTTATTTGCGCTTTTAAGGTTTCCCTTAATGTTTCATAAGTTTCTTAGTGAATTGATATAATTGAACATTACAATTTGGGTGCTTTAAAAGATTGGGTCTTGCAAGTTGTTTTTGACATATTCATGTTGTTTTAAAAAATAGAATTTGTAGTGTTATATTGTACATGAGTTAGTCCATTATCTCTCCTTCTATTTAGATGAGTTATATGATAATTTTCAACTACTACCAATTTTTAGATTCATTAACCTAGAATTATAGTGTAAGACTTCTAGACACAATAATTGTGTTTATTTTTGCTTCATTCTTTGATATTTGATATAGTTAACATAATTTTGGGTGGTGAAAAATAATTTCAAGCTAAAATACTAGGTAATGAAATTGACACCTATCTTGATAACCCTATTTTATTACCTCCTTGCAAATAGAGGAGTCCTTGAAATGTCTAATTAGGATATGTTTATTAACTTAAGAGGGTCCCATGAGATCTTGAAATTTTGGCTTTAATATAGATTTCAAATTTCAGGTCTTAAATTAGTAATTTTTTGGTAGATTATTTAAAAATTTATATTGCACTAAATCTAGTAGTTAGAAGTAAAGCTCTTTAGTGGGAAAAATTTCCCTTAGCTTATTTAAATTTTCTAGATAAGAATCTAACTTTTAAAAATTCTAATTTTAACTTGTCTTGCGGAGAGTGATTCCATCCTAGAGTTGTTTTCTAAACGAATTACCAGTAAAAAGATGGAATATCACATTGCATGACATGAGACGATGGAGTGAAAAAATGTAAAACTCATAAATAAAATAGGCAACACAACACTCGAACAGATTACTATCACATGTCTATACCTGAGCTGTACGGCCTTTTTTGTACGCCACTATCCCACTCTTTTCTCTTAACCGCTGCTATCCATTTATAAGTTAAGGAAAATAATTCTTCTGATAAAACGCCAGTAATATATCCGTCCAAAACCCGCGCTATGAAAGGTCCGCCTTCAAAAAAAAGGTCCAGTCGTCTTAATGGGCAGTCCCCATTTTCTAAAGATGCCTAACGGTTTCTGGTTTCTTCAATTTTTGAGGAATCTTTGATGCAAATTTTCTTAAATATGATATTGATTTGGGCTTTGGGTTCTTCGAGTGTGTAAACTTTAACTAGCAAGCACGTTGTAAAACAGTGGAATGGTTGAAATTCAATGGACAGATCTATCTGTTGAAATTTGATTAACCTTGAAGAAGGTCGAAATAGTCAAGAAGAGTGGATTAAAGTGGTTGGCCATGTTTTTTCCTTGGGTGTGCCATATGGATGTAAATTATTATTAACAAGGCTTCAACCAAAAAATGTAAGGGAGTTAATAATAATTTTACCATCTTCATTTATATCAAAAAGTGTTAAATATTTATTTATCTTAATTAAAATTAATTTTTAACTATTAAATGGAATAATATTAAAAATAGCCCCTTGGCTTATTTACAAAAACTCAAACCCCTACTTACAAGTGAGCTAAAGAAAAATGCATTCCAAACAAATTTTAAAATTTGTTGTTAACTTCTTGTACAATGCGTTTTCCTTTCCATCCATGTCTTTTCTTTTTATAGCACATAAATCTCAATTTCCTTCAAAGAATTTGAATCCATTATACTACTTTATTTGAAATGACATAAAGTGAAGCCATTATTTGTTTTGGAATCTTTCTATTTCATAATATTTTCTTTTACTTTAGTTAAAGAGTGGAATAAATCTCATTTCCCGTCAAAGAATTTGAATAGATCATACTACTTTATTTGAAATGACATAAGTAAAGCCATTATTTGTTTTGGAATCTTTCTATTTCATAATATTTTCTTTTAGTCTAGGTAAAGAGTGGAATAAATCTCAATTCCCTTCAAAGAATTTGAGCCCCTCATACTACTTTATTTGAAATGACATAAAGTAAAGCCATTATTTGTTTTGGAATCTTTCTATTTTATTACGTCGAAGGCGTTCCCTCTATGAGGTGAACCGGCTTGGCGAGTGGAATCGGCAGTTGAGATGCCTCCTTACGCAGTGCAAGATGATTGAATGAATTTCTTCCGTTCGTTTTCTTCGCCATTTTTTTGCAGTTTCATTTTCGCGGATGTCGGTTTGTTCGCCGATTTTTATCGCTATGTTGTTTGACTTCACAGCCGTTGCCTACAATTTCTTCAGTTTTCATTCGTAAGTATTTACTAGTTGCGTGTTATTATTTATTAGTTCAATTTTCATTCGTAATAAGTAATTATTTATTGGTTCGGTTTTCATTCGTAATTATTTATTGGTTTGGTTTAATAAGTAACCATTCGAGGATGAAAAGTGTGTTTTGACATCGATTTTCCCCCGTCGATTTAATTTACGTTTCCGCCCCACACGATTTATGTATTTGTTGTTATTACCTACTTCCAATTTAAAAGTAATGTCACTCAATCAAAAGTCTCCCTCATTATTTATTTTTTAAATTTAATATACAATATCACATATTTAATATTATAATTTATAATAAAATATTTTATATATAAGGGGGTAGTTGGGCAGGCACCCTATTCACTCATAGCAAGTGATAGGGTCAACTTCGATGACATGTGATATCTTAGTCATCATTATAATTTCTTTCTCCTCTAGCAAGAAGTTTATTTCACTTAGGTTGGCAGAGGTCGACGAGACAGATAGATATAACAAAGTTATCAGACATTCCCTGCGAAGCACGCCGAGTGATCATTGCTTCGAGAGCCTTCACTAAGGTGGGGGTTTTGAGATTCTTCTATGTTTAAACATATCTCCTTCTCAAGATATCTATCATACCATTCCTAACTTGTAGAGAACTGAGAGAAATTGTATGCGTTTTCAATGGAGGGCAATTCAAGATTCATAGCTCAAATTGTGCTAGAGGGCTTGGTTAATTTGGGTATATCGACACCCCCATTCAATTGGAAAGCTCTGTGAGGCAGATGGCTTTCAAAGGAGGGATTACAGACCAAAGATTAAAGCGAGTCCTTTGACTCCATGACGACCTTATCCTGGAAGCAGTGAAGATTATCCTTGGTAGTGGTTTCTTGGATGCAGGGGAAGCTTATAGAGTGGATACCAGTATTTCATCAAGATTTCTCGCTTCCCTATTAGATGCAGGGGTTTCTAAGGCGGATGCAAAGGCAGTAACTACCAAGCTCTTCAAAGCAGAGATTCTTGGAGGGATGGAGAAAACTCTTGGTGTAGTGTTTGCAAGAATTGGGGTTCCACGGCCGAGAGACATCCCTTTGTCTCAGGATCAGAGAGAAGTGATTAAGGTATTTCCTTTCATCCTCGATCTGAAAGGTATGTCATTGATTGAGCAGAGGGAGAAGGTGGAGAAATCGGTGGCTTTCCTCAAGAAGATGCTTCAGTTGGAGGTTGTAAATGGCCAGTTCGATTGGGTGTAGACCTTCCAGGATATGGCACAGGAAATGAACTTCATGTGATTATGTGGCAGCTTCCTGAGTATCCTCTGATATTGTCTTATATTCTGCATAGCTATGATATCTGCTTGTTAGAACGTAGAAAGATATAAGATAGTCATAATACTCACAATAGCCATAAGGGCAAATTTTGTCTTTTTTCTAAGATCCTGCGTGGCCTTTTTTGTAGAGACCCTGCATGGTCCATTAGTAGCAGTTTGTAGTAGTTTGCAGTATAGGTGAAGTTTGGGAATGAATGATTGCAACTCTTGCTAAAGTAGCCATTTTTTATATTTCAAAATTCATATATATACAGAAATCATCTTTTACGTACCAAAAAAAAAAATATATATATATATATATATAATTTGATTTTAATATTATAGTTAATAATTAAATATTTTATATATATTATTTATATATATTTATTATTAATCATATATATATATGTGTTATATTTATTATTTTATAGTAAAATTAAATAAAATATCGTGAGTCTTCATTTTATTAGGAGTCTTCATTTTAATATGCCCTCTCAGGAGCTTTACCTTACAAAATGTTTTGATGTCACCCTTTTAATAGATGACTTGACTTAATAAGCTCTCACTTGGATATCAATTTAATATCACCCTTTCAATAGATTACTTGACTTAATAGGCCCTCACTTAGATATCAATTTAATATCACCCTTTTAATAGATGAGTTGACTTAATAGGATCTCACTTAGATATCAATTTAATATCAGAGAGAGGAGAGAGAAATATAGGTAGGGAGAAAGAGATAGAGAGAGTGAAAATAGAGAAAGACAAAAAAGAGATATAGAGAGAAAGAGAGATAAAGAGAGAGGAAGAGAGAAGGGAGAGGGAGAGAGATGAAGTGAGAGAGAAATAAAGTAGGAAAGAGATAGAGAATATATATATATATATATATAGAGAGAGAGAGAGAGAGTACCTTGCAATTTCAAGTAGAGAAGGATAGAGAAGGATAGAGATAGATATAGATAGAGGGATAGAGAGAGGTAAAGAGATAAAGAGGGAGAGAGATAGAGATAGAGGTACAAAGATAGAGAAGGATAGAGAGATATAGATAGAGGGATAGAGAGAGAGGTAAAGAGAGAAAAAAAGAGAGATAGAGATAGAAAGAGAGTGAAAATATAGAGACAGAGAGAGAGCGAGAGAGAATACTTATTGTTTTATCCCAAAAATCATCGCCTACTTCAAACCTTTGAAAATAAACACATACACATTGATAATTGTAACCTTCCAACAAGAACGTAAGACAAGAAAGAAATAGATAAGCATACACACATTAGTCTACCATTTTATGGATCTATAAGCACTAAAAACATAAATGTTCCAACATAGCAATTTGATGATGATTTGGTGGTCTATCTCACAACCCTTTAAGGCATGAATACAATTATCTTGTTATTTTCACACTTAATGATGCATCCTCTCGCCTATTTATCCCCTTGACCATATTTTCTAACCTCTAAACTAAGTTGTAGGAACTTGTGCTTGTCAAAAAACCTTTTGCAGATCATTAGTTGGAGGGTTGCCCAAATGACCTATCCTTAAGTTATAGGGTCAATTGGGTGACCTGCTCTAGAAAAAGGGGTGACCCTATCATCTTATGAAAACATGGCTACATGTATAACCTTCCTATGAATAATTATTTCCAAATTTTACCTTTACTACCCATCATGCAATTAAAGAGACATTTCCTAGAACACAAAATCATTACCCATCATGGGACTACAAAACTAAGCTTAATTGCATAAACATAGTGACAAAAAGTGTTCCGTTGTGTGGTAGACTTCAGGTTACAGTCAAGCATTCCAATGGAAAACCCTACATTAAAGATCAGGCTATGGTACTTTTATAATGAAAAACTAGAGCTTGGTATGTGTTGGTCCAAATCATCTACTCAAACTTTACATACCACTATAGAACAACACACATCATTACATGGTTTCAATGTTCAAATGATGACCATGATTCAATAAATCAAAATAGACCCAAAAAAATAATGCAACTATTCTATATACTCTCTTTTTCAAAATACTAATATTATAGACACAAAACATTTCCTCTTTGCTACTCTTACAAATATGCCCCCCTTATTTATTACTCTTGCCGACTCAGTTTTACAAACTATGTATACTTTAAGTATCCCATACGCAAAATAATGTTTTCTTTATCCACACAAAACTCATTTCCAAATCCATTTTCGGAATACCCATTGCACACTAAGGTGCGCTTGCTAGTAATATTTTATTTTATTTTAGTTAAAGAGGAATGGTTTGTTCTTGTGATATTTCATCCATATTATTAAATGCATATTCTCTTCAACTTTATTTTTTTGTCTTTTGTTTTGTAATTTTTTTGAGGGAAGATTTTATTTCATCCACAAAATCATTTTATTACCCAATATGGGAGCATGAGTCTATGCTGATACCTCTTTGACTGAGAGCCAAGGACTAAGAGATATCCATTCTGCCAAAGTTGCCTAGGGCACATGTTAAACACACAAGAATACTGAGAGGGGGGGTGAATCAATATTCAAACAATTTTCAATTTCAACAACTTCAACTTATACAGAGCATATTAAACCTTAAGCATCACAATATCAACATGAAAGAATAACACAATGCACATCAACACATAACACGAAATATACATGGAAAACCCTAGAAGGGAAAAACCATGATGAGGATTAACTCACAATATATAAAGCTCAAATAATAACTTTGTTTTAGGGGCTTTAATCCAAGGAAGCTGCTACTCCCTAAGTAGCTTTGATTTAGGGTCACTCCCAAGGAAGCTTCTACTCCCTGATGACTTTGTTTTAAGGTCACTCCCAAGGAAGCTACTACTCCCTGAAATAAGAACACACTTACAAAAGAATACAGTATGACAATCTTTCTACTATCTGAAAACTGACATTGAAACTCACACTTTTGATGATTGCACTTCTACCTCTTCACACTTTCTTCTGAAGAACTGATCAGTTAGACACACTCTATACTTGATCACTATCACAAAAATGTCTTCAAGATGAATCTGGACAACATCTGCTCTTTCTCCTTCAGTCGCACATCAATAATGCATTTATTCTACTTTTTATCTACTTGCGAACCTTTTCAATCAACTAGCAATCATACCTTACTCAATTTGATTCACTATTTATACATGATATTACATTGATTACACATCTTGTCAGCCAGATACAATATGAAAAATAGATTTACAAGTCGGCTAAACATCACACAATATGAAACATGTAGAAGATAGGTCCTAAGTAAACACACACGTTACACCAGCAGAAGATCCAAGCCTTGCATAGCCTAACTCTTGCTTAACCAGGTCCAAAACATTCTTCGCAGCTTCAAACATCAAGTAATTACATCTGCATACTCCCCTCATTTGGAAATAGGACAACTTTAAGGAAAATACATGAAGACTTGAAGTATAATAGTCACAACAACTTGAAAAACCTTGTGCGGTACTGGAAACAAGAAAGATCTTCATGAAACTTTTCCATATGAGTTCACATGACTCATAAAACACCCCCAAACACTCCTTTGCCACCGCACATCAAAGGATTATGTCACACAACTTCAATCATTAACTCTGAGAACACTTTGCCATCCGGAACACACTGCAACATGCTGTCATTTGAAAAATTGAGCCGCAGACCACTAAGAACCTTGAAACTAAAAAGAAACATATAATGCTCAGGTAGAAACATGTCCTCAAAACTACAAGGGAAATCATTCATTTGCAGAGGAATGCAGAGCATTCCATCAAACCTTCAACACTGGCTTGCTCTGCTAGAACACATGTCGGTACTCCTTCATGCACAACTTTCATAGTGGAAGAGTAAATAATCTGAATCTCTGGAATTATCATCGTCACTACAATCTTAACATACCTTCAGAACCGCATAGCCAAATCTTCAAATGCGGAGGAATGCAGAGCATCCTACTTCCATGTAGTGACTGTCTTCACAGAACCAACACTATCTTCATTCTATCTTTTGCAAAACATACTTCCGGTAGTTCACTCATCATGAAAGTTGGAATATGCAATATTTGTCACTACATTAAGCTATATTCCAATCTGCAAAGGCCCAAAACCAACTTGATGGAAATGCACTATCACCCACTTCTAGAGACTGAATCTTCTTTTCCTTAACACATGCATTCTTAGGGATAGTGGAAGAGAGCATACAACATATCTTAGTCCATCAATACCACATCTTAGTGCTTCTAATTCCCATATTAATGTGTCTTCTTGATATTTCTAATTCCCATTTGAATATAACTTCATACTCAATTCTGCAATGAACAAGGCATGATATGAACTTCTAATTCCCATCTCAATGTATCTTCAACTTCTAATTCTCATCAATATATCTTCTTCAGGAGCATTATATCCAACTATGAACACTATTACACATTCATAATAGTGTTGACATCAATGACAACCTTGTGGCAGTGTTGACATCAATGACAAACAATACAACCATAGGAACCATATGTGTAACAATCTCCTCCTTTGGCATTGATGGCAACACATGCTTGCACATTTCTCCCTCTTTGACATCAAGGACAAAGGGAAACTACTATCAGCTTCATCAACAACCATACATTTGCACATTTTTCTTTAGGTTATAACTTTTCTTGCAACAAACAAACTCCTCCTATCATCAGCAACCACTACCTGCTCCCCCTAAGAGGTAGCCAACCTCAGTCCAGGAAACAAAGATATAACTATTATGTAGGAAAAGTGGGAATATAGTTAATTTGATGATAAGCCTAGATCCTCCTTTCACGACACACATTCAAGGACATTTAACCAAGTCGAATCACAACTTTTGCAAGAGGATTCACCTACAGGTTGGTTGTCACTTGTAATGATAGGGAAATTTAGAATTTATTGATTAATGTATTAATTTAATGCCCAATTATGCTCAAAACCCTAATTATCTAAAATCGTAAACAAATAGATGAATTCCAACAAATACTCACACACAGAGATGTTATATTCAGAGTAGATACATACCAAATTTTGAGATTCAAGATGCAGAAAAGTCAGGGGCTAAAGAGCAGGTGCCCAAGCCCAAGGTAGGAATTTCTTTAGTGATTTTTAGAAATTGTCTGCTACTGTTCACCACTATCTTAGAGGTTTTCTACTCTGAAGATCCGGAGGGTTTTGGGGTGGGTGCTTAAGCCCAGGTACTTCTTTTTCCTTTAGATTCAGGATCTCCACACTCTATCATAGCCTTCTGCAACTCCACTCCGCAAGATACAACACCTATCACCTGCAATCACCAGGAATGGGGTTGGGGGTTGTGATGTTTAGGAGCTTGCCTCAGTCAATCCCCAGAATGACATTCAAGCCTTCCAACACCATTGTTTACTAAAGAGTGTGTATCCTTGTAGGATAGAAGCAAAAACAAATTGATAAATGATTGATTCAACACAAATAGATATCACCTCAGAGATGTAGCTCGCATATAGATGAAGATCCTTCAACACATGAGAAGATGAAGCCAAATCTACATAACAAACACAATAACAAGACAAGTCTACTCTGCCACAATGAATGCTTTGAATGCTCTACAATCATAAGTTTGCCAAAGTATCATCAACATATTCTAGTCATCTTCTAGTTTACAAATGAAACCCTAAACATGCTTATATATACATTCCCACTACAAATTTCGTAATTCAAACTTAAGATGTCAGCAACGAAACTTTTAACAGTCAAAAAACTGACATTCAAATTTGGGACCCACCTAAAATAAGGCAGGACTAGGGTGCGAGTGCCCAAGCCCCTGGGTCCTATTTTAAGGCAGGGTCAAACTCAACAATGTCCATCAAGCCCCATTTGACATGGGTTTTAGGCCATTTTGTCTTGGGGGTTGAATTTAATGTGCAAGATGCAAAACAAGGAACCTAGGAGGTAAACTCAGGAGGTAAAATTACTAGGGGGACATTTTATGACATAACATTTAGCCCCCACTTTAGTGTATGTATGATCTTACAAACCATACATGCATTAAAGTATGGTCAAAACACAACAAACACGCCAGGCACTTGAAGCTAATACATACACAAAGATTGAGGAACTATTTCTAGCCCCCAATCTCAGGTAGACATTAGAGAAAACATGTTGTAGACATGCCAAACATAATGAAGATAGTAATAGGCACGCAAAATATAGAGAAGATAGTAATAGGCATGCAAGACACGAAGAAGATAGTATTGACGACACGCAAAACACGATGAACACAGTGAATGTAGTGATTATTTCTTTTTTATTTTCACACACACACATACATATATAATATATATGAATGCAGATACATAGAAAGTAAAAATGTAACACACAACCCCAAAATGTAGGAGGGGCATTTCACCACGCTCTTGAGACTACATATGGGGGAGAAGACACACAATACAAATCTCAGAGTGTAGGAGGAGCATTTCACCATGCTCTTGAGACTACACTTGAGAACAAGCACGCCATACAAAGGGGCATTTCGCCACGATCTTGAGACTATACTTGGGAACAAACACGCCATACAAAGCCCGAATATAGGAGGGGCATTTCGCCACGCTCTTGAGACTACACATGGAGGAAAACACATAGAAAACACGAGTGCCGTATAGCATGCCAAAGAAATACTATATGTCTTAAACACGGCAAACAAGGTAATGGAAGGAACTTATTGCTAAGCCCCCACCGTCTCAAGTATGCTACAAGAACACTTGATGGTTGAGCTTATGCCACAACAACCACCAAAGACATGTTTAAGGGAGAATACACCAACCCCGCCTACTCAGAGGACTTTTGAAATAAAAAGGATGTGAACTAGCTCAAGAGATACACCATCCTCACCTCTGCAGAGGGATTTGAATAAAAGGACGTGCACAATATCCAGCCTCCGCAGAGGGATTTTTTATTGCAATATAGAATAAAGATGTGCACTCACACTGGAGGTACAACATCCCGCCTCCGCAGAGGGCTTATAAACATGCTTTATTAGTACCAAAATAATCAAATAGCTTACCTTTATATGCCCCCACTTTAAGGTGGTTGATGTCATGTACTGATATAAAGCATGTTAAGGTAGAGAGAAAACACACAAGGAAACAAGAGCTCTCGCAAAGCCCATGCCACCAAAGATGACATGTGTTCCAGATCGCCGAATGTTTCAATAAACACACATTATACTAAGATAAATACGATGCATGAAAACAAAGAAGCCAAGGCTACACATACGGGTTCGAGTCTGAGTATAGCCATGGGGCTTATACTGCAAGCATCTTAGAACCAAGTGTAACAACAAGGCGAGACACCCAAAACAACCAAAGTGCACAAAACAGAAGTATTGTTATGATTTTTTAGCATGATAAGACAACATAAAATATCACACAAAGTGATTCTACTAGCCAAGCATCAGATATATATATCAACCCCATCTTCATATATGGACTAGATCCTTTTTTTCTTTACTTGCTGAAGGGACAAGTGATCCGTATCAGTATATGTTTGTTTTTTGTCATCTGCCGACTAGGTAGAATCACTAGAAGAAGGTAAACAATAAAATGAGAGAGGAGAACAAGTGTCTTAGGAACAATCACGTAGGAGGATGCCTAGGTCATCAACTACAATGCTATGTGCCTAAGACACAACACACAACAATGAAAATAGAGGAGAAGCAAGATAGAAGAATGATGATACAAATAGAAGAATGGTCAAAACAGAGGTGGTCTCTTAGTATCCTTGATCTTACAAGAGTAGCAAGTGTCATCCTGGGAGGCCTAAACAACATATAACACATCATAGGGGATCACAACATAGAGAGAAGGGTTAGAAATACTTACCTGTTACAACACAATGTTAAGAACATACATATCTAGGAGGAGGCCGCCCTTGAGAGAAACTGTAATAGTTGCTACAATGAGTGTAGCTTAAAGAGGGAGAAATACTTACCTATTTCAATGGGATATATTTCCTGGCAGATAATTATTGTCTATCAGCGTAGGATATCTCACATGTCGTTTCGGTCTTGCTGATATTGTATTAGCATTAAATTTAGGATGACGAGAAGCTTTAGTGGGTTTCAAAGAATGGTATCCAATATCGGTTGTGTAGTTAATTCCAGCAACTTGTAAAGGTACTCTGATCCCTTTTTGATTCACACCACAACCATTACCTACATAGTTGCAGTTGTTATAAAGGATTTTAAATCCTCAACCATAGAGGGATGTCATTTCTTTAGAAGATGGTGAAGCCTCGTAGGTATCAAAATCTAAAGTATAAGTAAGAGTATTGTCTTCATTTTCTACCAAGGAGGCTTTAGGTTTCTTAGGTATTTCAAAAGATTGCTTAGATGAGATCAATGTGACTTTTGATGTGTCAGAGTTATTAAGTGTATATTCCCCTACACTGCAAGGATTAAAATATAATGAACCCCAATCGTCACCAAAAAGTGCATTTGATGTTTTAGTGTCTTGCACAACATTATCTGTGGCAAGAGGAATTGATGAATCCACTCATAAGTTGTTTAGGATTTGTCGATTGTTAACTTGTTTTTGCATTTCAATATGTAAACAATTATCTGGTTCAGGATCAACTTCCACATTGCAGAGCTTGTTTTGATAAATAAACTTTATTGATAGATGAAGGGTAAACGGAACTGTCCCCATGGCATGGATCCATGATCTACCAATGATCATATTATATGAAAGTGAACCAGACATGACATGAAAAAGGGTAGATAAGGTCATAGGACCAACCTTTATAGGTAAATTTATAGTACCCACAAATGTTCTACCAACATTATCAAAGCCACGAATGCTAATAATATCTGATTTGATTAAAGATGTGTCAATCTTAATTTTGTGTAGTAAGTCAATGCCACAAACATTAAGAGTAGATCCATTGTCAATCATAACTCGCTTTATCAACTTTTTATTTACCGTGACAAATATAATAAGGGGATCATGCTGATTTTGAACTTCAATAGAAGGTAATTCATGTTGTTGAAACAAGATATCTATTTTTTTTGCATGCATACAATCTACTAGAGCTGCTACATCATTTGGCTTAATAGTAGGTGGTACAATCACCTTTTGTAAAGCTTCTTGGAGCATTCCTTGGTATGTAGGCAATGTTTGTATTAAATCCCAAAGAGAGATCTTAGCCAAAGTAGCATGAAGCTAGTCAACAAGATCATATTCTTGACTACTTTTATGAGTAAGATGAGATGGTGGAGGGACCATGGGTTGAGAACATGGAAGAGAGACAGGCATGCACATGGGGTGCTTGCTTGCTTTATTTTTTATTATGGGTGTTGTATGTGTGAGCAATCACATTGTGGTATGGTTGTTGCAACACATTTTGGACACCTTGATTTGTTTGAGTAATTTGTCTTGCATAATTTAGAAAGTAATCCGGGGGTCGAGGTGGTTTTCGATCTCCTTGAATTGTTATAACCAGTTTTAAGCAAGAAGGTGCATTAGATGCCCCTTGTATAATCATCTTGGAACATTGTTACACTTATCTAGTAACCCCTTAGTGGGTGAAATAATTCTATTAGTGAAGATTGAATTAACATTATTCTTCTCTCAATTATGGTCAATAACTATCCCTAAAGGATTTAATGTAAGAGACCTTTTCTCATCCACTAATGCTTCATCTTGGCCAGGGAGAGCATTGGAATGAAAGGAATGTCCACTATTGTTAAAGAGGTTGGTGATGATTATGTCATTTGAATTTGCAATGAAAGTATATTTATCTATAGTCTTCACTTCCTTAGTGATTTCCAAGGTACTTGAACATTTAGTCAAAGGTGGAAGATCTAACGGATTATCCTTAGGGACCTCACGTACCATGTGATCATTAGTTGAATAGTCATTAACTACCCATGGAGAATCCTTCTTGAGAGGGAGCCCTTTATCCACTAATGTTTCATTTTCCAAAGAGAGAGCACTGGAATGAAGGGAGGGTAGAGTGATGTTAAGGAATGTGTCAATGATTTCATCTTCTTGTGTTAGTATGTCCTCATAGGAGGAACCATTTTTGGGAGAATGATCATAGGACAAGTCTATGTCATCATCACATTTAGTAGATACTAGATGCATAGGAGAAGTGTAATCACAATTATCTTTTCCATTACTACTCATGGAGATGAACTCAGTTAAGCTTTCTAATATTGTAGGATGTTCACTCATGAGAGTTAAGAATTTATGAAAATCAATATCTTTGATAAATGCATGCAAAGATACCAAAGATAAATGATATGAAGGTGCCATAATGAAATGTCTTGAAACATCAATGTCCAATGAGATCTAGTAAGACAAGACATGCAAAGTTTTGTGATGATTAAGGCACCTTGGACGTGTGACTATTTCACTCCTAAGCACTTGACGTTTGAGGGAAAAGGGTTAAGAAGACACACAAAGTCCACAACAAACACAATGTATAGGAGGAAAGAGTACAACACAACAAGGCCCAATTTATGATTTTATGTATTTAGATTGAATGCAATGAAACCACACAAATTATGCTTGTTTATGCACCTAAAATTTTTCACTTTTTTCACCTTTTTTCAATGCAAATGACTAAAAGATGAAGTGTTGTAAGGAAATTGATGAGGGGAAGAGAATTATAACCTTAATATTAGTTCAATAATGCAGCAATTTCCTTCAAAACACACCTATAATGCAGATCTAGATAGATGACAAAGCAAAATCTAGTGAAAATGTAAGGATTTTAAACCCTAATTGTGAAATTAAGGCATGAAACTATGCAAAATGATGTATGAATGAATTATAATTAGATTTAAGATGTGAAATAGCTCATATTGGATCTGAAAAATGATGTCACAAGTTCTACAATTCTCAACGCAAGTGTAATTTTAAGGAAAGATGAGTGAAAATGCTAGTTTTTGTTGAAAATTGACTATGTGTAGATGCAAAATCTAAGATGTAAATGCAAAAACACACAATATTGAGACACTAAAATCAAAAATAGGATTTTAATGAGTGTTTTAAAATAGTAGTAAAATTTGAAACAAGATTTTAACCACAAACCCTAGCTTTTGGAAAAACTGGGTTATATGAAAAATGCACAATTTCAAGCAAAATCTAGCAATTTAAGCATGAAAATGCAATGCAAATGATTATAAAATGATGTACTTCTATAATTTATATCAGATATGATGTGAAAATTAGAGATTAAATGAAATTCAATGAAATTGATGCAAACTATGCCAAAATGCAAGCCTAGGATGCCAATTTTTTATCAAATTTTTCAATTTTTTTGGGTAGATTTTCAAATACAATAAGATGAAAATGAAATGAATGAATGTAAATCTGAAGTAAAACACTCAACAAGGTGCACAATTCAATAAAAACATGGATTCACCAAAATTTTATGTAGGAAAAATGGGAATAGGGTTAATTTTATGATAAGCCTAGATTCTCCTTTCACTACACACATTCAAGGACATTTAACCGAGTTGAATCACAACTTTTGCAAGAAGATTCACCTACAGGTTGGTTGTCACTTGTAGTGATAGGGAAACTTGGAATTTATTGATTAATGTATTAATTTAATGCCTAATTATGCTCAATACCCTAATTATGCAAAATTGTAAACAAACAGACGAATTCTGACAAATGCTCGCACACAGAGATGTTATATTTAGATTAGATACATACCATATTTTAAGATTCAAGATGCAGAAAATTTGAGGGCTAAAGAGTAGGCACCCAAACCCAAGGTAGGAATTTCTTCAAGGATTTCCAGAAATTATTTCTACTGTTTACCATTGTCCCAGAGGTTTTCTACTTTGAAGATCCGCAGGGCTTTAGGGTGGGTGCCCAAGCCCAAGTACTACTTTTTCCTTTAGATTCGGGATCTCCACACTTTGTCATAGCCTTCTGCAACTCCACTCTGCAAGATACGACACTTGTCACCTACAATCACAAGGAATGGGGTTGGGGGTTGGGGGTTGTGGTGTTTAGGAGCTTGCCTCAATCAAGCCCTGAAATGGCATTCAGGCCTTCCAACATCGTTGTTTGATAAAGAGTATGTATCCTTGTAGGATAGAGGAAAAAACAAATTGATAAATGATTGATTCAACACAAATATATATCACCTCAGAGATGTAGCTCACATATAGATGAAAATCCTTCAACACATGAGAAGATGAAGCCAAATCTGCATAACAAACACAATAAAAAGACAAGTTTACTCTACCACAATGAATTCTTTGAATGCTCTACAATCATAAGTTTGCCAAAGTATCATCATCATCTTCTAGTCATCTTCTAGTTTACAAATGAAACCCTAAACATGCTTACATATGCATTCTCGCTATAAATTTTGTAATTCAAACTTAAGATGTCGGCAATGAAACCTTTTAACGGTCACAAAACTGACATTCAAATTTGGGACCCACATAAAATAGGGCAGGACTAGGACACGAGCGCCCAAGCCCCTAAGTCCTATTTTATGGTAGGGTCAAACTCAACAATGTACCTCAAGCCCCATTTGACATGGATTTTAGGCCATTTTGTCTCAGGAGTTAAATTTAACATGTAAGATGCAAAACAAGGGACCTAGGAGCTAAACATAGGAGGTAAAAGTCCTAGGGGGACATTTTACGATATAACAATAACATTGACTCCCCCTGGACAGATGCCTCACTATGCATTTTTTAGCAAGAAGGAGGGGCAATTACCCCTAACTTCTATTGGAGATCCTCAAAAGTGTCCTTTGCAAGAGCCTTTGTAAAGATTTCTACAATTTGATCCTTTGTTGGAACATATTCCAACTTAACTTCCTTATCTACAACCTTCTCTCTCAAAAAGTGATACCTGATTGCTATATGCTTGGTTCTAGAATGCATCACTGGATTCTTGGAAATATTGATAGCACTTGTATTGTCACACAAAATAGGAATAGGCTCATCATACAATACCTCAAGATATCCTTCAGTGTTTGCTTCATCCACAACACTTGTGTATAGTAGGAGGCTGCTGCAATATACTCTACCTCTGCACCACCACTTGTACTTCTTCTATCATCAACACAACTGACCCAGTCAGCATCAATGTATGCACTCAAATCAAAGTCATTACCTTTTGGATACCATAGACCATAGTCCAGAGTTCCTTTCAAGTATTTGAATATCCTTTTTACTACCTTCTCATGTGTTTGCTTAGGATTGACTTGATATCTGGCAACCACACGTACTATGTGCATAATGTCAGGTCTAGAAGCAGTCAAGTACAACAATGCTCTAATCATAGACCTATAGACAATCTGATCCACCTCCAGACACTCATCGTCATTGCTTAAGTGACATCCAGTGACAATGGGAGTACTCATTGGTTTTGAATCCTCCATACCAAACTTCTTCAACAATTCTTTGACATACTTAGCTTGAGAAATAAAGACATCACCATCTAGCTGGGAGATTTGAAGTCCAAGGAAGAAAGACATTTCACCAATCATGGACATCTCAAACTCTTTTTGCATCTCTTCTGCAAACCTTTTACACATATCATCATCTCCACCAAAGATAATGTCATCAACATTTACTACAACTATCAAAATCATGTCTCCTTCTTCCTTTATATAAAGATTACTATCTATGGTACCTTTCTTGAAGCTATGTTGAAGTAAGTACTTGTCTAATCTTGCATACCAAGCCCTAAGTGCTTACTTGAGACCATACAAATCCTTTTTTAGTCTGCATACTATGTCTAGATCTTCTGATAGCTAGAAACCATTTGGTTGTTCAATGTATACTTCTTCTAGGTCACCATACAAAAATCTTGACTTGACATACATCTGATATACTTTGAAGTTCTTATGAGCAGCAAGAGCAAGGAACATTATGATTGCCTCCATCCTTGCTACCGAAGTATAAGTCTCCTCAAAATTAATGTCTTCTACTTGAGTGTATCCTTTGCATACTAACCTTGCTTTGTTCCTTACAACTTCACCTTCTTCATTCAGTTTGTTCTGGAACACCCATTTTGTTCCTATAATATTCTTGTTTGTTGGTCTGGGAACCAATTCCCATGTTTGATTCTTCTCAATCTAATCCAATTCTTCTTCCATGGCTTTTATCCATCCCTCATCCTTGTTGGCTTCAACAAAGGTCTTCGGTTCTACTTTTTATAACAAACACAAGTTTGCTTGTTCATGTGTCTTGGCAAACCTTCTCCTTGTCTGCACACCTTCATTCTTGTCTCCAATGATCTGCTCTACTGAGTGATTCTTCTGAACATAATTTGCTAGGGTCTTAGGCATCTACTCTAGTTCTTGTTCCTTTTCTTCTTTCACTTCTTCTTCTTCATCCTCAATGCAAGGAAAGATATTAGATCTGATGTCTTCTGAATCCTGTGAGAACTGATACAAGTCTTCATCTACTTTGACATTTGTGCTTTCAATCATCTTTCCCAACCTTTTGTTGTAGCATCTATAGGCCTTGCTTCTGGTTGAGTAACCAAGAAAGATTCCTTTATCACATCTTGAATCAAACTTTCCTAAGTCTTCTTCGTCTCTTTTAATATAACATTTGCTGCCAAAGATCTTGAAGTATCTAGCAATGGGAGGTCTTCAATACCACAACTCATAAGGGGTTTTAGTTCTATTGACCCTTAACTATACTCTGTTAGTTAGATAGACAACAGTATGAATTGCTTCCTTCTAGTATATATCAGGTAGATCTGCATCTTTCAACATTGCCCTAGACATTTCTTGCATAATCCTATTCTTTCTTTCCACTACCCCATTTTGCTGAGGGATTCTAGGAGCAGACAAATGACTCCTAATACCATGATCTTCACAAAACTTTTCAAATTCATTTGAAGTATACTCACCTCCTCTATCTTACCTTAAACATTTGATCTTAGTATCCATTTCATTTCAACCAAAGCTTTGAAAACTTTAAACTTATCAAGGGCATCAGATTTTTCTCTTAAGAAAGTAACTCAAGTCATTCTAGAACAATCATCAATGAGAAACATAAAATACCTTTCACCTTGTTGATTCTTGTTTAGTGTGAAATTTGATTCCTTTAGTTTAGTGTTGTTTAGATGTTTGAATCCTCCTTTCACCCTATACATTCAAGGATCTAGGGTCGAGTGGCAATTCACTATCATACCCTAGATCACTGTGAGATGTAGGGAAGCTTGGATTAGGGAATGTAATTATCAATTTTCCTTCTCTTATGCTTAATTGACCATTAAAACCCTAATTTCATAAATACGACTGTAAACAGAAGAATAACAGAAAAATCTCTTGCAGACGGAAGTAAAATATCAAATCACAGAGTACCTATTTTCAAGGTTCTAAGGCAAAAAAGTTGGGGACAAAAGAGCGGGCGCCCAAGTCCAATGCCCTGCTTTTTGTCCGGATCTGGAAACTCAGTCTGTAGGTCTTCCCTACTATCTTGGAGATTTTCCCGTCACGGAAGTTTGAGGACTAATGAGTGGGCGCCTAAGTCTAGGTGGCTATTTTTCCTTCTGTTCTGCAATTTTGACACTTCAAGATGCCTTCTTGCAACTTCACTTTTCCCAACTCCGCAACCTGTAACCTGCAACCATGAAAACTTTGGGAGGTGGTTGTGGTGTTTAGAGGCTTGCCTCAGTCAACCCTTGGAGGACACTTAAGTCTTCGAACACCATTGTCAAATAAAGAGTACATACCCTTGTGAGGTAGAGGCAAAAACCAAAGGAAATGATGATGAAAACACAATATAATGTCACCTTGTAGTGAAGATATCATGGGAGGAAGATGCTCTTCATTCCATGATGAAATGGATGCTCAAATCTGTAAACATAAACACATAAACCATAGAAATTTGCTCTTGCAACACAATAAAAGCCTTGAATCACAAATTGATAGCTAGTTGAAATCTAATTGCAATCTAGTTTCTAAATGAATGCATAAACATGATTTTATATGCAACTACAAACACTCTCACCAAGATTTCCTAAATTCAAACTTACCGTGTCGGCAAAGGACCCAAACAACGGTCATAAATCGACACCCTAAAATTGGGGCTGCCCTAAAATAGGGCAGGAATAGGGCACGAGCGCCCAAGTCCTCCCCCCTATTTTGGGCAGGGTACAGCTCAAGGGGTCTTCCTAGGTCCCATTTGTTATGTTACCTAGGGTTCATTCCACCAGGATGCCAAATTATGAAGTGAGATGTCCTAAATGCATGCAAAAGACCCGGGAGCTAACCTTATGAGGGAAAAGCCCCCAAGGGGACATTTTCTGACATTACATTTAGCCCCCACTTTAATGTATGTCATTTGAATTTGCAATGAAAGTATATTTATTCATAGTCTTCCCTTCCTTAGTTATTTCCAAGGTAATAAAACATTTAGTCAAAGGTGGAAGATCTAACGGATTATCCTTAGGGACCTCACGTACCATGTGATCATTAGTTGAATAGTCATTATCTACCCATGGAGGATCCTTCTTGAGAGGGAACCATTTATCCACTAATGTTTTATTTTCCAAAGAGAGAGCACTGGAATGAAGGGAGGGTAGAGTGATGTTATGGAATGTGTCAATGATTTCATCTTCTTGTGTTAGTATGTCCTCATAGGAGGAATCATTTTTGGGAGAATGATCATAGGACAAGTCTATGTCATCATCACACTTAGTAGAGACTAGATGCATAGGAGAAGTGTAATCACAATTATCTTTTCCATTACTACTCATGGAGATGAACTCAGTTAAGCTTTCTAATATTGTAGGATGTTCACTCATGAGGGTTAAGAATTTATGAAAATCAAGATCTTTGATAAATGCATGCAAAGATACCAAAGATAAATGATATGAAGGTGCCATAATGAAATTTCTTGAAACATCAATGTCCAATGAGATCTAGTAAGACAAGACATGCAAAGTTTTGTGATGATTAAGGCACCCTGGACGTGTGACTATTTCACTCCTAAGCACTTGACGTTTGAGGGAAAAGGGTTAAGAAGACACACAAAGTCCACAACAAACACAATGGATAGGAGGAAAGAGTGCAACAAAACAAGGCCCAATTTATGATTTTATGTATTTAGATTGAATGCAATGAAACCACACAAATTATGCTTGTTTATGCACCTAAAATTTTCACTTTTTTCACCTTTTTTCAATGCAAATGACTAAAAGATGAAGTGTTGTAAGGAAATTGATGATGGGAAGAGAATTATAACCTTAATATAAATTCAATAATGCAGCACTATCCTTCACAACACACCTATAATGCAGATCTAGATAGATGACAAAGCAAAATCTAGTGAAAATGTAAGGATTTTAAACCCTAATTGTGAAATTAAGGCATGAAACTATGCAAAATGATGTATGAATGAATTATAATCAGATTTAAGATGTCAAATAGCTCATCTTGGATCTAAAAAATGATGTCACAAGTTCTACAATGCTCAATGCAAGTGCAATTTTAAGGAAAGATGAGTGAAAATGCTATTTTTTTTTAAATTGACTATGTGTAGATGCAAAATCTAAGATGTAAATGCAAAAACACACAATAATGAGACACTAAAATCAAAAATAAGATTTTAATGAGTGTTTTAAAATAGTAGTAAAATCTGAAACAAGATTTTAACCACAAACCCTAGCTTTTGGAAAAACTAGGTTATATGAAAAATGCACAATTTCAAGCAAAATCTAGCAATTTAAGCATGAAAATGCAATGCAAATGATTATAGAATGATGTACTAATGTAATTTATATCAGATCTGATGTGAAAATTAGAGATTAAATGAAATTCAATGAAATTGATGCAAACTATGCCAAAATGCAAGCCTAGGATGCCAATTTTTTTCAAATTTTTTTTTGTAGATTTTCAAATACAATAAGATGAAAATGAAATGAATGAATGTAAATCTAAAGTACAACACTCAACAAGGTGCAAAATTAAATAAAAACATGGATTCACCAAAATTTTATGTAGGAAAAGTGGGAATAGGGTTAATTTGATGATACACCTAGATTCTCCTTTCACTACACACATTCAAGGACATTTAACCAAATTGAATCACAACTTTTGCAAGAGGATTCACCTACAGGTTGGTTGTCACTTGTAGTGATAGGAAAATTTAGAATTTACTGATTAATATATTAATTTAATGCCTAATTATGTTCAAAACCCTAATTATGCAAAATTGTAAACAAACAGACGAATTCTGACAAATGCTCACACATAGAGATGTTATATTTAGAGTAGATACATACCAGATTTTGAGATTTAGGATGCCAAAAAGTTGAGGGCTAAAGAGGAGGCACCCAAGCCCAAGGTAGGAATTTCTTCAGGGATTTCCAGAAATTGTTTGCTATCGTTCACCATTGTCCCAGAGGTTTTCTGCTCTGAAGATCTGTAGGGCTTCTGGGTGGGCGCCCATGCCCAGGTACTGCTTTTTCCTTCAGATTCAGGATCTCCACACTTTGTCATAGTCTTCTGCACTCCTCAAGATACGACACTTGTCACCTGCAATCACAAGGAATGGGGTTGGGGGTTGTGGTGTTTAGGAGCTTGCCTCAATCAACCCCCAGAATGGCATTCAAGCCTTCCAACATCATTGTTTGATAAAGAGTGTGTATCCTTGCAGGATAGAGGATAAAACAAATTCATAAATGATTGATTCAACACAAGTAGATATCACCTCATAGATGTAGCTCACATATAGATGAAAATCCTTCAACACATGAGAAGATGAAGCCAAATCTGCATAACAAACACAATAACAAGACAAGTTTACTCTACCACAATGAATTCTTTGAATGCTCTACAATCATAAGTTCAGCAAAGTATCATCATGATCTTCTAGTCATCTTCTAGTTTACAAATGAAACCCTAAACATGCTTACATATGCATTCCCTCTACAAATTTCATAATTCAAACTTAAGATGTTGGCAATGAAACCTTTTAACGGTCACAAAACTGACATTCAAATTTGGGACCCACATAAAATAGGGCAAGACTAGGGTGCGAGCACCCAAGCCCCTAAGTCCTATTTTAAGGTAGGGTCAAACTCAACAATGTCCCTCAAGCCCCATTTGACATGGGTTTCATGCCATTTTGTCTCGGGAGTTAAATTTAACATGTAAGATGCAAAACAAGGGACCTGAGAGCTAAACATAGGAGGTAAAAGTCCTAGGGGGTCATTTTACGACATAACAATAACATTAACTCCCCCTGGACAGATGCATCACTATGCATCTTTTAGCAAGAAGGAGGGGCAATTACCCCTAACTTCTGTTGAAGATCCTCAAAAGTGTCCTTTGCAAGAGCCTTTGTAAAGATTTTTGCAATTTGATCCTTTGTTCGAACATATTCCAACTTCACTTCCTTATCTACAACCTTCTCTCTCAAAAAGTGATACTAGATTGCTATATGCTTGGTTCTAGATGAATCACTAGATTCTTGGAAATATTGATAGCACTTGTATTGTCACACAAAATAGGAATAGGATCATCATACAATACCTCAAGATATCCTTCAGTGTTTGCTTCATCCACAACACTTGTGTACAACAGGAGGTAGCTGCAATATACTCTGCCTCTACACCACCACTTTTACTTCTTATATCATCAACACAACCAGTCCAGTCAGCATCAGTGTATGCACTCAAATCAAAGTCATTACCTTTTGGATACCATAGACCATAGTCCAGAGTTCCTTTCAAGTATTTGAAGTTCCTTTTTACTGCCTTCTCATGTGTTTGCTTAGGATTGACTTGATATCTGCAACCACACACACTGTGTGCATAATGTCAGGTCTAGAAGTAGTCAAGTACAACAATGCTCTAATCATAGACCTATAGACAATCTGATCCACCTCCAGACACTCATCATCATTTCTTAAGTGACATCCAGTGACAATGCGAGTGTTCATTGGTTTTGAATCCTCCATACCAAACTTCTTCAACAATTCTTTGACATACTTAGCTTGAGAAATAAAGACACCACCATCTAGCTGGGAGATTTGATGTCCAAGGAAGAAAGACATTTCACCAATCATGGACATCTCAAACTCTTTTTGCATCTCCTCTGCAAACCTTTTACACATATCATCATCTCCACCAAAGATAATGTCATCAACATATACTGCAACTATCAAAATCATGTCTCCTTCTTCCTTTATATAAAGATTACTATTTGTGGTACCTTTCTTGAAGCTCTGTCGAAGTAAGTACTTGTCTAATCTTGCATACCAAGCCTTGAGTGCTTGCTTGAGACCATACAAATCCTTTTTCAGTCTACATACTGTGTCTAGATCTTCTGATATTTGGAAACCATTTGGTTGTTCAATGTATACTTCTTCTAGGTCACCATTCAAAAATCTTGACTTGACATCCATATGATATACTTTGAAGTTCTTATGAGCAGTAAGAGCAAGGAACATTCTGATTGCCTCCATCCTTGCTACCAAAGCATAAGTCTCCTCAAAATTAATGTCTTCTACGTGAGTGTATCCTTTGCATACTAATCTTGCTTTGTTCCTTACAACTTCACCTTCTTCATTTAGTTTGATCTGGAACCCATTTTGTTCCTATAATATTCTTGTTTGTTGGTCTGGGAACCAATTCCCATGTTTGATTCTTCTCAATCTAATCAAATTCTTCTTCCATGGTTTTTTTCCATCCCTCATCCTTGTTGGCTTCAACAAAGGTCTTGGGTTCTACAATTTATAACAAACACAAGTTTGCTTGTTCATGTGTCTTGGCAAACCTTCTCCTTGTCTGCACACCTTCATTCTTGTCTCTAATGATCTGCTCTACTGAGTGATTCTTCTGAACATACTTTGCTAGGGTCTTAGGGATCTACTCTAGTTCTTGTTCCTTTTCTTCTTTCACTTCTTCTTCTTCATCCTCAATGCAAGGAAAGATATCAGATACAGTGTCTTTTGAATCTTGTGAGAACTGATACAAGTCTTCATCTACTTTGACATTTGTGTTTTCAATCATCTTTCCCAACCTTTTGTTGTAGCATCTATAGGCCTTGCTTCTAGTTGAGTAACCAAGAAAGATTCCTTTATCACATCTTGAATCAAACTTTCCTAGGTCTTCTTCATCTCTTCTAATATAACATTTGCTACCAAAGATCATGAAGTATTTGACAATGGGAGGTCTTCCATAACATAACTCATAAGGGTTATTAGTGCTATTGACCCTTAACTGCACTATGTTAGTTAGATAGACAACAATGTGAATCGCTTCCTTCTAGTATATATCAGGTAGATCTGCATCTTTCAACATAGCCCTAGGCATTTCTTGCACAATCCTATTCTTTCTTTCCACTACCCCATTTTGCTAAGGGATTCTAGGAGCAGACAAATGCCTCCTAATACCATGATCTTCACAAAACTTTTTAAATTCATTTGAAGTATACTCACCTCCTCTATCTTACCTTAAACATTTGATCTTAGTATCCATTTCATTTCAACCAAAGCTTTGAAAAATTTAAACTTGTCAAGGGCATCAAATTTTTCTCTTAAGAAAGTAACTCAAGTCATTCTAGAACAATCATCAATGAGCAACATAAAATACCTTTCACCTTGTTGATTCTTGTTTAGGGTGAAATTTGATTCACTTAGTTTAGTGTTGTTTAGATGTTTGAATCCTCCTTTCTCCCTATACATTCAAGGATCTAGGGTCGAGTGGCAATTCACTATCATACCCTAGATCACTGTGAGATGTAGGGAAGCTTGGATTAGGCAATTTAATTATCAATTTTCCTTCTCTTATGCTTAATTGACCATTAAAACCCCAATTTCGTAAATACAATTGTAAACAAAAGAATAACAGAAAAATCTCTTGCAGACGGAAGCAAAATATCAAATCATAGAGTACCTATTTTTGGGGTTCTGAGGCGGAAAAGTTGGGGACAAAAGAGCGAGCGTCCAAGTCCAATGCCCTATTTTTTGTCCAGATCTGGAAACTCAGTCTGCAACTCTTCCCTGCTGTCTTGGAGATTTTCCTGTCACGGAAGTTGGAGGACTAATGAGTGGGCGCCCAAGTCCAAGTGGTTGTTTTTCCTTCTGTTCTGCAATTTTGACACTTCAAGATGCCTTCCTGCAACTTCACTTTTCCTAGCTTCGCAACCTGTAACCTGTAAATATGAAAACTTTGGGAGGGGGTTGTGGTGTTTAGAGGCTTGCCTCAGTCAAGCCCCGGAGGACACTTAAGTCTCTGAACACTGTTGTTAGATAAAGAGTGTGTGCCCTTGTGAGGCAGAGGCAAAAACCAAAGGAAATGATGATGAAAACACAATATAATGTCACCTTGTAGTGAAGATATCATGGTAGGAAGATTCTCTTCATTCCGTGATGAAATGGATGCTCAAATTTGCAAACACAAACACATAAACCACACAAATCTGCTCTTCCAACACAATGAAAGCCTTGAATCACAGATTGATAGCTAGTTGAAATTTAATTGCAATCTAGTTTCTAAATGAATGCCTAAACATGCTTTTATATGCAACTACAAACACTCCCGCCAAGATTTCATAAATTCAAACTTACCGTGTCGACAAAGGACCCAAATAATGGTCATAAACTAACACCCCAAAATTGATGCTGCCCCAAAATAGGGTAGGACTAGGGCACGGGCGCCCAAGTCCTCCCCCCTATTTTAGGCAGGGTACAACTCAAGGGGTCCTCCTAGGTCCCATTTGTTATGTTACCTAGGGCTCATTCCATCGAGATGTCAAATTATGAAGATGTCCTAAATGCATGCAAAAGACCCAGGAGCTAACCTTATGAGGGAAAAGCCCCCAAGGGGACATTTTATGACATTACATTAGGCCCCACTTTAATGTATGTATAAACGCAAGGCCAATACATGCATTAAAGTAAGGTCACAAACACAACAAACACATCAAGCATGGAGAAGACATGCCAATCACATAGAAAACAGTAACAGGCATGCAAAACGCGGAGAAGATAGTTTCAGTCACGCAAAACATGGAGAAGACAGTTAATGCATAGAAGACACATTAATGCATGGAAGACATAAATGATATCTTTTCTTTTCTTTTTTTCTCATATATATGAAATGTAGATGCAAGTACTGGAAAGTGAACAAACCTCCCATAATACATGATGCACTCATCGCGCAGGTCTTTGTATATATGGGGCAACACAAATGCAAGACACACAAAACCTCCCAAAATGCAGGAAGCACAACCCTAAGGCACTGATCTTTATTATGCATACAGGGTAACAAACATGCCAAACAAAGCAAACACGTCAAAACACACACACTTGAAGACATGGAGAAAACACGGCAAATAAGCGATGGTGTGTTCCCTATTTATAGGCTCATCACCATCTCAGGCACATTACAGGCACACACCGACAATTGGGCTTCGTCACAGAACCGCTCCCTGCCTCCGCATAGGACTTTTGAAAATGACAGGATGATTCAATCTACTCTGAGAAATACACCATCCACGCCTCCGCAGAGGGCTTAAGAAAAATGATATGCTTGATATCCCACCTCCGTAGAGGGCTTACATGATTGATTAATTGATTTCAAACAAACTCATGATGCATGATGCACTCATCGCGTAGGTCTTTGCACCTGAGGACAAACACATTGCTAACATCTATAATAGACAGCTTACCTTATATATGCCCCCACCTTAAGGTGGTTGATATCAGGTATCGATATCAACCATGTTAAGGTAGGAATAAAACACACAAGGGAATGCTGAATTTTGCAAAGCCCATGCCCCCGGAGGTGACATGTACTTTACGATCGCCAAATGTTCCCACAAACACATCCCTGCAAGAAACATGTTAGTGTCTACAAAATCATGATAAACAACAACATCAATGCATATGATTAACCACACAAAGAGCCAAGGTTATACTATGAATTCGGAGTTCTCGGATAACCGTGGGGCTATATCACGAAGCTCTCTAAATCAAGTACTGTCAAGGCTAGATTCAAAGACAAAAAAAGGTGCATAGAGCAACAGTATTGTTAAGGTTTGTAATTGAGATAAAAACATATTCAAATTCACTACGCGAAAAGCATGAGTGCTTCCACTAGCCAAGCGTCAGATAAAATAAACAACCCCATCGTCATATTAGGAACTAAGTCCATTTTTTGATTGTTCTCGAAAGGGACACTAGGTCTGCATTAGTATAAATGTTTGTCAGCATTCGCGAAGGAAAAAAATAAATAAGAGAGGAGAAACAAGTGTCTTAGGGATAGTCACGTAGGAGGGTGCCCCCAGTGTCACCAACCGCAACGCTATGTCCGTAAGACACAACACACAACGATGAAATCAGAGAGAGAGGCAATATAGAAGAATGATGATACAAATAGAAGAAGGTCACGATAGAGGCAGTCTCCTAGTATCCCAGACCTTACAGGAGAATCAGGGTCATCCCAGAAGGCCTAAACAACATATTACACATCACGGGGGAAGCACATCATGAGAGAGATGAGGGGTTAGAAATACTTACCTATTAGGGTACCATCGTTAAGAACATGCATATCTTGGATATATGTCATGTTGTTTTGATCTTGTGGAATTAACATTAAGTTTAGGACGACGAGAAGCTTTCTTTTCTTTAAAAGGATTATATCCAATGCCAATTGAGTAATGTGTTGAAGTGGATTCTATAGGTACTCAAATCCCTTACTGATTTACACCACATCCCTTACCTACATATTCGCAATTGTTATAAAGGATTTTAAATCCTCGACCATAAAGGGATGTCATTTCCTTAGAAGATGGTAAAGCCTCATAGGTCTCATAATTTGTGGTATAAGTGAGAGTATTGTTTTTATTTTCTACCAAGGGGATTTTAGGTTTCTTAGGTGCTTCAAAAGATTGCTTAGGTGAGATCGATGTCACTTTTGATGTGTCAATGCTATTAATTTTATATTCCCCTATACTGCAAGGATTAAAATCCAATGAACCCCAATCATCACCAACAAGTGCATTCAATGGTTGATAGTCTTGCACAACATTATTCATGGCTAGAGGCATTGGTGAACCAGCTCGTAAAGTGTTTAAGCTCATATGATTGTAAACTAGTTTTTGCTTTTCAATGTGTAAGCAATTATCTGGTTTAGGATCAGCATGAATAGTATGAAGTTTACCTTTGAATATAAATTTGATTGAACGATGCAAGGTGGAAGGAATTGCCCCCAATGCATGAATCCAAGGTCTACCAAGAATCATGTTGTAAGATAAAGAACAGGGCATGACATGAATCGAGGTAGGTGCAAGCACATGTTCTACTTCTATAGGTAGAGTTATAGTGCCCATGGATTGTCGTCTAACATTATCAAATCCACGAATGTTAATGCCATTTGATTTGATTTGTGATATGTCAGCTTTGATTTTGTCTAGTAAGTCAATGCTACAAACATTAAGAGCCGATCCATTGTCAATCATAACTCATTTTACCAATGTTTTATTTATTATGACAGAGATCATAAGTGGATCATATTGGTTTTGAACTTCACTTGATGGTAATTTCTGTGGTTGAAAGAGAATATATGTTTTTGTCACATGCATACTATCTAATATGGCTGCTACATCATTAGGCTTAGCAGTAGGTGGGATAATCACCTTTTGCAAAGCTTCTTGGAGCATTCCATGGTATGTAGGCGATGTTTGTATTAAATCCCAAAGAGAGATCTTAGCTGGACTAGCGCAAAGCTGTTCAACAAGATCATACTCTTAACCAATTTTATGAGTAAGATGAGGTGGTGGAGGGAGCATAGGTTGAGAACATGGAAGAGAGACAAGCACATGCGGTGCTTGGTTACTTTGCTTGTTATTACGGGTGTTGTATGTGTGAGCAATCACATTGTGGTGTGGTTGTTGTAACACATTTTGAACACCTTGAACCGTAATCACTAGTTTTAAGCAAGAGGGTACACTAGGTGCCCCTTAGACAATCATTTTAGGAATATTGCGATGAAGTCTATTAACGATTATTGAATTAACATTGTTTCCCTCTTGATTGCACCTAATATCCATCCCCAAAGGATTTAATGTGAGAGACCTTTTCCCATCCACTAATGCTACATCTTGGCTAGGGAGAGCAATGGGATGAGAGGAAGGTACATCATCATCATCATACTCTGTGGTGGAAAAAGGTTTTTCGCTCTCATCTTTCTCATGAGTGTTCCCATAGATGAATTTGGTTAAATCTTCTAATATCAAAGGATGTTCACTCATGGGGATTAGGAATTTGTCAAAATCAAGATCTTTGATAAATGCATGCAGAGATACCATAGAAAAATGACTTGAAGGTGCCATAATGAAATGTCTTGTAACATCGATGCAAAATTAGATTTAAAAGCTTTTGAAAGACAAGTGTAAAAATAGCCTTAAATGCTTGATTTTTTGTACTTTTTCAATGAAAATGAATGAAACAAAAGGTGTTATAAGGATTTTGTTCAAGGGAAGAAATTTATATGTCTGATATAAGTCCAAAATAGCAGTAAGATCCTTCTCAACACACTCTTGATGCAAACCCAAGATAATGTCAAGTCAAACTATAGTGAAAAATATGTCGAAATAGGCACTTTTTTCACCAAAAATCAATGCAAAAGAGCATAACAAAGGGTGTTGTGAGGAAAGTGATGATGGACAGAAAATTATATTAGTAAGAACAACTACTTAATGTCAAAATATCTAACACAACACGCTTTTAGTGCCACTTAAGGTTACACCCTAGTGAAAATATAGCAAAAATAGACTATTTTTCACGGTTTTTCAATTCCAAGACCTAGAAAAAGAGGTGTTGTAATGAATTTCAGGAGGTGCAGAAAATAAAATTAATGATATCAGTCACCTCAATCCTAAAAATTGATCACAACACGCTTAGAGTGCAAACTAGGCCAAACCCTAGGGCAATAATAGCCAAAATATGTAGTTTTTCACTGAATTTTCAATACAAGAGCCTATTAAAAGGGTGCTGTGAAGATTTTTAGGAGGGGAAGAAAATGATTACTCTGATAACAATCAATTAATCCAAACATACCCTTCACAACATGCCTATGGTGCAAGTTTATAGAGTCGATAAGGCAAAATTTAGTGAAAATCGTTGTCTTTGAAGCCCTAGGTTTGAGATCTTAACACAAAATGCTATGTGAATGTTTTGAAGTCTGAGTTATGATGAAAATGAAATACTCTCATATCTGAAAATGATTTCCAAGATTTAATGTGCAAAATGTCAATGCAAATCTAATGAAAATGCATGCAAAAATGTTAGTTTTTGTTGAAATTTTCTATGCAAAATTGCAAATATTTAAAATCTAAATGCAAATTTACACCAAAATGTAAGACTAAAGCCAAATGCAAATTTGAATGAGCCTCCAAAATTAGTAGAAAAATCTGGAAGAAGATTTTGCCTACTAACTCGAGATTTTGGAATTACTAGGTTATATGAAAATTGTCAAAATTTCTACAAAAGCCTAGCAAATTAATGACAAAAATGCAATGCAAATTTCTAAATTTTTGTGTTTTTCTGTAGTTTATATTAGATCTGATGCAAAAATCATGAATTAGGAAAATTTAGAAATAATTGATGCAATTTAGTAATCTATATAAAAATGCAAGCTAGGGTTTTCAAAATTTTACAAATTTTTCAATTTTTTTGTAATTTTCTCAATGCAATAAAATAAATGACTATATGAATGAATGAAATCAATCCAAATCTAAAGACATACACTCAAAAAGTTGCAATTTAAGTCCAAAAACATGGGTTCACCAAAATGTTTAGGGTGAAATTTGATTCATTTAGTTTAGTGTTGTTTAGATATTTGAATCCTCCTTTCACCCTATACATTCAAGGATCTAGGGTCGAGTGGAAATTCACTATCATACCCTAGCTGTGAGATGTAGGGAAGCTTGGGTTAGGGAATTTAATTATCAATTTTCCTTCTCTTATACTTAATTGACCATTAAAACCCTAATTTTGCAAATACGACTATAAACGGAAGAATAACAAAAAAATCTCTTGTAGACGAAAGCAAAATATCAAATCACAGAGTACTTATTTTTGGGGTTCTGAGGCAAAAAATTTGGGGACAAAAGAGTGGGCGCCCAAGTCCAATGCCCCGCTTTTTGTCCGGATCTGGAAACTTAGTCTGCAACTCTTCCCTGTTGTCCTAAAGATTTTTCCATCATGGAAGTTGGAGGACTAATGAGCGGGTACCCAAGTCCAGGTGGTTGTTTTTCCTTCTGTTCTACAATTCTGACACTTCAAGATGCCTTCCTGCAACTTTACTTTTCCCAGCTCGGCAACCTGTAACCTACAACCATGAAAACTTTGGGAGGGGGTTGTGGTGTTTAGAGGCTTGCCTCAGTCAAGCCCCGAAGGACACTTAAGTCTCTGAACACCGTTGTTAGATAAAGAGTGCGTGCTCTTGTGAGACAGAGGCAAAAACCAAAGGAAATGATGATGAAAACACAATATAATGTCACCTTGTAGTTAAGATATCATGGGAGGAAGATGCTCTTCATTCCATGATGAAATGGATGCTCAAATCTACAAACACAAACACATAAACCACACAAATCTTCTCTTGCAACACAATGAAAGCCTTGAATCACAAATTGATAGCTAGTTGAAATCTAATTACGATCTAGTTTCTAAATGAATGCCTAAACATACTTTTATATGCAACTACAAACACTCCCACCAAGATTTTGTAAATTCAAACTTACCGTGTTGGCAAAGGATCCAAATAATGGTCATAAACTGACACCCCGAAATTGGGGCTGCCCCAAAATAGGGGAGGACTAGGGCACGGGCGCCCAAGTCCTCCCCCTTATTTTGGGTAGGGTACAACTCAAGGGGTCCTCCTAGGTCCCATTTGTTATGTTATCTAGGGCTCATTCCATCGGGATGCCAAATTATGAAGTAAGATGTCCTAAATGCATGCAAAAACCTGGGAGCTAAACCTTATGAGGGAAAAGCCCCCAAGGGGACATTTTCTGATGTTACAATTCTTCACTCTTGTAGGTCCACATAGGTCTATGTGAATCAACTCCAATGGCTTTGAAGAAGAGTACTCCTTGCTTTTAAGACTTGTCTTTGTCTACTTTCTCATTTGACATTCCTTGCATACAGTGTTTGTAGGCTTGGTTATCTTAGGCATATCTCTCACTACATAAGTAGAGATGATTCTTACCATATTATCAAATTTGTTGTGTCCCATTCTTTTGTGCTATAGCCAACATTCACTGGATTGAGTCAACAGACATGTTCTTCCATTTGCCTCTTTCAAGTGATAAATATCACCACCTGTCTTGATACCTTTTGTAACTAGCTTTCCAGATCCTGCCTTCCTGATTTCACAACCATTGGTATGAAAAGTAAGATTGTAACCTTTCCTACACATTTGATTGACACTGAGAAGATTGTGTTATAATCCTTTGACATAGAGAACATCCTCAGTCTTGTTCTTTCCATCAATAGTTATGACACCTTTTCCATAGATTTGAGCTGACTCATCACCTCCAAAACTTGACAGCTCCACCATCCCATTTCTCAAGGATGATAAACTTCTCTTTGTCACCAATCATATGATTTGAATAACCACTATTAATAACCCAAGCTTTGGTATCTTCTTTTGCATGGAAGGCAATCCATACAACCATTGATCTTTCATTGTTTTGGACTATTTGCAACGTATCAATTTTTACACATTTTCCAACATCTTCCTTTTTGTCACCAACACTCACAGCCAAGAAAAGTGTTTCATCATTTGAACCATCATGACCCTCATCTTCTGAAGAACAGCTATCTTCCATGGAAAACAGACTCCTTTTGAATTTACTATTTTTGTTGCTTCTCCTAGCTTCTTTAAGAGGACATTTAAAAGCAAAGTGACTAACCTTTCCACAATTGAAATATTTGAATGGTAACTTACCTTTATATTTGTCAGAGCCTTTCTTCAGTGTTCTTATGAAATTTGCTTCAACATCATCAGAGCTTTCATCTTCATCAGCAAATTCATCCTTTGTCTTTTTACTGACTTTGAAAGCAGCGTCTTTCTTTGGAACATCACTGTCAAATTCTCTCATTTCAAAAGTAGTAAGGGTCCCAAACATTTGGTCTAAAGAGTATTTATACAAGTCTGCAGTCTCCTCAATAGCAGATACCTTATGAATGTAAGATTTGGAAAAAGATCTTAGAACCTTCTTCACAATTTCATCCTCTTTTATTTCACCACCAAGACCTTTGATGTCATTGACCACTTCAGTCACTCGAAGCATAAATCCAGCAATGTTTTCATCCTCTATCATCTTTAGGGTTTCAAAACTGCTTCTGAGGATTTGCATCTTAGCTTGCTTTACTTTCTTATCTCCTTCATAAATGGTTTCAAGTTTATTTTAGACTTCTTGAGTAGAGCTACAAATCATCACCTTTGAAAGTTATGAATCAATTAATCCACTCATGATGGAAAACTTTTCCTTGGCATTGTTATCATACTTATTGATTTCATCTGCATCTATAGGAATAGTACTGGGAATAGTGTAACCTTTCTTAACAGAATCCCAAACTCCACACCCTAGAGAATTGATGTAGGCTTCCATCCTTAGCTTCCAAAAAGCATAATTTGTTCCATCAAACCTAGGTATCTTATTGGATCCTCCTTGTGCCATCCCGGGCCTTCCTCGAGCAGTTAAGCTTCCCCTAGAGGAACTTGGATCTAATACCAATTGTTAGACACACAAGAATACTGAGAGGGGGGGTGAATCAATATTCAAACAATTTTCAATTTCAACAACTTCAACTTATCCAGAGTAGAGTAAACCTTAAGCATCACAATAACAACATGAAAGAATAACACAATGCACATCAACACATAACACCAAATATACGTGGAAAACCCTAAAAGGGAAAAACCACAGTGAGGATTAACTCACAATATATGAAGCTCAAATAATAACTTTATTTTAGCGGCTTTAACCCAAGGAAGTTGTTACTCCCTAAGTAACGTTGATTTAGGGCCACTCCCAAGGAAGCTTCTACTCCCTAATGAATTTGTTTTGGGGTCACTCCCAAGGAAGCTACTACTACCTGAAATAAGAACACACTTACAAAAGATTACTGTATGACAGTCTTTCTACTATCTGAAAACTGACACTGAAACTCACACTTTTGATGATTGCACTTCTACCTCTTCACACTTTCTACTGAAGATATGATCAGTTAGGCACATTCTATACTTGATCACTATCACAAATATGTCTTTGAGATGAATCCAAACAGCATCAACAACATCTTCTCTTTCTCCTTCAGTCGCACATCAATAATGCATTTATTCTACTTTTACATAACTGGGGTGATTGGCTTTTACACACCCACACCACTACGATTAGGGTATATGGATGCATGGTAAGCCCTCATCTATTACCCAAATATGTTCCAAAGAGGCTAGATTATTTGGAAGTGTTGTGGCAGTTGAATGAGTCAGATAAGACTCACTTGAGGGGGAAGAAGAAAGGTTCTTTCTTCCCCACTTCAACAAAGTTTAGTGACTTTTGTACAACAAATAAAGAAGGTTTGGGTTAAATTTATCTTATTTTGCAGTCATATAACATGGGGAAGGATCCCACAAGAAATTTTGATCCAGAGGGATTCATCAATAAGATAAGATTGAGTATAAAGAGGCCTACATTCGCACATAAGCTCTTATTTGATGAGGACATAGTGAGAAATTGCCTTTCCATAGAGGAAGTAAAGGATAAAAGGGTCAGATGGTCAAAATTCATGGATGTAGAGGATCAGAGGAGAAAAATGCATGCAAATTATCTTGGTGCTTTTGCAGAGGAGAAGGATCCTATTCTCAGGATATAGAGAATACTGGACAATGTTGAAACATTGATGGGAAAGCTCCTGAAATAGAGGAAAGGCCCACATATCAAAGGGACCCTAATGTTCCACTTCAGCCTTATGTCTCCAAAATAAGTGAGCCTGATGCTCCTAAACAATCTCATGGTGTTGATGTTCCGCCACAGTCTCCTACCAAGAAAAGAAAGATAATTGATCTTGAGGGAGGGGAGATAGAAATTGAAATGGCTGATTTGGAGGGAACTGTAGAGAGTACACCTGGAGAAGAACAAGAAGTTAATCAATGCATGGCTTCACCTACAAGGGATGTGGTAAATCCTCCACTTGAGAGAAGGATGGATATGAGTGTCAGATAGGGTAGGGATGAAACAAATGATATACGAGCTTTGGCTTGTACACAATTTTTGTCTGATGATGAGTTTGTCAAAACCCAAGAGTTCAAGGGTTTTGTGTTAAGCTTGAGAAGTGCAAAATTCTAGAAGAGAGTTGAGGAGACTAAAAGTGATGCACATCCTGATTAATATGAGGAAATTACTCAAAGGGTGTTGCATGAGGTGAGTCAGGGTATCAGCCAAATCACTTCAGAGGAGGGAAGACAAATGGTTATTATTGTCAGCTAATAGTGCACCCTTTGCTGAGATGATGAAAACACTCAGCCTACTGGTGAAACATGGGATAACTCCCCTAATTATGGGCTTAGATTTGTGGGAGCTAACCTCCAAAGTAAGCTAGCTCTTATGGTGTTCACCTAAAAACTATTCTAATGCTTTGCAGAGGAAAGGGTAAGAAAGAAACATGAAAGTAAAACTAACTCCTAAGGTGATGCACCAAAATGATTATCTTGACTTGTAAAATTAGTTTTGCACACACAGTTTAATCAAAAGATACAATCTTGACTTGCACAACCTAGTTCTATATGTTTTCTGCATCAATATTTCATGAGAAGGATATGATGCATCATCCTAGAAGGAAAGGAACCTTTCTCAACTTGAACTATTTGCACTCTAACACAACTCACAACCTGTAAAATAACATGTACTAACTGCACAAAGGTGTTACCAATGAGACACAAGGACAAGGAAATAAAATGACTTCACAAGTAATTGTATCAACCATTTAACTGCACACAATAGAACAGCAAAGAAGTAAGAAAGCAAAAGCTTATCTCTATTGATCTCCGAGGTGTAAACTGCATACATGTCAAAATGAGTTACAATATCATCTCTTGTTGAAAGAGCTCCAGAAGAGTTACAATCTGCCCTAAAAATGAAAAGAACTCCTTAAAAATGAATACATGAAGAGACTATATACTCTCCAAACAATTGTAACTAGATAAGGAATGGAAACTTCCTTGGTCGTGCATACTCAGAAAGCCCTAAAAATATCTACTCAAAACCCTCCAAAATGAATCTCCAATGAAGAAAAGGTCAAGGCATGACATCACCAATCATAAAATCCCCTTGAACTACCTCTTAATGCCCTTTAATGCTATTAAAAACAAGTCAAATTACCTCAATAACTCCTCCATTTGTTTACCAACCTCTCCTGTAGCATCCATAAATGTTTGATATTTGCACATAAATACCCAACCACATCCCTTTGACCACATCTTGAAAGCATCCTCATCTTGTCCATGCATAATAAATGACACAATTACATTTATTTTTGTATTTAATTAACATTAACTAAGTGGTTTATAGTCATTCCACTTAGCTTAATGTTTTACATTTCAAATTTGTTTCAAACCTATGCAGAAAAGAAGGCACTTGGACATAAATATTCAACCTCCTGACTTTGCATGGTTTGGAGATGAATAAAACAGTGTGAAAAAATAGTAAAGTAATCAATGAGACTTACTTTGCTACTTGTTATGGATTTGCCTATCCTTCGCATTCTAATGACAAGTAATAAAGTATTTTATAATCCATTACTTTATCATTTGTTTACAATGTTCATCCATTTCTAAATTATGCAAAAGAAAATAAAGCCCTTATATCTCCCATACACAAATAGATCTCTCCTATGCATCACAATGCCTCATGCATTATTATCCCCTTGACTTAATCATTTTCAACCTTAGAAAAATCAAGTAAATAATTATAGCCCCACGGGCTCACTTTGAATCATTAGGTCGAAACACTAAAAGTATTGACCCTGGGCATATTTGGATGAAAATGATTTTACTTTTAGAAAACAAAATCCAAAAAAGGCCTATCGTGGCTAGGGTACTCGGTCAAAAGAAGGTGGAAACCCTAAAAATATCTTCATTCTTCACTTTGACTCTCTTCCATTTTCCTGCCCTGCCGCCATGGTCGAGGTTTCCTGCTTTGCGCGAGGCTCTTTGAAGGATTTCTATGCATTTTATACAAAAAAATGACAGTTAGTTTCCCCTCAGTCACATATTCAACCATATATTTTACATTTTGAAGGCAAAACTTGGCTCCAGGCTGCGGCCCTGTAGCTCATCTGATGCATTTGTTTTGTTTCTCTTGGTCAACACACTCTTGCATTCCATCGAAATACTTAAGTTTGGGGCCGCCATGAAGGTTGATTGAAGGAAAACTCTGTGGTTTCAACATAGCACTCGGCAGGAAAAGAAAGTAAGTCTTTTATCTTTCAATCTCTCTTCATTTCCTGATTTTTCCACTGTGTATTTCATTCTCTAGAGGCCGCGACTTTAAGCCAAGTTTTCTGAGCATTATGAATTCAAAAATCTTCATTTTCTTTTTATCTGGGACTTTGCTTGAAACTCCAAAGTGGATTCAGCCTATTGTAACAAGACCCTCTCTAGAATCTCTCTGGCCATGATTTTGATGGCAAAAATAGTCATTCCCTGTATGTAGAAGATGATAAAACTATACAGTCCTTCATTTCTAAGTTTTGCAAAATACAAACCCTCTATTGGGTTTTGATTATACTTGGTCTATTCCACATTGCCTAAGTGTTCTTCTCTCTAAGAATGCAAAATACCAGCTCCCATGAGTTAAAAAAAAACTCTTCATTCTTGGTTGTAGATGCTTCTCTTTTGGTTCAAATCAAGTTTGACCCATGATATAAGAATGAAAACTTGTAAAGAAAACATTTCTGCACTCCTCTGTACTTGAACTCTGTGTAATACAATGTGGGTTTTGACTTTGTATGAAGAAACTATATTTTTAAGCTACAACTTTCATGGCTCGAACTGGGTTTTTTCATTTCTGTATATGAAAGATATGCTCTTTTGTATGAAAACACATTGCTCTTCTTTTGCATTTGAAACTCTGTGCATACATAATGACGAGGCTTGTAAAAGATATTTCTCTCTGGTAGTAACACTTGAACATGAACTAGGTTTTCTCCATTTTCTATATAAAATTACATGGATCTTCTTTTCTGAATACTAGGTTGTGGCTCTTGATGTTTAGACCTCTATCTTTGTGCATGCTTCATTTGATCGTCATTTTGCATTGATCACATCCAAACTGTATTGTGGCATATATCATTTTGTTGTTCCAGTTTGTGATGTCTTTTCAAATATACTTCCATACATATCATACCGAATGATTGAGACTCCTCCATTTGATTTGCTAAAGCATGAATACATCTGAATATGCACTGCAACTATTTCATTGTTATTAAATTGCTTTCTTGGCAGCTGCAATATATATCTTGAGATGGTATTGTTTATTTCACAACTGTGCTCCATGGAATTAATCACTTGCAATTGCATCTATACCTTGCATTTGTGGAACTTATGTGCTATGTGTTAACTGTTCCATTGTATTTGATCAATAACTTGAAACCTCATAACAACAAAAGAAAAAATACCTGCTTCATTGTGCACTGTTGTCCTCTTTTCATGACAATGATTTTTCCTCTCATACGAGACAACTGTTCTACTAGTATCCATTCTCATGGCTGGACCTATATTCCTTATTGCACACATCCTAACTGTCCAAGAATGAGTTGTTCTATGGCCTTTTGCTACTTTGTGTATGATCATAATCATGTTGACTTGATTTAGCTATATGTGAACAAGGAAATACACTGTTATAGTTTCAAATTATCCTCAATCTCTTGTAGATGAACAAGAATGTGCCCCCTGTTGTTCCATTCTTATGGGTTGTTCCTCAATTGTTTATGATCATGTTGACTACAGTTGTATATGTTGTCCTACTATGACTAAAACCTCTATTTCTTTGATGGCATAATGGGCTTTCAATGATAGTAACACATGGCATTTGACTTGGCTATCCCACATGGCATTTGTTCCAACTTGATTGTTACTCTCTTGTGCTTGATACATCTGATATAGCAAAAACATGCATGTGATGAAAACATCATGATGCTTGGTCTATTGAATATCCCTGCATTAATGTCATTACTCTGAGCATGCTAGGCTCAACCCTTATGGGAGCCCATTTTCTCCACATGCTATTTCATAAAAGATGAGTCAGCAAAAATGATTTCTCATATACCTACACAGGAAGCAAACATGTTAGTATATGAAACATACCTTTGATTCATGATGTGGGGTCTCTTTCATGGATTTAATTCTTTCTAATATGGCACTTGTATCTGTTCATTCTGACTTCTCTTATGTTGATATCATTACTGATATACTGCTGCTACATAAAAGTGAATGGTACTTTTGAAGTTTTGATTGTGTATGAAAAGACTTGGTACCCTAAGCTAACAAAATTTATTTTCCAGGTACGTTGGAGCTCAAACGGATGGAGGAAGATAGCAACTAGCTCAACAACAAGATTTGTCATTCGCAGGCAATGACGGGTCCCTCTTCTTTTCCTATGCATTTCTTTTCTTTCAAAAGTAAAATTTACTTTTATGTTGCCTATTTTAGTTACTCTCACGGCTTTCGTGGGAGTACTTCATTTGACATTCGTGAATAATGAAAACGCCTTTTAAAATATGCAATGTTGTATGGTTCTTCTTGATTGTAAACAATTGCATTTATCTGAAGTTCTTTTATGGCAATTTTCTCTTGGAAAAAACACTCATTAATAATAGACATGCGCCCTTAAAACTATAAAACTTAACCAGCTCCACTTGGTTGAGCTGGAAAATAAAAACGGGTAACAGTTATGAATAGTGGTTTGTTGTTGTTGCCACATTGGGATATAGCCATTGCACTTGCCTTAGATACTATAAGGAGACAAGATGAAGAGGTATTTTCTATAGAAGAGTAGGTTGATCAAGCTTTCTTTGGGTCAGGTTTTAACCCTAAGTTTGAAACCTTGGAGATATAGGCAATGGCCTCAGATACAAATAAGCCTAAGGTAGTGGATAGTGTTCATGATCTGACAGGAAATGTAATTATCATAAGGTTATCAGATACACTTGCTCCATAAGATGCACCATTGAGTGTACATACAACTATGTTCATTGAAGCAGTGACTAAAATTCTAGAAAGAGCATGATCAGTTGAATGAAAAGTATACACAGGCTATGGTAGAATTGAATCACTACAGGTCTCTTCAGCTTGGAACTTTAGTTCCAGTAGTTTCCACTCCTTCCAGTTCTGCAGAGCCATTTCCATTAGAAAAATAGTCTTTACTTGTAGAGATAAAGGAGCTCAAGGATCAATTAAAAGGAGCTACAAAAAACAAAATGGAAATAATTAGCAAACTGATCAATGATTTGATTAATCATAGAGTTGCCAAGGTGATGAATAAGGCTGATGATGTATGGAAAACCTATTCAGATTTGAAGATAGCATTTAACAAGCATGTGCAGGACAAGGACAATTTGAAAGGAATAATTAATAAATGGTTGCCAAAGATTGCAACATTGAGGTAAATTTATAAGTGTGCCAGATTTGATCCAGTAGCTCCTGCCAAAGTCTTGCCAACATATGATATGATTATAATATTGGAGGAAGTTGTTGCATACATGTTAAGGTTTGATAAGTATGTTAGAGACAAGTTCCATTGGTTGGAGCATATTGAAAAGAATATCATGCCAAAGCTTTTAGATGATAAATAGATGAAACCTCTTGATCAATGGAAGGTGCAGTTCAAAACTTTGGTGCCTAATCTGTTATGGGATAAATGTGCCAATAAAGTGTTTAGCATGGATTTATTGAATAGCAGATTAGATGAATTATTTTCCCTAGAGGTGAGTCTTGATAGTTTCAAGAAGGAAACTAGGGCAATTCTGGATGTCAAGTATGTTGCTAATAATGACAAAATAGCTAAGGTGGTCCCCTTCCAATGGCCTACGAAGAAGATGTGTGTTGCATTGATTGAGAAATATAATGATTAAAGCACGGTTAATTGGAGTTCAAGATGGTAGGAGGTCTAATTTTAGTAAAATTAGCTTTAAAAGTCTTCATCAACATCAAGATTGGTCTCCTCCAACAATTGTAATTACTCCAATAATTTTCTTTTAGTTAGAATCTTTTATTGTAAAATGGGAGCAAGTTCTTTTGCCCCATTCACTAAATGTAAAAGACAAAATTGTAACCGAACATGTTGAATTTGGTCTTAGGCTGACAAGATTCTTATCTTCTATATAAGAACTTGTTTGTTCATTGTAAAGGGATTCTAGACTACCATTTTTGGGTAGATATGCTATGAAAGAAGAATATATTTTTTGTTACATACTTGTGGAAATATCTATATGACATTTTCAATTTAGAATGACTGATATGAGTAATACTTCTAGCATGTATCATTCACATTCCTCTCCTTAAATGTATGCATTTCTCTTATAAACAAAGGAACCAAGGGTTTATGAGTTTATTTATGCACATTTGATGCATTGTGTATCATGTTTGTTACTTCTATTCAAGTAATGGATTAAAATGCTTTGAATGGTGTATGGGGAGTTATGCATTGCATGAAGGATCAATAAGAAGAATTGTGGGAGATACCCTTCCTTGGATGTGTCATTATAAGGCAATGATATAATTTATCCTTTGTGTTTGAAGTTAAAACTTAGAAAGAGGCACTTGCAGGTAATAGTTTGACTCTATACCCTAAATAGGCACCGATCTGAAGTTCATCTCGCCCAAAACCTAGAACCAAAACCAGAACCCTAAAATATAAATCATTTAAATCATTTTGTTTTGTTTGTTTTACATCAATGGGCTATTTTAATATATGTTCCCAAAACTGGAAAGGAGTTAATCTCCAAGGACTTAGCCAATTTTGAATTAATCTCACAGTCTTGGTACATATTTATGAGAACACTTCTACTTTTGCAATATCCTGTGGTGATTAGTTTTGATTAGTTGGTATTGTTGTAAGGGAATACCCCTAGGTCTAGCAGAACCTAAAGTGAAGAGGAGATCATTTCATTGACTCATGTTCATTGGCCACTGATCTAAAAGTCTCAAGCATTAAAGATGGCTACTTTATAAACATAATCAGGCAGTCAATTGGAAACACCAACAGAGACTTTTCTTCTCTCAAAATTATAATGATATTGAGGCTTTAAATGTAATAAGGTGGAAAATATAAATTCCCAACATACATAAAATGTACCAAAATTTAAAAGAAACAAGAGGGACCCTTATGATCCTAACATGCACAACAATACTCTTTTCAACTTAATTGAACCTTTTCCTACACAACCATTCGAGGAAAAATCTGTTTATTTATTTATTTTTATGTGTAAAACCAATATTATGAAATTAGTTCAGATTTTTTCAAAATTAATTTTACAATTCCAATAGCACACATTACAACCAAACATTAAATCTATTGTGAAAATTATTGTTTCCATACTTGTCATAATTGTCCACTCATAAATTGTGAATCAATCTAAAGGATATCCTAAAACATTTGTTGAATGAAATAATACATCTAATTGTTTATGGTATCGTGTATCTAAAGTATTTTTGAGAGATAAAGAGAGATATATATTATTCATGAAACTTTCCCATAGTTTAAAACTTAACCTAACATTGTAATATTAAACAATTCTTGAATGGATGTCATAACAACCCTAAAATAGTTTAAGAGAACAATTTCCATGTTTTTTATGTCTTTTGCAAGTCCAGAGTTTAATGGCAGTAGAAGAGGGGTCTACAATAGGAAAGATGCCATGGGTGAGCAACTAGAGGATTATGTTTCCAATAAAGGGAGCAGGCCCATACCAAGGGAAAAGCCTCTTGAGGCCATGGCTATGGCAATGGAGGCTATGCCTACCAAGGGGTAGTTTGCACCCTGTTGTTGGGGTCATGCCTCCCACACGTCATGAGCCCCCACAAACACAAGCATTACAATCAAAAATACATTTTTTTGGCCTTTTTTTATTGTGAAATCTCTTTTTTTTTTGCTTGTGCTCCATTTGTTGTAGCTCTTTTATTTTATTTTATTTTGTTATACATAATGTTTATCTCCTTCGCCCATTTTGAACCATTACTTATGGAAAAGAAAATGTTGAGATAAGTGCCATTCATAGGTGAAAAGTAGTTAACAACACCCTTGAGAACATTCCTCCAAGGTATGCCAAAATATGGGTTTTTTTCTTTCTAAAAAACAAACTAGATTTTGTTGAATCTTGATTCCTTTCCTTTAAAAAATAAATAACAAGGATAGAGATTTTTGTTTTAAAGGCATAGATAATAAAAGAAATCGAGGGAATACCTTCCCAACTTCAACTAGAAAATAACGACATCTCCTTGGAGCACACCCCCACACCAACAAACCCTTTGTTATCCTCATGCTAATCCAAACCCCCAGCCAAGAATCTCCATTGTGCACCCATTTTTTTTTAAAAGAAGAGTCTAGGCCTGCCAAGGAGAGAGCCATCTTCTAGCCAAGAGAAACAAATTTCCCCCAAAAAACTCCAACCCTATTTCTCACTAAACTCTCTTTTTGAAAAAAAAGATAATTATTTTACCAAAAGATCTTTTTTACAAAAAGAAATACATTTTATAAACTATATGTTTAATAACAAAGGTTATTCAATACACATAACTAAAGTATGATTTCCCTCAACTCTGGAAAATTTATTGAATTCTAACAAGGTAGCAAGGTCAATTTCCATACAGTAATTATGGAAATAAAAATACTATCTTAAAGACATTCCAACAAATAATGCAAACCAACATTCCTTTTTAAACTAAATTAATACTTAGATCAAACAAATCTAACTATGGCTTAAGTCCCAAACTATCTTTTCACTCAAATTGCATTTCAAAATATCATAACATTAAAATGCAGAGGACCATCCCATGATGGTAGTTAACTAGTTCAATTTATCCTTTAAAGCATGAAGGATATTTGCAAGCACTCCATAGAAAACATTTTATAAAACCAATAAAGTGAAAGAGAATTTTAGTCAACTATACTCACGCAAAGAACATAAACACTTTATAGGTTTATGCACAACAAAGGGATCCAAAATCGTAGATGATTCTGGTTAGATGCAGATGGGTAAATACTAACAATAGTCTTCTATTCGCAATCTGAATAGGATGGGTTAAGCGACCGACATACCGCATGAACATAGGATCAATAACTCGACCACTCGACTAGGTAAGGTGAGATGGTCAAGCGGATCCATGTCTTCTCCTCCACATCCATCTATTGTCCACACACATATATAAGTATATTCTGCACACTCTAGGTGAAGCATCAAATCCAACAATGGAAATCATAGCCAAAGAAACATTTAAAGACCAATGAGGATGTGTAATCTAGCATGACACATATCCATCTTTAAATTACATCATATAACAATCAAATTAATATATCATTTAATCTAACCATAAGAAACAATAGGGCACAAATGAGTTACACATAGGTGGGCACTACATCCTCCCCCTAGGGATTGACTTACTCCTGGAAGCCATCAAGAGAAGGATAGAAGCACTAAACTAAAACTACTTTACACCAAGGAAAGCAGCATGACTACCACCCATAATATGGAAGATAACACATGCAATATAGAGATACTCACTAGAACACAATGCATGGTAACATGAAAGCAACAAACACATAATTCTTTTTACAAAAGAACATTCTACTAATTGAAATTCAACACATAATAGAATTGCACGATCATTAATAACCTCCACATGTATAGAAGAATTCACACATTCTAAAGCATCTTTATTCAAAACCAACAACTCATATGTACATACACCCAATGCAAATCTTACATCATAACACATATTTTCACTCATCCACATCACAAGAATAACAACACAAGGTTCACATATAGGTCTAGAGGGAAGTCGTAGTTACATCATAGTGCCAAGTAACCAAGAACCAATGCCAAACAATCAAAGATCCAAGAACCAAGTGGAATGATGGTCTCAAGGCCATGCACACCTAGGGACCCCTCCATGCATTTCCACATTTGACCTACCTCTTGTTTGTATAAGGGGATTAGGCTCCAAGAGATAGTCAACATAAGAACATATATCACTAGGAAGGTAAGTGGATGATGATTGTCCCATACCAGCCCACTTACCCCCATCCTCAAAAGTTTCCCACATCTACTTCCTTATATACACTCGACCAAAGGTCACTCCATCAACATGGCGAGAAGAACATCACAGCACAAGACCAACACTTGCAAATAGTAAGAATCTAGCTTAGCCACCATAATTTTCAAAAATACCAAAAGAAAGAAGTTTCCAAATCCAACAATAAAGTAAATAAATGCGTGTAATTCAATAATAAATCAAAAATAACCACAAGAGTCATGTGAAATAGAAAACTCAAAGATTTGTGGCTAATCTGCTTCTAGACAAGATAAAATAATATTGTTGGCCCACACAAGCAAGATAAAAAAAAGTCACCAATAACTAAAATAAAATATCATAATTCATGAAATTGCACATTACATCACAATGTGACTAACATCAAGTCACCAATAAAGGAGGAAAGTCACAATCGCTACATATGCTATGCAAACATAACCAATGCAATAGCATCATGTAGTCTACTACATATGCTATGTAAACACAACCAATACAATAACATCATGTAGGAAGGTGGTCCACTACATATGCCAAGAAAACACAACCAATGCAATAGCATCATGTAGGAAGGTAGTATCAAATGTGCCTTCATGTACAACTAGGTGGAACCGTTCTCTCCTTAGAGTAACACCGCATCATCACCTACACTATGTTGGAATATCAATGTGGTGTGGCATCACATCTATTCACATCATGTCAAAACATGTGCATACATGGTAAATACCATAACATAGCATAAGTCAAATGCAACACAATTAATATTCTAATATGAAATAAAATGAATAACTTCATCTATTTTTGTATAAATGCTAACTCTATCATAGTGCCAATGGTTCCAAAATACAACACATCCAAACTTTGAATATATAATACCAAAAGTAAGAGAAAACATGTGCCAAGTATCATGGCCTCAAACAAATCGCATGCCCATACTAGACTATAACCAAGATTACAAGTTATGTGCCAATAGTACCATCAAGGAAACAATGCATGATATGCTAGCACTATGAACCTCTCAAGGGTCCATTCAATAAGGAGAAGTAGGGGGTATTCTTGCATAGTGAGGTATGGTTAGTTGGGTTACCCCCAAAATAATTCCACAACATGTCACTATAGCTTCCTACATTTGCCTTTCCACTACTTAACTCCACACATGTTGAGGTCTTCAACCCCAAGACTAGATCTCAACAAGGTGTACAAACAAAAGCAACCACACAAGCATAACTCCACCATATTTTTAGCTATGCACACAAACCATGTATGGATAACTAGTATCACAAGCTCATGGGTACACAAATCATGTACGGGATGTTCACAACACATAACATGTAGTGCCCCTCAACTTGTCGTCTATCAGATTGATGTTTGCTTAGTAGTATTAGACTTTAGGACAGTATCTTAGACTGTAGATAATGGATCTCTTGTTATTTTGCTAATTCGTTATGGACCTAATTATTATGATAACAGATGTTGATGTTGGATTATGTTATTTTATGCTTTAGAATTTGATAAATGAACTAGATGTTACAGATGTTTTGATGTTATTCACTATATGGGATTGTGAGATAGTTGATCATTTTATGTTGATGACTAGTAATCAGATACCTTGTTTAACATAGTTAATTGTTTATTCATAAACGTGAATGGAACAGTGTCGTATTACTCGTTCTCGAGTACCCTACATCACTGCGATTTCCATTCACTATAGGACTGCATGTGGATATATATCTTGTATGTTTAACTATGCGTTGCTGCAGGATGCAGGTACTAGGCACCGACTCCACCTGATTACTAGGTCTGAGCGTGCCTTCGCCAATGGATTAGTTGTTTGGAGTTAACATGAGGTCCCATGTTAGTTGTCAGTTTACCCTTGTGGTCGTTGTCTGTCGTTTGATCATGACTGTTGACAGGTAATGTTGTACTTTGAAGTCTAATTAGGTCCAAAGGTGTCTGAATGTGTTAGATATCGTTGTGTATTAGATAGAATCATATTACGGAAATTATAATGTTGATAATTAAATATATTTATAAAAGATATTAGTGAGCATCATGTCGATAGTTGTTAATTATTGTTGTAAATAAATTATTACTTTATTAGAAGTATAGTTGTTAAATAAAGATTGTAAGAAATTTTGTATTATTTAATATAATATTATTTGCAATAAATATTTAAATAAATAAAATAGTTGTAAGTTATGTTGTAATTAGTGATTTACAACTAAATTAATATCTAGTTGTACAATTATAGATTGTTGCAATGTTATAACTTTATTAAATACAATATGGTTGGTCGGCTATAAAGTAATTAAATGTTGTTGGAATTGTGTGTTAATATTTAAAAAAGAGTAACCTCTTGGGATCATTAAATTAAATAAAAGTATATTTTTAGAGGGGAGAGATGCACGGGATCACATGTTGAGTCCCTTGGAAGAAGGAAGGGACTGTGTTATAAAAGAAAAGCTTGTAGAGGCAAAGAGGACAGCATTATAGGTGAAAGAAAAGAGAAGGCTGGAATAAGAAGCTTGGAACTATAGCAATTGAAGCAGACTCGTCGATTTGACATCGTAGCCAGGTTTCGCCGAATGCCTTATCTCTGAACTTTATTCCGAATCTGCAAATGTTGTTGTTGTTTATTTATTTCCAAATGGTTTGTTGATTGGACATCCACTTTAAGATATACTACGATCTGCAATCAGTTGTATTCTGAGATTTCCCCACCAAATCTTAAACCCAGTTGCTCATTTCCGTAAGCTGCTTTGTCTACGTTTAAACAATGCAACTCTTAGGGTTTACAAATCATTTTCTGTTCAATGAATTTCATTGTTTAATTGGCTTCCTTCCACTCCATTTGCCTGAACATTCTATCGCTTCTGCAATTGTTCATCTCCAATGGACGGATTGATATGTGGGTCGTTGGTTTGTAGCAGATAGATAGAACCCTTGTAGTCTTCTCATCTCCCATCAGACTCTTAAACTAAAAAGTGTTTTCTTCAAGGTGAGATTGCCACAGTTCTGTATAGTAATTGGTCTTCCTTCAAAGGTATAACAATGAATCCTTGGTAATTAACATATACTCTCAGTCGTATTTACCAGCAGTAGATTTCAACATGGCATCGGGTGTATGGAATCACAATAACCTGGTCAATAGAAGTTAAAAGTGTCTCACCTCTGATGACGGAAGGCCAAGCTAATCCAAGTGACCTACGAAATATCACCTTAGCCATTCCAAACGCAAAAGTTTAAGCCTTCCCTTCGGTTATAGCAGGCATGCAATCCGAGTGACCCTGAGATTATACTTAGTGGCCAGAGGAATCACAGAAGCCCTCCAAACATAAAGGCTTACTAGTCCCATTTCTGTATACATTGCTTTTATCTATACCTGATATTATGGCTGTTGTGGTGCTTGAGTCAAGCAAGAATCTTGATAATGATCACGATCACATGAAGGGCGTCAAAGATTTGATGGACGCAGGTGTTATGGATTCAGTGCCTGCTAAGTATGTCTTTCCTCAGAACAGATGCCCATCAGCCTCTGAAATCTTACAAGGAGAGAGTATACCCATTATTGACATCTCATCCCTTGATGGATCCCAACAGCAACGACTTCAAACCATCCAATCTCTTGGCGAGGCTTGCGCAGAGTGGGGATTCTTTCGGGTAATTAATCATGGGATTGAGGCATCTCTGATAGCCAGTATGTTAGATTTAGCCCATCAGTTCTTCTTGCTCTCCTCCGAGGAGAAGATGAAGTATGGGAACAGGGATGTTTCTGATCCAGTGAGATATGGAACCAGCTTCAATGCCAAAGTTGACCAATTTTTCAGTTGGAGAGATTATTTGAGGCATTTCTGCCATCCTGTACTGCAGACTCCAGATAATTCCCCAAATTATAGGTAGTATTTTTCTCTACTTTATTATCAGATGAAATAGACTCGTATTAATGAAAAGGGAAGTCCAGATTTTAATATTTTGTATATTTTCTAGATCAGTACATCCAATAATGAAATTGGGTACAAACTGAAATGACAGAGAAATTTAAAACCAAAAAAAAAAGTATTTACCATGCTGTTGATTATTGAGGAGCATGCAGCCCTACCTACATACAAAATGCACAAGCTGAGAGACTAAAGGACTCTGCACACCACCAATTAGATTTCATCAGTTAACCCCAGACCACATTAGCAAGGGCATCCAGTTCTAAAGATTGGTCATTTATATATATGCTTGTAATATCATCACAAGATCTGTTGCAACCCAAACTAAAATTCTTTGCTTTCATTGTTGAAATATTAGACTATTGTATCTTGATCTCTTTTAGGCATATAAATTCAGTCAACACCACCACCAACAGTAGCAACTGCAGCAACTGGAGCAATGAGTTGTCGTAGGACTCTAGATAGAAGGATGTCAATAAGATACTTCTGCCCTGCTTGCAGGACCAAGATTATGCTTGGCAGCCCTATCAAAATTCAGTTGCATTCTTCCTCTGCTAAGGATGGCTTCATTTCTCATTAAGTTGTTTTTCCTTCCCCGTTCTAACATCATTTGCAAGAGTGAATAATGCTTTATGAGATAAGTGCTTTGTGGGCAAACTGATTAGCTATCTATTTTAATTCTCAGCCTTGTATTTTCTTCACATAAGGAGCCTGCCCGTTCATGGTAGCTTTTAGGCTTTTAACCTATCAAAATTATGTGACCTTAAGCAAACATCTTAGGCAAGTTTGTCAAATCACAGATCTTGTAGTGAGTTATAGAGTGCACAGAGATGTCTTTCAATGGGGCGATCCACCCTGTCAATCGCACCAGTGTTTTAGTTTCAAGCTTTTAGAATAAATGCAACTCCATCAGCACAGACTCATCAGGTACTTCAATGATAAAGTTAATGTTTTCTCTGAAGGCCAACGTAGCAAGGAGGCCTACTATGCTCACCAACGAATAGCTATTTTGTATTCTGCTATATGGATTACAAAGGAGAATTAAATGGTGTCAACTTCAGTCAGACAATAAAATCAGAGATGGAGGCACCTCCTGTTGTATTTTAATTTGTATCCCTGCCTTTCATATATGGAAATCTGCACAACCATGAGGAGTATCAGATGGACGTTGGGCAACAATAATACCATTTATTAAAATTGCTTAGAGTCAATCCAACAAATCCAGTTACTGTCATCATAGCTTCCCGTTAGATAAATTTCTGGAGAGAGATTAAGCTATCTAAGTTTGTGATGTCAATACAATCAATTCGCAGTCCAAAGGAGCTGGATGGACGCTACCAAAAGTTGTTAGACTAAACTAATATCGTCCATTTCAATGGTAAAACAGTCAATAACAATTTTACACCGCATCAGCAATTCATACCAAACTGTTCATGTTCCATTCTGTTGGGCGCATTTACGACACTTTTTCTTTGACAGAATTAATCACTTTTGCTTAAGTCCTTTTTGAGACATCGTTACCACGAAGAAATGTGAAGCATGTTAAATTATCTTATCTAGTCGAGGTCAAACGAGACATTGGAAGGATCGTATTGACAATGAGAGTGTGTATTGATAAGTAGGAATTAAATAGTATAATGGTACTAAGTGATTCTTTTACAAATGAAATGTTGTAAATTATCTAGTAATTTATCTTTTGAAACAAAATGTAGTATATCTGGATAAATTAGTTGTAATGTATTAATATGTTTGTTGCAATTAATTTAAATCAATCAGTTTGAGTAAAGAGATGATGAAATCTAATGTTGAATCTACAAGTCATTCACATTGTACTAATAAGGAGTTTTAGTGATTTAACTCTGGAAATTAAATTTAAACTGTATGAAATTAAGAATTCTTGTTGTCGTAATATGATAAATTGCTAGTGGTCAAAATTCCAGAGGCATAGTATGTCATGTTTGAGTACAACCAACATGTGGATAGGTGTTCTAGTGTTGTGTTGTCTTAAACATGTGATTCTAATTGAGTATGAAGTACAATCTATCACGAATGAAGAATTGTCGAAAGTTGTTAATGTATTTTGTGGATATAATATTCTCTGGATGAGATATTTAACCAGTTGTGACTATCTTGCATCCGTTTTGTCGTAATTGTTGTATGGAGAGACCTAGTATTTGTAAAAGTGTAAAATGTTGTAATGCTATAGGCGATGGATAACAATTGGTGTTATGATTCTGTTTGTAATGCAAGAGGGTTTATGCCTTGCAATGAACATGTATGTGTATTGCTATAATGCCTTGTATGATGGTTAAGGTTTACTAGGTGTTAGGAAGGAGAGTGACTTTCAACGTGGGGCCGGCACCCAAAGTGGCAGTCAGGATAACCCGTTGAAAGTAGATTAATCAAGTGATAACCTAAAATGAACTAGGGGGTTAAGGGTAGATTTCACATTAAACAAGATTATTGGATTCCTCTCCCATGGCCTGTAGTGCTTGTATAGACTAAGGATGGGTAGAGAAGGCCTGGTTGGCATGATTGACTTCCTTGTCCTCATGAAAGGAAGGTTGATTCCGCATGTGTCACCCTATGGGGCGGCGCCTAGTGAAAGGCTGTCAGGATAACCATAGATGGGGGCCGGCGCCTAGTGAGAGGCTGTCAGGATAACCCATGCTAGGACCGTGCGATGACACTCTCCCTACTACAACCTAGCATTCCTTGTTTGGTCTCTCCACTTACGTTATGTTTCGCCTCTGGAAGTTAAGTTGTGTTGTGTTGTTTATGTTATTGCCATGTGTTGTATTGGTGTTTGATCGTCCTTTGTCTTTTGTCAGCCTGACTGTCATTGTTTGGGACCTCATGTTAACTCCTAGCTCAGGGGGTGGACCTTAGGGTTCCACATGGTCGGGTGGAAGAGCTATTTAATCCATTGGTTACTCTTGTTGAAGTTCATGTGTAGAAAAAATTTATTCCAGTTTTCAGACAATTGTACTTGTCCCAGTTGATGAAGATGTAGGTGTACAATCTTGTACCAGATTTGTGCGACAGAACATTCATAATGTAAGTCATTCTGATGTAGTCTGAAAATGGCAATGTAATGATGTCACATTGTACTTATGTGTAATAAAAGCATTTCAATTATGTTAGTTGGTTTGTAAAGTAATGCAGCCTTGAATCCTTAGAGAATATGTCGTAATTAGTTATGTTAACGTTACTTAATCATTCAAAAAAAAAAAATTCCTATTTCATATAGCATAAATGTGTATTTCTTTAAGGTGTTCAAGGCGGGCATTACATAACATGTACACTCATACACATAACATAAATTCCTTTCCCATCCATTACTTAGTGTAGAAGAACAACTTTCATACACAAAATTAGATAACAATTACCATAAGGTTTTCTAAGAAGTTTACCCAAACATCAATTAGAATTAACCTTTCTAAGATATAAATAGAATCCAACCATAATTTCACATTTTAGAGACATAGCAATACATCCAAACAAGTACACCAACATACTAGCATTTGCATACTAGGCCATAATTGAATCAAAACAATATTATTTAAAATCGCAAGGTCATGCATCACAACACAACACATATCATGGAGTTCTTTATAGACCAACATCATACTAAAAACACACCAAGTATGCCCAACATATTCACTTAACAATAAAATTCATTAAATGATGGCACACAATAAGAAGAATCCAAATCGAGACTTAAGTCCTTACTCAAACATCCTACAATAATGATGTCAAACATCTCTTCCACAAGATGGTATACATAATTTTCTATAACATACACACAAGATCGAAAGTACAAAATGCAAAATTCACATTATGGAAGTACATAACAAATGGTCAACACCATACACATAAACATATAGACCTCATTTGGAATGAGAGATACAATTGGGGACTCTCTCGATCTACCCCAACAAGTAACTCCTTCTAGCAGTAATTTCTACTCACGCACCCACACACACACAAAGAAAAATGATAACACATCGATGTGGTCACAAGACACATGATTCACTATTGCTATCATTTCACTAACATACACTATTCCTTAACAATTACCATGCATATGACTCATTTACACCCCCCTTTTTCTTAATCTTTTCAATTAATATAATCCAATCACACCCTAATTTCCCACATGAATCCTATTGAATAATGCCATTTGGGGACATAAGTCATTACCTAGATGATCTATTCGAACAATTCCACATTTTCCTTTCATGCAACTGTGTAGAAAATTCACACATAATTACCTACACTCATAGAAGTCAAATGCAAGATACACTTCATGCAAGTATTCCTAGTCACCAAACAAAAGGAGGAAAATACTAAATCCAAATAAGATAATGGTGTTAGAAGGTATGGTATTCTTACAATATGATATACGCACATAAGGTACAAAAGGCAGGGTTTAATTACACAAGAATTACTACATCACTTTCCTTCCAAAGAACCCAGGCATATGAAAAAACATCATCTCTTGACATCCAAAAACATAACTCACAAGGAAGTGCTCAAAACTCATCTAGAACCAAAACTTCAACATTCCCTATCATACAAAGGTTTGCACAATCACACTATCATAGCAATTACAAAACCACCATCGTGACCCCACAAGGGTAACTCAAACATCCTTACACATAGTAAGGCTTATTGCCAAGCCTCCGAACATCAAGAAGGTAATTTCATACAAAGGCCACTTCTCGACAACCACAAGGGTCCAACTACTCCCATGAACAATGTATTCCTCAAAATACACATGCCATGAAACAATCTAGGGAACAACACATGCTACCCATAGCACACAGCCACCCTAGTACCCCACACATACTTGAAACAATAAGCAAAACACACAACCCAAAGCTCCCAAAGATGCAAATTCACTCTGATACCAAATGTATTACCCTAAACTAATGCTCAAGACATTAGTGACAAAATCTAGATGAACATTTTTTGTGATGCAATTGTAACACTCGCATGCAACAATTCCACACTAAGCATGAAAGCCACCATAACACCACATAATGGCACTTCGAGACAACACTACAAGGCACCCAACAAAAGACAATACACATGGTCAAGGCCCACCACAAAGAAAACATAAGCAAAAAATTTCACGTATTGTGTGACGATTCCACCATGATGACCATACAAGAGGATGGAACTTCCTCCATAAGAAGGTCAAATGCTAAACCACAACCCCTCAATCTCTCATAGACACATGGAACAAGATGAGGGTGACAACTACTCCAAGTCCATTCCATGACAACAGAAAACAATGACCAAACACACAGGAGAACGCACACTAAAAGAGAGACAACAAGGAGGTACATGACCATTACAAAGGGGAATGACCCCCACCTCCCAACCATCTTAGTGCAAGGAACATCTTCTAAAGAAAAGGAGTAACTCCCAAGTTATGACACTTGATGACCAAGCATCAACATGGCAAGGCTCAACAAACCAAGGGAAGCAACTTCTGAATAGAAAGTTCCCCCAAACAAAGGATCCAGGAATGCCTCTTATCCAAAAGTCCACAGTAGACCAAGTAGTTAGGAAGGCCACAACACCTCAGGTGGACTACAGAGTAAGGGAGGGTCACTAGCGCAAAACTCTAGTGTCCTGACAATTGCTCTAGAGTCTAGTTTTCACAACCAAAGCCTCAAAAGAGTGCTAGAATCTAACAGTTTTGTTGTAGACCTAACAAGATGTTTGAACAATGAATTTTCTAGAAGTTCATACTCAAGCTAGGGCTTGGTCTCCTGTAAGGGCTCTCCTACCAAGGGCTCCACTCTAAGACCACTTACAACCCCAGAAGAACTAAACAAGTACTCAGAAGCTAACAAGAGAACTCCACTTGCCAACCTCTAAGTCGTAAAATTGATGAAAGCACTACTTAGTAAAGTAGTTTGCCAATGGTAGGAAGGGCTAACATCGAGGCACAAGAGAGGAGGGAGAAACCAAGATCACACTCCCCTTTTCAAGACAAGGGAATTGACATCGACACATGCCAACAAGCAAATTACCATTAACATATGACCAACCAACCAAAGGGAGGGTTGAACATGAAACCCACAAGGACAAGGCATCCCAAAAGAAATCCAATCACATTGCATCAAAAATACTAACCATTTCAAAAAGGAAAAAAATAAAATCATGATTCATAATTAGATAAGATACATTTCCTAATCAAGCTAACATATAAGCAAATCATGAGAAATGCCATATGAAATGCCACGCTTGTTTGACACTAACGTTGAGATGGACCAAATACAAAGATGGAGATCTCATTCATTATGTGGACACAATGGAATCTAACTCAAAAACATAAGATAGAGCAATTATATAATACACAAAGGAGGACACCAACGTCCTTATTTATTCATTTATGTTCAATTAATGACATTCACAATGCATTAATCTCCTTCTAAAACAAGTTTCACCTCTCAACCAATGATAACATAAAATAATTACATGTCAGAGGCTACTACCCAAACATGGAAGGATCGTACTCCAATAATTAAATTACACAAATAATAATATTACAACATTAATGAATAACCTCCAAGGTGCTCCAAGAACACAAGATACACCATGATTACAACATAATAATATTGCACAAGGAACTCATCCAGCTCCCAAGATATCTTTGTTGGTGTGAACAGGGTTATCACCGAACCAGTTTACCCTTGTGTGGATAATTCATATTATTTAACTATTTATTAGTTAAATAATATTCACATATCACACATAATTCACACATGTTAAGTTGACTTAGTGAGTTTACTAGATGTTTCTAGTTGTTGATTGTTGTCATATTATCCTATAGTTATCACATGTCATAGGATAATGACACTTGTCACATGACTACAACATCTCACATTTCATCCTTGTCTTTAGAAGCAAGGCATATCATGTACATTGTAATAACAATCTTGTAATCTTTTGCATTCATTGATAGAATATCATTATTCTCTCATTTGATCTCTCTTGTGCTTTCATGAAGTCCTAGATCCTGGGTGGCTTCAAACATAGCCAACTCTAACAATCTTTAGATAGGGGACCAATGGGGAATGTTACCCACCTCCCTACCATATTACCATTGTTGAGCGCAATAGATGCCTATGCCACTCTAGCCAACCCCCAAGCTACAAAGAGAGAAGATCATGGATACACGTCTAGCATGGTCAAACTCACACACAACAAGGGTCTCAAGACAAGATCATCCACACAGGGTTGAACACGAGTCTCACACAAACCCAACACAACACCAAGGGGATTGACAGAACTAAAAGAACTCGATGCACAGCCACTCGACAACATACACACAACACAGTCCAATACATAATTCACCATATGGTTACTCATGACCCAAACAAGTAGAAGAAGGAAAGGAGACTAAAAAAAGAGAATCAATACTTTCAATTTCATGCATATCCTTCTTTTAAATCATTAACACATTCTGTCTTGTTCCAAAGCAGTCAAAAAGTGGAAGGGAATCACTCAAGGCCAAAATACAATTCACCCCTTAATGCATGCTAAACCAACATTTTCACTAAAAAGAGATAGTACAAAAAATAAGGTATGACATCATCATGTTGAATGAACATGCATAGAGTAATCAAAATGAAACAATAATGTATAGGGGTTGTGACCCTTGACCAGTACCCCAACAGAAGACTACATACCCACTCCTAAGTCCAAAAGGCAACTTTGGCCTATATTCAATTTTGACCCAAAAAGGTTAACTTGGACCCAAATGGTCAAGACATGGAGAAGTGAGGTCATGAACCCACGAAACTCACATCCATAAGGTGGGGAATCATATTTCCCCATAGGAGACTTTTCATCTCTCAAAATGATGATGATACTTAGGCTTTTAACATAATAAGGTGGAAAATATAAACTCCCAAATACATAAAATACCAAAATCTAAAAAAAAAAAAGTTATGATCCTAACATGCACAACAATACCCTTTTCAACTCAATTGAACCTTTTTCTATGCACAACCATTCAAGGAAAAATCTTTTATTTATTTATTTTTACATGCGTAAAACCAATATTATGAAATTAGCTCAATTTTTTTAATTACTTTTACAATTCTAATAGCACACATTACAACCAGATGTTAAATCAGTTATGAAAATTATTGTTTCCACACTTGTCACAATTGTCCACTCACGAATTGTGCATAAATCTAAAGGATATCCTAAAATATTTGTTGACTGAAATAATTCATCTAATTGTTTATGGTATTGTATATCTAAGGTATTTTTGAGAGAGATACGATTCATGAAACTTTACCATAGTTTAAAACTTAACCTAACATTGTAGTATTAAACAATTCCTAAATGGATGTCATAACAACCCTAAAAAAAATAAAATAAAGATAATATGCCTAGTAAACTTTTTAACATGACCGGTGACGCTGGAGCGACACACCCTCCAGCTCCACACTAACGTTTTTGCCCGGAGCGATGAACTGGTGAGGCCACAACACGGGGGACCTCATCCCCAAGAAGGAACACTTCAAACCCGCGAGCTCATTAGCCCAGCAAAGGTGTAAAGCCTGCGAGATCGTTGGCCCAGCGGGGGTTTGAACTCTAGTGGCCGCCACTACAATCGAGTGACTTAACCACCGAACTATGCCCTTAACGGCTAACAACCCTAAAATTGTTTACGAGAACATTTTCCATTTTTTTTGTCTTTTTCAAGTCTAGTGTTTAATGGTAATAGCTGAGGGGTCTACGATAGGAATGATACCATGGGAAGGTGTGAGTAGCTAGAGGACTATGTTTCCAACAGAGGGAGCATCACCATACCAAGGGTAAAGCCTCTTGAGGCCATAGCTACAACAAGGGAGGCCACACCTACCAAGGGGAGTTTGCAAGATGTTGTTGGGGCCACACCTCTCACAGGCCTTGAGCCCCCACAAACACAAGTATTATAGTCAAAAATACACTTTTTTATATTTTTTTAACTGTGTTATTTGTTGTGTCTGTTAGCACTCATTTTGACCTGGGGTTGATTTGTCATGATCAGGGGGTTTCTTCATTTGAACCCTTTATCTTCTTGCCCATTTTTTCTAAGTGATGGACCTCCTCAGCATTTTTCAGCTGCAGCATCATATTTTCCTGAGGAGGAGGTCATCATCATCATCTTGTCTTCGATGATGGTCTGCATCATCATGTTCTTCGTCGACTGGTTTTTCATCGTCATCATCATATTCAGTTATCGGGTGATGTTTGGTTTTTTATCCTGATGATGCTGATGAGCTACAGTGCGCCCTGATATCTCGCCGGGGTGATTTTTCAAAGTATCCGGTGATCTTGCACTTATCACCTTGCCCAAACATGATGATGATGTTGCCCCGATATTCTGAAGGGGTTATTCTCTAAGTTGTTTGACCTGACTTGTTTTTCCTAAGGGTCGTCGTCATCATCATCATATTTCCTTTTATCACCGTGTTGCTTGTGGGGGTCATCATATTATCTGCATCATGATATCTCGCCGGGGTGATATTTCTATCATCGGGTGATCTTGGTTATGATCATCCTGATGATGTTGTATCACTTCTTGTTCGATTGTTTTGTCATCCTAATGATGCTGACGTCATCCTTATATCAGGGTGATATCTTTCTTTCTGCCTATCTGCATCATGATATTTTCGAAGGAGGGGGTGATATTTTCATATCACTCGAGTGTGTTTGTTCCAGCATCATGATGATGCTGATATCAAGGAGATATCCGCTTGCCGGCTTCGTGCGCTATCCAGAGGGGGTGATCTTTTCGAGCATCATCATATTCATCTATCGCCCCGATCTTACAGAGGAGCTACAGTGCAACCTGATATTTGCACATCAGGATGATATTTCCAAATATCCGGTTGTCTTCTGAATATCATCCTGATGTTAATATGGTGATGACGTCATCGAGGTCCCGGGGGGGTCATATTTCTAACACTGATCATCTTGAGGAGATCTCCCGATATTTACAAACATGATGATGACGTCATCCGGATATGAGGAGGTGCGCAGTAGGAAGATATGATGATGACGTCAGCAGGATATGATGATGATGTCATCAGGATGTTCATCGGCCAGACTTTTGGTATAAGCTCAGCAGGAGGATGTTCCTCCGATGGATCCGGTTGTGCCGATGAAGGCGAATATCATGCAGTTTGTATTGCGAATATGATGCTGACGTCAGGGTGATATTTTGGGCAACAGGATATCATGCTGCTGGAGGATGATGATGATGAAGTCTCATACTAGTGTCGTCAGGAGCAAAAGCACCGACATCATATATGCTCATGACCTAGTATATAAAGTGTTAAAGAGGTCATCGCGGGGTGCATGTGGGATAATATTATCCTACATATTCAAAATATCATGATGATGAATCTCGGCGGGAAGTGGTTGCGATGCAGAATTAATGTTCTTCCCGAGGCCGCGGGTTGGTGCGCCATCAATGGCGATTGTTGCAGAGGTATGGGCGATGGCGTGGGCGGATCTGGTACCCGACTGAAGGTGTACATCAGCGGACAGTGGCGCAGGGCTCGAGAAATCTTCCTGTCTCCTCCCCTACCTGCTGCATTCAAGTTTGGGCGCCAATCTGGTAGTGTTTGAGCGCCATCTATCTGATACTGTGTATCTGGTGGGATTTTGGTCAACCATGTAATTAATTGCTGAGCACCTACCTGGCTGTTATAAGCAGGTTGTGTTGCTCATTTGTAGGTTGTTGAAAGTTGAAGATTTTTGGCTCTGTAATGCATCACAAGCTGATCTGGTTGCTCTGTACAGCTTACCTGTGAGTTTATGTATCTCTTGTTGTATGTTTTTGGCATGAACCCACTGATTTCATGATTAAACGTATATGAGAAATGCTATCTTAGCATGTGTTGTGTTAATTCTGTCTCCAGTATTGCATGTATTCTTCTTCTGAATCTAGATATTTGAGTAATGTTTAGATTCTAGAGCATAGAATTCCTATGTTGAATGTCTGATCTTTTAACTTCTGCTCAAGGGGTAGATTAAACTGTTTTCAGGTTGAACATTGGGAAGGGTATACTGCAGTAGGGATACCATAAGTAGAGATAACCTAACACTTTGTATTGGGAGATACCTGTAAGGCAGGTATCACATATATCCCCTTGAAATCCAGTTTTAGCTGTTTATGCTGATCATTCACAGGTGTATGTCTACTGACTCCAGGCCCTGGATAGGCACCAATCATGCTTTGTTCTTGTGTTATAACCATGTCCAGCTTTGCATCCACACTTAAACTCCAAATCAAAATCTAAAACAACCATTAGGACATTAGAGTTAGTTTAGGATCCTCAGTCCTCTGTCTACAACTGCTAATAGGCCCAAAGCTAGCCCCTTTGCTCTTATCTTTCAGTTTTGGTCTATCTACAGGAGGACTTATCTGCTTTCTGTCAGCATCCCAGCCTTGTATGCATACCCTCATTGATGTTGAGTAGGGAATACCCCCCTAGGTCTTGCAGAGCCTGAAGAAGAAGAGGAGATAAAATATAGAGTCTATCTCCTACACTGTTGACCCCCTGGCCCAGAGATCCTGTTGATCACTGATGGCTACCTTGTAGGGAAATCTGGGAATAAGCATCCAGTCTGGGAAAAAGTCAACAGTGTCTTCCTATGTTTCGTGGTGCCTCTTTTTTTTGTTTTCCTGTGCTCTCATGTGTTGCAGCTCTTTTATTTTATTTTTGTTTTTGTTATACATAAACATAGAAAATGTTTATCTCCTTCTCCCATTTTGAACCATTACTCATGGCAAGGGAAATGTTGAGACAAGTGTCATTCACAAGTGAAAACCAATTAACAGCACCCTTGAGAACATTCCTCCAAGGTACGCCAAAATTTGTGTTTTTTTTCTTTCTAAAAAACAAACTAGATTTTGCCAAATCTTGATTCCTTGCCTTAAAATAAATAAATAACAAGGATAGAGATTTATGTTTTAAAGGCATAGATAATAAAAGAAATCGAGGGAATACCTTCCCAACTTCAACTAGAAAATAATGATAACATCTCCTTGGAGCACACCCCCACACCAACAAACGCTTTGTTATCCTCATGCTGATCCAAACCCCCAACCAAGCATCTCCATTGTGAAGCCATTTTTTTTAAAGAAGAGCCCAAGCCCACCATAGAGAGAGCCATCCTCTTCCAACCAAGAGAAAAAAATTCCCCCCAATAATCTCCAACCCTATTTCTCTCTTCTCTCTTTTTGAAAAAAAAAACTATTTTACCAAAAGATCTTTTTACAAAAAGAAATACATTTTCTAAACTATATGCTTAATAATGAAGGTTATTCAATACACATAACTAAAGTATGATTTCCCTTGGAAAATTTATTTGAATTCTAACAAGGTAGCAAGGCCAATTTTCCTTATAGTAATTACAAAAATAAAAATATTATCCTTAAAGAATTCCTTTTTAAACTAAATTAATACTTAGATCCCAAACTATCTTTTAACTCAAAATGCATTTTGAAATATCATAACATTAAAATGTAGAGGACCATCTTGTTATGTTAGAAATTGTACTCCTATATGGATTAGCACAATTTCACATAGTTTAGCTCCTCTCCTTTGGTGTCCTCTTGCCCTTTTTGTTTATGGCCTACCCAAACCCCGATTGACATGTACTGTACTAAAGAAATGTCATATTCTGAAGCAATAACTGACAAAACATGAAAACAAACTTTGGAGTCTAGACATTCTAGACCCCCTAGAGACAAACCTTGAGTGAAAACTAGGGTCTGGACTAGGGTGTCTGCGCCCTAGTCCTGCCGTATTTTTCTAGGCCCTGAATCTCGGGGTGGTGTCGGCTTGTTCCATGCACCTCAGCATTTTGAATCAAATTTTAGTTTTTGCACGATGTCGACATGTTACTTAGAATACTTGAATTTATAAAGGTTAGGTATTTAAAGAGAATTGAAAATCATTTTATCACACACAATCTACATGCAAGCTTATTATGCCAAAATTCTGCCACTGTTGCTATTGAAGATCAACACTTTGTTGAAGCTCTTTGAAGATATTGATATTTTCTATCATGGAGATATTCGGTGGAGATTAGGAAATAAGATCTTGAGTCTATCTTGCTCTTCCTAGGGTTTTATCAAGCCCTTTGTATGATCAGGAGAATGGTTGAAGCCTCCAACTTGAGCTTAGGAATCCTCCGTGGATATGGTCGCCTTGCCTTCTTGTTCTACAATTCTTCATTGCTATCATCTCCTTGAGGTGAAGTTGTTGTTGCCTTGAGTGAAGCATTGTGTTGATCTATCCTTGATGCTTGAGTCATCTAGGGTTTTATATTTTTGCATAAACATGTGATCTATGAGAACACACATCTGCAGATCTTTATCATTGGCTATTGTTGAGGTAGAAATACCAAAGACAGGGTTTGACTAAGGCAAACTCCTATTTAGCCACAACCATTTTCCTCCTTTTTTTGTATGTGCAGGTTGCATTCAAAAATATCTGATGAAAAGGAGTAGAAGGAGAGTAGGTATTATAGATACAATCATCACAGGGCTTTAAGTCTCGGCATTACGAAACAATCAGGACAATACAGGTGCGGGTGCCTTAGTCTAATAGGGCTTGATATCTTGGATATGGAACCTTCTGTAAACACTCTAATATTAGGTGCAGAAGATTTTAGCAACCGGAAACTTTTGGGACACTGGTGCGGGCACCCTAGTCTAACAGGTCCTCAATTTTTGGGTACATGCTCTCTGTGACCTCTACTCTGCATTTATGTAGTCTTCTTGCCAGTTTCTATGTCTAAAATTAGTCTGTTAGCATATATCTTACAATTAGGGTTTCATGCTATATGATTGCTTGAAGCTTGTAAAAACCTAATTGAGGCACCTATTCAGTTATAACAAGCATAAAAAGGTCATAGGAATCAGTAGCTTGATCCTTCATAGTGAGAAAGCCCAGTTCCTATTTGCTAATGTAATGTAGGTGAAAGTGGGGTTTGATTTTGGTTTATACAAACTCTTCTTTTTCTCTACTTTTCACCATTACATTTTGGTGAACCCATGTTTAAAAGAATTTGCATCCTTTTTTTTGCATCAAATCTGAAATTGTTTGCTTTCCTATATAAAATTTAGATTGCAAACTCTCTTTTATGAAAAGCGTATGCATTGAATCTTGATTGATATCTTTACATTTTCATTGAAAGAGTTTGAAATTACAACTTTGTGATTTGCATAGTGATATCTTGCTTGTGTTATCTTGTTTTACATTCAAATCTTGGGTTAATTAGAGCATGATATAATGTCGGATTTCTTTTTACAAGACTTTAATGTGTATGAGCCATTTAGTTGTGATGACTTCAATATGTTAGATGAAGTCCTTGAGGACTTTATCTCGGTTGAACATTCTACTATGACTCCTAAATCGTCGTTGTTTCAAAGAATAGTAAATGCAATCTATATTCCTAAACCTCAAAAAGAATCTGTGAAGCCAAAAATAGTGGTCAACCTATGTTCGGATGGGGTTCAACCACAATCTAAATTGGTGTTCACTGTTAGAGGTCTTCCACCTTCTTCTCAACCTCCTAACTGTATCTATAACTATGCTAAACAAATAACACATCAAAGTCAACAAGAAAGATCACAACAACCTAGTCATACTATGGTTGCTCATACATATAATACATGAAATAACAAACAAATTAAACAACAATCGAGCATTCTGATATCTTTACCAGCTTCTCAACCTATGCTTCCTCAAGCACCTCATTTAACACATAAAGTTGGTCAAGATTATGATCTTTTTGAGCAGCTTTGTGCTACTCCTAACATTTCTCTTTGGGAACTTATACAAACTTTGCCTATATACCATGGAATGCTCCAAGAAGATTTACAAAAGGTGATTGTGCCACATGCTATCAATCCAAGTGATATAGCAGCTATTTTATACTGTATGCATGTGACAAAAGTAGACATTCTATTTCAACAATAGGAGTTGCCTTCTATTGAAGTTCAAAATCAATATGATCCTTTAATTATCTTCATCACAATAAGCAAGAAATTGATCAAGCGAGTTATGATTGATAATGGATCGGCTCTTAATGTATGCGGTATTAACTTGTTACATAAGATCAAGATTGATACTTCTTTGATTAAACTGGATAGAATTAGCATTTGTGGCTTTGATAATGTTGGAAGACATTCTATAGGCACTATAAATTTACCTGTACAAGTTGGGCATGTGACTTTATCTACCTTGATTCATGTCATGCCTGGTTCATTATCATACAACATGATTCTTGATAGACCTTGGATTCATACATTGGGGGCAGTTCCATCTACCCTTCATCGTTCAATCAAGTTTATTTATGCAAATAAACTTCATACCATTAAAATTGATCCTCAACTGGATAGTTGCTTACATATCGCAATGCAAAAACAAGTTGTTCATCATAAGATTCTAAATAACTTGAAGAATGATCCAACAACTCCAACAACTCCTCTTGCCACAGATAATGTTGTGTAAGATTCTCAATAGTCAAATGCATTCCTTGGTGATGATTAGGGTTCATTAGACTTTACTCCTGCCTCTATGGGAGAATACAAGGTTAACAACCCTAATCCTGAAACATCAAATATTGCATCGATTTCATCTAAGAACTCTATTTAGAAACCTAAAGTTTCTTTAGTAACAAACATAGATAACACTCTTATTTACACTACAAACTATGAGACCTATGAGGGTCCACCTTCTTCTAGACAGATGGCCTCTCTTTGTGGTCAGGGATTTTAGATGCTTTATAATAATTGAGACTATGTAGTTAATGGTTACGGTATTAATCAACAAGGAATTCGAGTACCTATAGAAGCTGCTTTGCGACACTACTCAAGTAGCATTGGATATAATCCTCTCAAGGAAACCAAAGCCTAGAGACGTCCTAATCTTAATGTAAACACAATATCAACACTCAATTTAATATTTCCTAAGATGATAGACACGAATTGGCCTCCAAGAGATATTCCTTTAGATACCTTTTCAACAGATGAAGCAATAATGGAATTCTTGGGAGCTTATGACAATGTTCCTCGTTATCATCACAAGCGAGGATTGCCTTATCATTTAAATGTTGATGCGTACTTTGGAAAATCCACTAACTTGATAAACATTACTAATGAAGAGTCTGAAGAACCATCACAATCACCCAATCTCATAGACCCCAATACTTTGCTTAACGAAAAGACCGTTGAGGTTTTTATAGACAAAGATAATACTGAAAAAGTCATTCCTATATGTGATTGTTTAAGTATCGAGGAAAAAGAAGATATGACCAAGCCTTTACATTAATTTAAAGAATTATTTTCTTGGAATTATTTTGATATGCCTGGCATTGATCCTAAGATTATAACACATAATATTGTATTACAACCTGAGGCTAAGTCGTTTAAACAGAAGATTCGTAAGATGAATCCTAAGGTTGCATTGTTAGTTAAGGCTAAGATAGAAAAGCTTCTACAAGATGGATTTATCTACCCTATTGATTATTTGCCTTGGATCTCGAATATCATGGTTGTTGCTAAACCTGATAACTGTATTCGGATGTGTATTGATTTTAGGGATTTAAATATCACTTCTTTGAAATATGATTTCCCCCTTCCAAACATTGATATGATTGTTGATTCAATATTTGTCCATGCATTACTTTCCTTCATGGATGGTTTTTCAAGTTATAATCAAATTTTCATCAACCCTCAAGATCAGTATAAGACAACTTTTATAACCCCGTGGGGAACATTTTGTTGGGTCGTCATGCCGTTTGGATTAAAGAATGCTGGAGCAACTTATAAACGTTCTATGACTCTTATCTTTCATAATTACATGCATAATATCTTAGAGGATTATGTTGATGACATTCTTGCGAAGTCTATTCATCTTCAGGATCACGTCACAATTATCCATTAAATTTTTTAGTGAATACAAAAATACAACATGCGCTTGAATCCTCAAAAATGTGTATTTGGAGTAGACAGTGGAAAACTATTGGGATTTATAGTCTCGCATCACGGTATTGAAGTAGACACAAAGAAAATTGGTGTGATTGTTAATATGTCAGCACCTAAGAACATATCTCAACTTCATAGTTTACAAGGGAAGATACAGGCCATTCACTAATTTGTCTCACAACTCGCGGATAGGACTACCCTTTTACTCAACTACTGAAGAAGGATTTGATATTTCAATGGAATTCTAATTATCAAAAATCCTTTGAAGATTTAAAAATGTATCTAGCTAATCCCCCTATTTTACTACCTGCTACTACTAATAAACCTTTTTTTCTTTACACCTCAGCATCTAATAATGCTCTTGCAGCCTTATTAAGACAACATGATACTGAAGGCAAAGAACGCATTGTATATTATGTCAATCAAACTTTTCTCGATTATCAAGTGTGATATACTGTCATCGAGAAGCAGTGCGTAGTTCTTGTCTTTCCAACACAAAAGCTTAGGCATTATCTCTTAAATGTTGAATTTCATGTCATGGTGAAATTTGATCCTCTAAAACATGTTTTCGCTAAAATGGACCTTTTAGGCCATCTTGCTAAATGGGTTATGTTATTAACAGAATTTGATCTCAAATTTATCTCTCAAAAAGTGATTAAAGGACAAGCGTTAACTGACCATTTAGCTGAAGTGCCTTCACCTTTTTCTATACAAAATCAAGAGACATTTCCTTATGATCAAATTCTAAATATAAATAAAGATGATAAATGGGAATTGTATTTTGACAGTTCATGATGTAGAACTAGCTCCAATGCTAGTATCATACTAATACCTCCTTCTGGTAAGCCAATTTCTATGTCTTATCGTCTAAACTTCTCATGTACAAACAACATTGCCAAGTACAAAGCTCTCATGGTAGGACTTTGTGCTGCTTTGGCTCTCATCATCAAAAATATCACCATATATAGTGATTCACAATTAATTGTGCGACAAATAACAGGGTCATATCAAGATAAACAAGATAAGTTATCTCAATATCGTAATCTTGTTTTATCTTTATTAAAACAATTTAGATCATTTTCAATAGATACTATTCCAAGGAAAGATAATCAACATGCGGATGCAATAGCAAGTGCAGCTTCCCTTATATCCCCTGTCAATTTGCCTGATGAATATCTCGTTATCAATGATAATCTTAAAATGCCTGCAATAGATGAGGCTACACCATCAGATGTTGACTTCTGTTGTAATAGAAATGTTGATGAATGGTTCTCCCATATATTCTATTATTTGCGTGATGGCACTATCCATGATTCCAAATCTAAGAATGCACGAGTTCACTTATGCAAACTCATAGTGTTTTATATCATTCTATCTAATGTCTTATATAGAAGAAGCTATAATGGTGTTCTTCTCCGATGCCTTAGTAATTTAGAGATCCTGATAACTTTAGAAAAAGCTCACTCTAGTGCTTGCGGAGGGCACTTTGGAGGAAAATCATTGGTACAAAAGTTATTACACATGGGGTATTATTGGCAATGCATGGAACAAGATTCCTTTGCATATGTCAGAAAGTGCCTGCAATGTCAACAACACAAACATTTAATCTGAGCACCTGCCCAGGAACTTCGAACCCAATTTTCACCTTGGCCATTTTCTATTTGGGGCTTGGATCTAATTGGTAAAATTTCTCCACCTTCTTCTCAAGAACATACTTTCATCATCACTACTACCAATTATTTTACGAAGTGGGTCGAAGTTGTTCCACTACGATCTACGACTGCTGAAGTAATTTGTCATTTTATACAAGATAACATCATCTCTCGATTTGGTATACCTTCCTCCTTAGTTTTTGATAATGGTACACTGTTTAAGAATAAGGACATGAAGAAATTCCTTGAAAATTATCACATCCAACATCGCTTCTCTACTCCTTACTATCCTCAATCAAACGGCCAAGCAGAAACTTCAAATAAGGTTATTAGACAAATTCTACGAAAAACTAATAATAAATATCAAAAAGACTAGCATACTCAACTCTCTTATGGGTTATGGTCTTATAGAACAAGTATATATATGGCTACTGGAACTACACCGTATAATATTATCTATGGCGCTGATGTAATCATGTCTTTAAAGCTAGAAATTCCTTCATTGCGGGTTTCCCTAAAAGACATCCTCGACAACGACATGGAATGAGAGAAGAGATTACAAGAACTTGAGATGCTCGATGAACAACATATCAACGCTCTTGAGCATCTTAAGGCCCATCAAAAGAGTATCCAATAATCGTATAATGAGCATGTTATACATTGTTCATTCGGCGTTGGAGATTTAGTACTGTATGAGAATCAGTGCAATGTGAATGCACCTCTTGGAGAAAAAGGAAAGTTTAGCACTAATTAGTTGGGACCGTATGTTATTACTGAAGCCTTTGGATCAAGAGCGTATAAATTAGTTGATGAACAAGGTATGCCACTTAAAGAACCTTTTAATGTTGCGTATCTTAGAAAATTCTATGCTTAAGATTGTATGTTAGATGTTATTTCATAGAGCAAATTTTTTAGTTTAGCTTCAATTTCGACAAGATAGATTATTTTGTCTTAATTCATTTAACATAAAATATTTTTTGGTTAATCATTGGTGTATCTTGCTTAAGCATGCTTCATTAAGATCACCTTTGCATTAACTAAATATGTCATAGTATTTTACTTATGTGTAAAATCCATTAATAATTGTGGGTTTTACTACACATTTTGCAAAGAGTTGTTTAGCATATATCACATTCGTATAAATTACATTTCCACATAATCATTAATCTTTATCACTAGTTGCACTTCTATAAATCACATGTGATAAATCAATAACATTACAAGCATTAATAGAAAAAAATTATATATATAAGCATCAGTTTGAAAATACATCATAGTCGACTATCCCATACATCAAAATGGGATGTCGTAGCATATAAAGTACATCACATAGCTAAACCTCGATCACCAGTCCCCTCAAGACTTGGTGGTGTGCGTTTGACAGAGGCTTGCCCATGTGTGGCCACGGATCGCGAGTGACTCCTAGAGACACTCCACAACCTTAGACCCTTGAGCTCACCTCTCAGACCTAGCACCTCACCCTGCAACTCCATATACATCTGGTGGTACCAATCTCTCTCTGACTGAGCCCTATCCCTATCAGCTCTTGCCTGATGTAACTCAAGAAGTAAGACCTAAGTCACGATAGGATCTCTCTTGGATGAAGGTATTCCAACAACCTAATCTCGCAATACTTAGAGCTCAACCTCTGTATGCTCGACTCCCTAGATCACTTGATCTCTATCCCCTATAGTATGGTCTAAAGTGGTCTCCATGCCCACTCTATATCTCATAAATGACATAAATATCTCTGCATGCCGCCCTGCAAAGTGTTCTAGTGAATACCCTGTCCGCACTCGCTGCTCAGCCACATCAGTAGGAACTATCTCTAATATGACGTGACTAACAAACTCGCGCCATGAGTTAGTACCAACTACAAAAGGAAAAATAAAGTTGATATCAATGTCTCATCATATATATAACATCATAAGTAATCATCAAAGAAATACATCAACATCATAACACTCGCACCTGGATCGCCATCCTATGAGGATGGATCCTGAACTGTTGTTGGTATAACAAAATTTGTATTCATCTCTGCAGCTAGGGGAATAGAGCTACTCACCTCTCCTTGCCCAAGACGACTCAATCTCCTAAGTATAGTAGGTTCCAGACCACAAGCTCTCAACCATGGCCTCGCATCGGTCTCCTCGTTGACGTCCACCTCCTGCTGGTCTCGTCGTGGTCTCACTCTGAAGATGTATTGCATTGGGACATCCTCCTCCTCCTCCTCCTCCTCATCATCATCATCATCATCCTCATCAAGATCATAATATCTAGCGAAATCACTGACATCATCCTCTACTCCTATGTCACTCTTGTGACCCATCAATGGTCGCAGATCACTTTGTGGGGTGATCGGTAAGGAAGATAGGAGTAGACCGTGTTGTCACTAACCAAGTCTGATATGCTCGAGTAATACCAATGCAATTTGCATCTAATAGTGGCTTTGTATCCTCTACATTGTCATCATCACTCACCACTATCTCAGCTATCATCGGTCGTGGGGTGGCATTCACCTTGACTGCGCTGCGTGTTGAGCATGCTTAGCTCAGACACATCCTAGGAACATCATGCCTCCATCTAAATTGTCATGCTACTTTATCAAAATAGAACCAGACAACTATGTGATCAAGGGACCATCCATTAGCTGATCATGCTACATCCTAGCTAGCTACCTACGCTGCTCCATCCATGGTCTCTGGCCACGATATGGTCTCTAAATAATGTCATTGGGATGTAGTCTATCAAACACCACTCTCATATATAATCAGTCACCATGTCTCCAACATCTGATGAGTGGGTATGCGTGCACACATGGATATGTCTACGTCATCCCTATGGGGAAACCTGTAGGCCGTGTGCACTTGATATGCTCAAACATCCACACCTGTAATAGGGTGCATACTATCAAGCTTTGTGCCTCATAGTGAACATATCATCCCAAATCGTAGTAGAGGTGCGCAAGCATACTATGCCCCCACGCATGCACCGTCATGTGCTCCTCCATTGACCTGATAGTATGAACGAGGCCCCCATGAAGCTGAGTGCCCCGTCCATCCTATGCGACCGCCAGGGAGATGGTAGCGATCATCATATGTTGTACTAAGGGAATCTCAACACATCCGTGCTCTAATCATCGAAGTGTAACGTGTCCTCATCCCAGCTGAGCGACGATGTGACCCATATAATATAGATGCCTCTCTCAGGTGTACTCCTCTGAGCGATGCTCTACCATCCTCATTGTCTCTCCTCAGACTGGTAGTCACAGGATGCGATACACATCCTCTAGAGTAATGGTCATCTCACCTGTGGGCAGATGAAATGTAGACGTATCTGCATCCCACCTCTCCATGAGTGCTATCAACATACTACAGTGGAATCTCATTGTGGGCATCTTAAACACCCACCATAGGCCCACTACTTGCAAAAAACCTCGCTCCTCATCAGAGATAGTACTGACGTGGCCCCAAAGCAGTGTCATCAGGCGGCCACCTATGTGCTCCCGTGTCTCAGGGACATCATGTGCATCAAACATTTGAATTTAAATCAGTTTACATCATCAAATCATTAAATAGTATCTAGAACTCATCATTCTATGCCCTATCCATGGGGCACTTGTCCTTCCTAGACTTGGGTGCCCTAGAAAGGCCTGGGTGCCCCAAGAGGACCTAGACACCCCAAGAGGACTTGGGCACCCTCGCTGGACTTGGGTGTCCTGGTTGGGTATCCTTGTCCATGTCGGTCTAAAAGGCACAAAAAATGATAAAATCTACAAAAATAGGAAAGAAAGTTGACAGAAGCAAAGTTTAAGATCCTACCTCTGGCCTGATACATCTATCTACAACTCAAAATCAAAGCACCTCTAGTCTCGGAAGCTGGTATGGACGTCGTGTCAGCATGGATGGTCTCTTTCTCCTTCTCCTTCTCCCCTCTACATAATGAAAACAAGACTGAATACTGAAAAAGTGAAAACTCCCTTTACTTATAGTAAATGGATGAGAACTCCTAGCACTATTCAGGTGCAAAAATATACAGCTTTATTCATATCTTTCTATCTTGGGCTGTTAGACTCAGATTTTCACACTATTTGTTGCATTGGAATTCTGGTTCCACCCTCTATCTAACCCAATGCCTTGTGCCTCAGTGTTGTTTGTAAAAACAACCCTCATAATGCATTATCCATCACCTTTCCCCAAAATCTATGCGTGTAGATAACCACCTTGTTTCTCCTATTTTGAATTAAGCAAGCAGAAACAAGGGGGTCATATATATCCCTTGATTTCTGACGCAAAGGGATACTCTCCCTTTCAAATCTACAACACAACACTTCACAAGCCTCTGAAAGAAGGTTGAAAATAAAATGGAACAGGATATAGAAGAAGAGAAATATGCACAATAATATTTATTCAATCTAAAATTTCATTACAAAATATGGAAGCATATGAGCTTCTGAGAGATACAATCCACACTTGCAACAAATTTTTGTCTTCATCAAACTAGACTCATACTGGCAGCATCTGGCTATGCAAATATCTTCATCCAATTCCCCTCTCCCAAATGAGCAAGCCTCAATATGTAGCAATTGTGTGAGAACAAAACCATTATTGGTTTCTCAAAACAACCTCCACAAATCCACAACAAAAACTCGTCACTTCCAACCTATCATCGCTCCCTCAATTTTTAGGATTTTATAAAATGGTTTCTAGGTTTCGTGCCTCTCCTTCCCAAATTTCTATAACATTTTTAATTTCTTAATTTAAATAAGATATGAGAAAGTTATGCCCATTTTACCGAGATTGGGTTTCATAATAACGACCCAAACATGCAACAACATGCAAAGCTTCTGGCCCCACCTCTTGGAAATCAATTCCAAGATTCTTGGCAGCCCCACTTATGACAAAATTAGTCAAATCCCACCAAAATTACATTTACAATTGCACCCAAAGGAAATTACATTTGTTGCAAATTAAAATATTATTTCCCAAGCCCATAAACCTTATTGAAAACAAACCAAATTAAAATAACAATATTTTTGGTGATGGAAGATTGCCATTGACCGTGGATGCTCCTACATCAGACACCCAGGTTAAGAAGTTTGTGAGCATACACTCACAAATATGTGCACAAGAAATTGCTATATCTTTTTTTTTCTCTTTTTCCAGCATCTATCTGGAATACTTCCCATACCCCGCCAACTCTACTCTGCACTCATCTTTCTCAACATGGAATCACCGTAACTCGACCTCCTCCACCAACATGCATCTGCACTATCCTCTGCAACATCACACAAATCTTTCCTTGTATACAAATCAACACTAACTACATCCAATTGTACTATCTCTTCTACATTCACTAACTGTTCTTCTACACTCACATGCAAATCATCCTTCACAAATTCAAAAGAATACAATTTTACCTCTTTCACCTGTTCCTCTATTGCTGCTGCTACAACATCTATCTGCTCACTATTTTCTGCAATCTTTTCATCTTCATACAATCTACTCTCATCCTCATCCAAAAAAAACATATTATGTATTACCTCTTTCTCTACAACCTTTTCATCACCATTGTCTACTGCCCCATATTCTTCATGCTCATTCTCTACTACTGCAACCTCATGATTTGCAACAACTACAACCTTCTTCTCATCCTCAACCATGTCTACTTTGTCTTCTCCATTGCTCTAAGATTGCTTTTGTTCTTCTTCTATTGTTGTTGTCCTTGCTTGTCTTCTTCTTCTTTAGACAATTTTCTTGATGGGTCATGTAACCTTCCTCTTCACTGATAAGTGCCAACTTTGCAACTACTGGAACTTCTGAACTATTCTTTCCATATCTTTTTCCATCTCTTCCACAGCTTACCTTAGTTCTCTTATCTCTTTCTCAACCTCTATTTGCCTCATCTTTTCCTCTTTCCTCTTCCTCTCTTTTTCTTCTTGCTTCTTCTTTTGTGAACCCCCATCCTGCAAGTACCTTCTAAACAAATCCATCTCCTCTTCAAGCAAGTCCCTTTAACCTTGCTTCCTCTTGTTTTTGCCTCACCTAGGTCTCTTCGTTTTTTCTCTACCTAGTCTTTTGGCAACCATGTTCTCTCTTCAACCTGCACAAACACAAACACCAAACTCTCTTGCCCAGACCTTCTGAGCTCTGATACCAATTGACGCAGAGGGATACTCTCCCTTTCAAATCTACAACACAACACTTCACAAGCCTCTAAAAGAAGGCTGAAAATAAAATGGAACAGCAAATAGAAGAAGAGAAATATGGACAATAATATTTATTCAATCTGAAATTTCATTACAAAATATGGAAGCATATGAGCTTCTTAGAGATACAATCCATACTTGCAACAAATTTTTGTCTTCATCAATCTGGACTCATACTGGCAGCATCTGGCTATGCAAATATCTTCATCCAAATCCCCTCTCCCAAATGAGCAAGCCTCAATATGTAGTAATTGCATGAGAAGAAAACCATTATTGGTTTCTCAAAACAACCTCCACAAATCCACAAAAAAACCTGTCACTTCCAACCTATCATCTCCCCCTCAATTTTTTAGGATTTTATAAAATAGTTTCTAAGTTTCGTGCCTCTCCTTACCATATTTCTAGAACATTTTTAATTTCTTAATTTTGATAAGATATGAGAAAGTTATGCCCATTTTACTGAGACTGGGTTTCATAATAACAACCCAGACATGCAACAACATGCAAAGTTTCTAGCCCCACCTCTTGGAAATCAATTCCAAGATTCTTGGCAGCCCACTTATGACAAAATCAATCAAATCCCACCAAAATTACATTTACAATTGCACCCAAGGGAAATTACATTTGTTGAAAATTAAAATATTAGTTTCCAAGCCCATAAACCTTATTGAAAACAAACCAAATTAAAATAGCAATATTTTTGGTGATGCAAGATTGCCATTGACCGTGGATGCTCCTACACCAATTTCCTCCCTCATCATGTCTCATAAATCAACCCCTTTAGTGTTCATGACTGGCCTATTTATGTGTTGTTTGCAGGTTGACTTGATTTTGATTATCTGACAGGTGTTCCTTTGCAGGATGTGGTCCTATAGGATTACAGACTAGGGGCTTCTTCCTCTCACATGACAACACTTTGGCTTCCTCTACAGTATCCTTTTTGGTATCCTTTTCATGATTTAAGTATTTACTTTCCTTTAGTTGCATATGCACGTAGTTTCATATGGCCACTAAAGTGGAGGCTAAATCTTATGTCAGAAATTATACTCATGTATGGATTAGCACAATTTCACATAGTTTAGCTCCACTCCTTTCGTGTCATCTTGTTCTTTTTATTTCTGGCCTACCCAAACCCTGATTAACCTATACCGTACTGAAGAAATGTCATATTCTGAAGCAATAATTAATAAAACATGAAAACAAACTTTGGAGTCTGGACATTCTAGACCCCTGGAGAAAGACCTTGAGTGAAAACTAGGGTTTGGACTAGAGCGCCCGTGCCCTAGTCCTGCCCTATTTTTCTGAGCCCTGAATCTCGGGGTGTTGTTGGCTTGTTCCATGTACCTCGGGATTCTAATTTCAAATTTTAGTTGTCACACAATGTCGGCATGTTACTTCGAATACTTGAATTTCTAAAGATTAGGTATTTAAAGAGAATTGAAAATCATTTTATACACACAATCTACATGCAAGCTTATTATGTCAAAATTCTGCTACTGAGGTTATTGAAGATCAACACTTTGTTGAAGCTCTTTGAAGATATTGATATTTGCTATCATAGAGATATTCGGTGGAGATTAGGAAATAAGATCTTGAGTCTATCTAGCTCTTCCTAGGGTTTTATCAAGCCCTTTGTATGATTAGGAGAAGGGTTGAAGCCTCTAATTTGAGCTTGGGAATCCTCCATGGACACAGTTGCCTCGCCTTCTTGTTCTACAATTCTTCATTTCTATCATCTCCTTCAGGTGAATTTGTTGTTGTTTCCTTGAGTGGAGCATTGTGTTGATCTATCCTTGATGCTTGAGTCATCTAGGGTTTTATATTTTTGCATACACATGTGATCTATGAAGCACACACATCTACAGATCTTTATCATTGGCTATTGTTGAGGTAGAAATACCAAAGATGGGGTTTGACTGAGGCAAACTCCTATATAACCACAACCATTTTCCTCCTCCTTTTGTATGTGTAGGTCGCATTCAAAAAGATCCAGCAAAAAGGAGCGGAAGGAGAGCAATTACAGGTACAATCGTCAAAGGGCTTTAAGTTTCGGTATTGTGAAATAATTGGGACACAGGTGTGGCCACCCTAGTCTAACAGGGCTTGATACTAGATCTAGAAGCCTCTGCAGGCATTCTGATATCAGATGCAGAAGATTTTAATTAGAAACTAGAAACTTTTGGGACACTGGTGCAGGCACCCTAGTCTAACAACTCCTCAATTTTTGGGTACATGCTCTTTGTGACATCTACTCTGCATTTCTATAGTCTTCTTGTCAATTTCTATGTCTGAAATCGATCTATTAGCATATATCTTACAATTTGGGTTTCATGCTATATGATTCCGTGAAGCTTGTAAAAACCTAATTGAGGCACCTATTCAATTACAGCAAGCATAAAAAGGTCATAGGAATCAGTAGCTTGATCCTTCATAGTGAGCAAGCTCAGTTCCTATTTCCTAATGTAATGTAAGTGAAAGTGGGGCTTGATTTTGGTTTATACAAACTCTTCTCTTTCCCTAATTTTCACCATTACACATCTAACAATTGTAGTTAACTAGTTCAATTTCTCCTTTAAAGCATGAAGGATATTTGCAAGCACTCCACAACAAACATTTTAGAAACCCAATAAAGTGAAAGAGAATTTTAGTCAACTACACTCACATAAAGAATGCAAACACTTTATAGGTTTACACATAACACATGGATCCAAAATCGTAAATGATTCTAGTTAGAGGCAAATGGGTAAACACTGACAATAGCCTTCTATTAGCAATCTGAATAGGATGGGTTAAGCGACTGACATAACGCATGAACACAGGGTCAATAACTCATCCATTGGACTAGGTAAGGTGAGATGGTCAAGTGGATTCATGTCTTCTCCTCCACATCCATCCATTGGTCACACAACTATATAAATATATCCTACACACTCCAAGTGAAGCACCAAATCTAACAATGGAAATCATAGTTGAAACAACATTTAAATACCAATGAGGATGTGTAATCTAGCACAACACATATCCATCTTGAAATTACATCATATAAGAATCAAATTAACATATCATTTAATCTAACCATAAGAAACAATAGCGCACGAAAGAGTTACACATAGGTGGGCACTACAGTTTTCACATCTTGTGCTTCCACAAAATATAGTTGTCATTGTGCCATAAGAACCTTTCTTAAGTAATTTCTCCATCCTATGGAAGATAATAATTTGACCTAGTGGTCATTGTATCCCTATAAGTTTATACTTTTGTTCATTTGTATGGAAAGCCATAAATAAGTCTTGAAATTTGAAAAACATTGTTCCCAATTGTTTAAGTCATTACACACCTAGAACTATTTGCTCCCCCAATTGGGATAGCAAACATTTATGAATCTAGTTGATAATATCCCATTGAAAATTTTATATGATAGCATTTACCACCACAAGAGAGTTATTTCCCTCAACTATGATGACCTAAAAATTAGAGATTAAATACATAAAACAATTGAGCTCATTAGCCAATCATCTATCAATAAACATGTGTGTACAACCTATATCAACCAACATTGTCACCTTTCACTTTTTTATATAACCAATTACTTTGAGTGTTTGTGGTGTGCTTGTGTCATTCAATGCGTGTAGGGAGATAGTAGTGCTTTTCTCTTCCTCTGAATTCGCATGCTCAAGTTCCACATTTCATTCTTTTGTAGCTACTTATCCCTCTTCTTCAACCTTAATCTGAATAATCATTAGTCTTTTCTCCCTATTAGCACACTTATGACCTCTAGACCATTTGCTATCACAATGCCAACATAGACCTTTTCTCTTTTCTCTACCTCTTGTTGAGGAGAGATCATAGCAATTTTCCTTGGGTTAAAGAAGTTGTCCCCATTTCTATTGATAGGATTATTCAAATTTATATCTTTCCATCGTATCATTTGACCTTGTGTGTATATTATTATGGTGGAGTTTCGTTTCTCAATATGCAATTCTTATCACATAGCTTTTCTAATTATACAAGGTTTCAAGAAATAAACATCATGCTTAATTTGGTCATTAAGTCCATTGATGTAGAGTTGTAGCCTCCAAACATTCTAAGTCCAAATCACCAATCTTATATGCTCGACATTATATTCAACTACAAATCCTATTTGTTTTAAATTTGTTAGTTGGGTGAAATAGCTTCTCTTCCATGGTTGTTCATAGTGGGTTGCTAAGTCATTAGTAAATTATTTCCAACTAAGCACTTTCCTTGCTTGTCATTCATCATCCATTACTACCACTAACAAGTTTCAAATTCTAAATGTAAGGAGGCTATGTCAATTGTTTTCATTTTCTAGTATATTATAAAGCTTAAAATATTATTCCATAAGAATTATCCATGAAGTCCAATTTGTACCATCAAAATTATGAATATCTATTTTAAGTTCAATTTTGGACCTTGGAAAGGCTGCCATTGTACACTCAAAAACATGACTCGGTAGCCTGGGGCGGTTGAGTCAGCTTTGGTGAGAACATGGACCCCTCTCCTTGTCACGGGGCGAGCCTCCACATCACTCTCGCTCTTGTGGAAGTAGCCAGTCGAGAGGAGGTGACACACGAGGGCAGTCTGGCTCACTTGAGAGCTGGACTTCATGGAGAGTGGTCGGCCGGTTCTGGGCCTTTCTTGTGAGTTGATTATGATTTGATGTTCGGAGACTGTTGTTGTTGAAATAACTATATGACCCAAAGGGTCACTAGTCACTGTTCTCCTGTTTGGATTCTAAAGATTCCAACGTTGTGTGGGTTGGCGATTACTCTCGTTGATGCTTCTGTTGAGTTGGAGTTGTTCTTCAAATTGTTGCATGATGACTTGTGTTTGGAGTAACCTCAACCTGTGTTGTTGTTTCTGAATTGTTGGTTGATCATGTTGTGGTCTAGGGTGAATTTCCTCAATCTCTTCGAGGATTGCCCTCACCCACTCGCCTCTAATCCCAAGGCACATTCATGAGCCCAAACCAAGAAAGATAGTTGAAGTTAACCTCGATTTGACCTAGGGTTTGACTTAGGTTTTGTTTGACCTAACGTTTGACTTTACGTTAACCTTGTGTTGGAATCAAGGGTTTGACTAATGTTGATCAAAGTTGACCTTATGTTGGAATCAAGGGTTTGTGAACTCTCAGTGATGCTATTGTTTTTGTCCTTTTTGATTTTTGGATGCATGCAAGCCTATATGAGTGCAAAATAATATTTTTGTGCTTTTTTAGATCTTTATAGAAATGAAGTGCTTTTTCTAATCTAGGAATTGAAATATGTATGCAATCTAGAATGAAATTATCTAATGCAATCTGATCTATGTTTTTGTTTGATTTTCTGAATATTTGGAACAATTACTCTAGGAAAATGAAATTGCTTTGAAATAAAATGAATCTAGGAATTTTTGAAAGCAAACTAATCTAAGAATGCAAATCCTATTTAGCCTATCAAGGAAATGGCAACATGCATTTACTATTCCCAAGAGAAAATTGAGATTTTCTAATTACTATGAAAGAAAAGCACTAAGGAACCTAGAATATGAGACGCATGAGCCTCCACTACCCTCAGAAATCCTTGTGTCAGAAACTTCTTATCCTCTTGCAATAGTGGGATATTCTCTTGGCAACAATAAGAAATGGGATTCAAAAGAAGCTTTTGAAAGCTTGAACGTGAGCTCAATGTGAGCTTGTGAGCACTGTTGCTTGCAATTTGGGTAGTGTATCGACACGATATGGAGCTTTTAGAAAATCTTAGAAGAAAATAATAAAGAAAAGGCTTGAATGTCTTGTATGAGCATATGAATGTTAGTTGAAGAGAAAAAACCTACAAAAGACTGGATGCACAAATGAAATTGCCTCCCTTTGTGCTTGATAGAGGGGGGTATTTATAGGTTGAATGAGGCTAAGAGAGGTGGAAGAGGATGGAGAGTTAACTCTCTTGATTGAAGAGTTAACTCAGAAGACACAAGAGTGATCTGGGCTAATTAGGGAGTGATCTAGCTAATATAGCTTATCACTAAAGAAGAAAAGGAGTTAACAAGAATGCATGGGTTGACAAGTTGAGTTAAAAAGGAGCTAATTATGCATACTTGGAGACTTGGAATAGTTAACTCTAACTTTAGACCAAAAACTCATACAAACAGGAAGAAAAATAGACCAAAACGAAGATTTTTTTGGTCAAAAACTTGAGTTCTTTCGTAGTTGGAAAAGACAACTGGGTTGCCACCTGGTCGCCCCTTTCGCTAGTGCTGGTCACCCAGGGGTGAACCATGGGCAACCCTCAAAGGAGGGGTCCTAGGTTAAAAATCGGGGTTAGAGATTGTTAAGGAGGTGAACTACCTCTGAAAACTCGTCAAAAGCAAGTCAAAATCTAAATCTCCACTTGCAAAAGTCAAATCTCCTAGGGGAGATCCTAAAATAATAGGGGGAGATTTATACAGGTTGATCGAAACTAAAAACCAAAAGTTGGAGATGGCTTAGGAGGTCCTCTAGAGGGATCCTAGGGGTGGGAATGAATGAAAAACACTAGGGAAATGTCAAAACACAACAAATGGATGAATACAAGGCTTAGGGACAAAGTCTCAAGCACAGGAAATGAAAATTGACTAGTATCGAAAAGCATCGAAAGTAGGGAAAGGGTTAGCATGACAAAGGGGAAACAATAAGAGGGGGAATAAACCACATGCTACCAAGAGAATCGCTGCTAAGAAGACGTTATTTCACACTTACATGTATGTGACATGGATTGTGAGTCATTATCGAGGTCCTCGTGGAGGTTGTGCATGATTTTGGTGCTTACATATTTGCACCCTCAGAGATGGTAGTCTACATGAAGGGTAGGTACCATTCCCGAAATAGGTCTTACCTGCTGTTGATTTTTCCACAATAGTACCTACAATAACTAGCATTAGTTCGACATCTGAATATATCAAAACAAGTAATGAAAACTGAAATGACAAACATACCATAGATCTTGTGAATTCCCCTAGTTGTTTGCCTTTGTCGAAGAGACCTATAGGGATGAAAGCACGCAAAACAAGAGCATGAAACATACATAAAAGCAAGAACTACTCTAAAAATGCATAAAACAAACTAAGCTAAGAGAGGAAAAGAGTGGAGAAATTAGTGTGAACGAAGCAAAATGCTGACAAAACTGGTTGTGTAAGTAGTCGTTGGTAAGATATCGCCAAGTAGATCATGAGGATGGTCACTTCTTCTTCTACTGTTGAGAGTCAAGTGCACAATCAATCAAAAACCCTTCTCTAAACCCTAGTTTTATTTTTGTGAAAAATCTTGTGAGAATGTCAGTTTTTGTTGATTCTTCTTGTTGCATTATGTTTTTCTCATCATTTAGAGTAGGATTGATCTTTCTTTTGTCGAAATTGGTCAAAATTTATGAGTTTTAGAGCATTTTTAGCATGAGGGAAAGCCAAAAAGGGTCATGCCCCTTTTGCCAATCCATGTTGCTTGGGGGAGATTTGGCTATGCAATAGGGTCGCCTAGTGGAGATCTGCTTGTGCAACAAGGTCGCCCAGGGGAGATCCTGTTGAACATCTGGGTCACCCAGGGGAGATCTAGCCTGATGAAAGGGGCGACCCTGCTAGATTAATTTTGACTGAAATTTGATATTTTTTGACATTTACTACACTCCATTTTGGTCAAATTTAAACATTGAATTCATCAATTTATTGCAATTTTGAAGGTTTTAGACGCTTTTTTTGTGAAATTTTCACAGGTTATATGATTTTTTTGGATTTTTTGAGTTTGACAGGATCTAATCAAAAGTTCTTTTCTAATGACAAGATATGTGCATTCATTGGAATGCTAATTGTGAGCAGTTCTAGCTATTTGAGATGTATGATTCATTATCTCTTGATGATCTTGTTGTCTTAAAGAGGGCAGGTTTGGTGAGGATTTGTTATGTTTCAGTTGTTCATCCTGTCTCTTGCATTTGTTGCGACATTCCAACTTATTGGGATGCCGACAAGAACACCTTTAAGTTTCCTCAGGTTTCAGGGGAATGGACTATTACCTTGTATGATGTTTACCATATCCTTGGAGCCCCTATGAGAGGACATCCACTTGTTCTACCTACCAGCGAGTCCCCTGAGGACAAGGCATCCTAGGCTTTGGTTATGAGGGTGATTTGTCCTAAGGATTAGACTGGTGTTCATCTTACTATAGTGTCACAGCTTCATATTCCTCTTTTGAGGAAGTTCCTGATTGGGTTAATTACATCGAGGCTATCTAGAGACAAGGCCTCGGCTCGTTTGTGATGGTGTTGGGCACCCATTATCCAGTGCATTGAGCAGGTTATCATTTTTGCATGGGGTGCTAACATTCTCTCTATGGTTTACTGTGACTTCTATCATATTGCTCATCATGGGGCTCTTGCATTCAGCCACTCTACTCTGATTATGACCTGGATCTATGAGCATATCAGGCCATATCAAAAGGAGATCCCACTTCCTAATCGTAGACTTCCGAGAGCCGCCAGATGGGCTCGTGTGGGCCACTTTGATACTTCGTTATGCATCATGGCTACTCTTACAGATGCAGATATGATTTTTGACCCTTATATGGACATGGAGTGCACATGGTCTCATGATAGGCAGATTCGAGACTACTGTCGTAGCATTTCAGAGCTTTCTAATCGTAATGGTTTCGTCAAGGCTCACCATGTCGAGCAAGTTCTTCAGCAACTAGGTGGTGACTTTCCTGAGGACTTGCCCCTAGTTCCCACATGTTATCAATCCATTCAAGAGATGGGCGAGGTTGGCCAGAGACCCATGGTTTGGATTCCTTTGACTCCTAGGGTTTTGATTACCAAAACTTCTAGGACCTCAAGAGGTGGATAGAGGGGAAAGAGAGGAGCTCCCTCCCATGGACTTGTTGTCATGGAGGACTTTGATTCTATTGATGAGGACTATATCCCTAATGGAGATGATCAGTCAGACAACGGGTCATCTGGAGATGCCCCGGAGGCTGACTCTGATGAGGGAGAGATACCAGAGACTTCTTCTTCAGTTCCTAGACCTCCTCATTCTGATGATGTGATGTGGCACTTTGATCCTTCTTGGCAGCTCGATGATCCTTGTAAGTCTGTCTTTGTTTTCAAACTTACATTGTCCTCCTTTGTTTAAAATTATAAATCGTCATGCCTTTTGTCTTTGTCTTTTAGGTAGTGTTGAAGTGTGGAGGACTTTCTTTTGTGATGTTTCTATTTATTTGATTGGTCCTTTCACTAGTTTACCAAGAGAGCAACTTCTGGTTGATCCTGGGGTGCCTACAAGAGTTGGCCAACATACTGGCATCTTTGCTCCTGCCTACCATGGGTGCAAGGAGAATGCTTCCTTGAGACCAGAGAATCTCATTCGTAGGGGTGAGAACATCGTTCATCATGAGATGGCTCACCTTGGGATTCGGTGCATTGAATCGAGCACAGCAGGTCCTTCTCATTATCAAGCTCAGAGCAGGGTTCCTCATTCTCATAGGTCTCATGGAGATTCTAGTGCTATTCAGAGATAGGGGAGTAGGAGCCTTGATGGTATAGTTGGAGGGAACCATCCTTGAGGCTTTCACCTATTTGTTTCATCATCATGACCCCTTGCATGGGGAGCCTCACTTCTCTTGAGAGCATTTTGCCTTGGCTCCTGTACTCTTGTAAAACTTTAAACCTTGATTTCTCTATGAAAAACTCTCTTTATTGTTACTATTATTGTATGAATGCTTATCTCTTGTGTACTTTGGAAGTTTTTAGAACTTTTTTATTATGTAGACCCTTAACTCTAAGGATGAAAGCATGATAACAATGATATGTTTTTAGTTCTTTTTTAGTCATATATATGAACGTAGGGGACGGTATACAAATGCAAGAACACAAGTGATGTTGGAATGAAACTTCTACTTCTATGGAATGCCATGAGTTATGACACTAACTTTTATTGCTTTGGATCTCTTTTTCTAACTTTGATATGAATGCATTATGGATCAAACAATATGAATGCTCTTTAATATAATTTTCAATCCAAGGGATTGTGGGTTATCCTGGTGTCGGAGACCTATTCAATTTTATGAGGTAGGGATTTAGAACTCAAATTGGGAGTGGGAAGGAGATGAAGTGCTTTTGAATTTTAGCCTTTGCTAAAGGCTAAACACTGATCCTTATCTAGATAAGACAATTTGACAAGCTTTCAACTTGGACAAGTAACAAATTTTATTGGCATTCGCTGGACTTAGATCATAGATGGAAAGCAAGATAGACCTATGGTAAAGGAAAAGAAAGGGGATGAATTAGGGTCCCTATGTAGAAAATGGCCCTAAAGACTACTATATTATTGGCTTTGCTCAGCTAGTGCATGTGTTTGCTTTGTACCTTTCTCTTTTATTTTCTCTAGAAGAATGTTGCCCTTAAAGATTTGAGCTTAGATTTATCTCCACCCAAGGGTACGGACATTCAACAATCTTCTCTCTATCACTCTTTTTTTGTAACACTCTTTTTTTTTGTATTTTCCTCTTTATTTGCATTTTCCTCTTTTTGTGTGTTTTCCTCTTTTTTGTATTTTCTAGAATTCCTCACTTGATTTTCTCATTTTTTTTATATTTTGACTTTTATGGAAATGAGTGCTTCTGAACTTTCTAAATATTTTGGATATTCAACAGCTTTGGTCTCTCTATTCTCACTTTTCTCATCACTCTTATTTTTTTGATCACTCATTTTTTATTCACTCGTATTTTAGATTGTTTCCTTCATAGTTTTGATCCTCCTAATGTTTTTGGCCAGGAAAGATAAGGGGTTGAGCACCACCAAAACTTTTCATAATCCAATTGGACTTCCTTTCTATTAGGGAAGAATTGGGAAGGTCTACTTGCAAGCTTCCTGTTACTAAATTATGTTCACACCTAATTTAGCAAGGCCTAAACATCAGTTGTTTAGAGAGAGTACAAAAAAATTTGCTTATGCAGGATCATCCAGTCAATATCTGATGTCTTGACACAAGACAAGTGCAAAATCACTTATCAAAGTCATGTAACAGCTCAAGTTGAGTTGTTACATCATCCCGGTAAGTGAAATCATCTACGGACAAGAAAAAGGCATTCAAAGAATGAAGAGAATTGATGGACTTCATGTTTCAGTTGCTGATTAATCATTATGTTGTAGTGCTAGTAAAAGAGGTATTTATAGACTATCAAATTATACATTATGTTTTATACATATGTTCCAAAGAAAGATCAGTTGTTTTATGCTATGTGTTTGATTCAGAGAGTGATATATACATAAGTCATTGCATAGAATGAGATAGCTGATTGTATTCAAAAGAATGTATAAAAGTGTCCCACACAAGCCGTGGGAGTAACTGAAATAGGCAACATATAAAAGTAAATTTTACTTTTGAAAGAAAAGAAATGCATAGGAAAAGAAGAGGGACCTGTCATTGTAGGTGAATGATGAATCCTATGGTTGAGCTGGTTGCTATCTTCCTCCATTTGTTTGAGATCCAATATACCTGGAAAATAGATTTTGTTAATGCTCAGGGTACCAAGTCTTTTCATACACAATCAGAACTGTTGTCAATCAAGTATGCACCCTGCTAAGATCATAGAAACTTAGCTACCTCTTGAAACATGGAAACGCTCCCAGATTGTGGGTGATCTATTTCGAGGGGGAATCTCCAGAGCAAGCTGGTTCTCCTTATGATTTTCCTAATCTAATGACTTGCAGGGAAAAGGGATAGAAGGATATGCTAAAATAAATGAATTCTAATTTAATCTTTAAGATTGTATCAATTAACAGATCTTACTCACAAACATATTATTAAACTTTGGCCTTCACAACACTCTGATCATTTAACTCATAAATATTTCACATGAAGGTCTGGTAGACACAACATGCAACCTGAATTAAACAAAGATTTTGCAAAATATCACAAGCTAAGACAAAGCAAAGGATAAATATTCATCACAATGCAACATCAGATTAACTTGCAAATAATTGGACAAAATGTGAAGGAAAGTTGTTGCTCAATAACTGATGGAATAATGAGCAACACTTTTGATGTGAGAGGAAGACTCTGGTATCTCTGCACTCTAATCTCTAAAACTCTAACTAGAACTGCTGAAAGAAAGGGATATCTGAGATATATGCTCTGAAAGATCTCCCCCTGAAAGCTGGAAAAAAGCTTCTAAAAATAGACTTCAAGTCCATTTTCGAGCTACTCAAAAAAGCACAAATAAAATCTCTCCAAAAGAAACCAAACTGTCAAATCATGATGCCAAAAGACCCCCTGATGTGTCCACACCACAAATCTACTTTCTTCTGCCCATGAGATCTCAAATTTTGTCTTATCTGCCTCCAAATAAAGAAAATTGAAAAAGAATATCTAATTTGTTTTATTAGCCTATTAACTGCCCAAAAATAGTTAAGTTTTAAAAGCAATTTATAAATGATTGCTTTAAAACTAACTTTACAATGCTTTGGCAGTTTTTAATCTATATCATGATTGATTTGTTTTTTACAAAAAATAAAACCATATGGCTTATAATTCGCCATTCATAATTACAATGCTTGATTTTTCTAAAAAAATCATAAAAAATATAATGGCATGTATATAATTTTGCAAAAATAAAGACCCTGATGGCCTATCTCAGTATGACTTGGCAATTTACATGGTACACATGGCACATAATCTGTCTCTCATCAAAATGAAGGTTTGCAAAAACACTAAGCTATAACTTATCCAAGTGGCAAGGCATATGTCACGTCCAACGGACTTGGGCAGATTAAAGGCATGGAACATTTGAGGGATCCCTTAGTTCAACCTCACACTAAGTCATTGACTTAGGCACCATGGTGAACACTTAATACCATAAGGTATTAGTTCGGGTCACAAAAAATAAAAAGAATGTGACAATAATGCCATCATTCAAATAGGGTTAAATGAAACCCTAGGAACGAAACCAAATTCCACCCTATCTTTTCACATCATTTGACTTGGCATTTTTTGAGGGTTTGAGCTCTGTTGTGGCCAACAATGGAGCTCTAGGGTTTCTATATGAAAACTTCATCTCTCTGGCTCTTCTGTGCTTGACCCTTATGATTTTTTTGCAGGAGGAAGGTAACAACCTACTGATGCATTCTATGACCTTTCTCTGTGATTTTCCTCGTTCTATGATGAGTTTCTGAGGTAAAAAAACTCCTCAGAACTGCAGCTGATATGCTATTTCGGATGAACTTGTCATTTGTCTTACTATGCCACCTCTCCACTATTCCTAGCCGCAAACTGTTGCATTTCTGAGAAGAAGAATGAAATAAAAGTGAAGCCTTTCGGATCTACATACTGTATATTGATTCCATACATAGGTAACTTCATTTTACCATTGCATCCTTCATTCTTTGTAGCATTTTGTGTATTGGGTTTAAAACCCTTGGCAATTTTCTTTACTTCATGTAGCTTGCATTTGTCATCAAAACATGAAATGGGTTTCCAAAATTTTTTGAAGGAAAATGTATTTTTGGCAGCGTTGTAGCTTATCACTTTTACTCAGAAATGAAATGTTTTTTGTCCTTTTATGGCTTGAAACGTTCTTCTATGGCTCTGCATCTATATAGATTCAATGTATATTGCACTCATTTCTTTGAAACCCTAAGAGGGTTTGGACAAAAGATAGTTCTTTCATTTCTGTATATGTTCGAACCCTAAAGGCCATGGCCTAAACTTTGCATTTCTATACAAAAATGAAATGGGTTTCTGTGTTTGAACCCTTATCATAACTTGGCACCTGTATAAAAATCACTATGTCTGATATTTTCTCCTTTGAAACCCTAAGAGGGTTTGAACAAAACTTTCATTTAACTCATGTATTTCTGTATATGAAACTTGGGAAGCCGCGGCCTGTAGCAATGCATTTGTATAACAAACCCTCTTCATATTTTGTGGCATCTTTTCCTAAATCAGTTTGAGCTTTCTTATTTGATATAATCTTGTTTTAGTGGCTATGGGACCATGACTGGCACAAAATGTACTTCATTCAATGACTTTCTATATCACAAGTTTCATTTCTGAGAATCTTTTGAATATACATGGGTTCAAAAACCCTTCTCTGGCAGTGTATAAGATTATATGGCTCTGAACAATCAAAGAAAAAGGTTTTCCTGTGCACATGTTGTATCTCATATATACATGCCTCATTATTTATGTATGATTGTTTGACTGTTCTTTCTTTAGTCATTGCATCTTCTGTAGATATTATCATTTGACATGCACATACCTGATATAATATACTCTGAGGTTGACTTAGTGCACTGCTCCTTTTCATTTACCACATTCAGTGTAGCATCTCTCATTTGTATTGCAGATTCATTATATTTGATGACACACACTATAATTGTTCAATTCTAGACTATGAATAACACCTACATACTCAATGTGGCTATTCTTGCAAGAAGAGACTTAGCACAAATATCATATGCCATTATGAGTGTCAACACTTTCCCTAAGATTGTTTGATAGCCTATAATATACATGTGATGTCTCAAATAAAAGCATGATAACATTGTTGGATAATGACACCTGGCGTCATTTCTTACCATACAAATATGCAAGTTGATTATTGTTCATGACCTGATATGGAAAAAATGCTTAGTTGATCTGTAATACTCTCTTTATTTGTTGTTCCATTTATACACTTCTTTCTGAAATGATTATGAAATCTGTTACATGTTCATGTAATATTGGTTCAGCTCATTCTCTTTTGACTGCTCCATCATGTAATGTCTATTAGAACTCATTTTGGTCTCTCCATGATGTAAGATCACCACATGCTTAAAAAATGATAGCTCTTCCATGATGAACATACCTTGTCCCAATATGAAAGAGAAGTGACAACATATGTTGTTCCTTAGTGGTTGTCCACTTGCACTTTCAATTTATTCAAATCATGCATAACTGATATCTGCTTCTAATATTTCTTATATGATCAAATAGTTATGAACTGTTGCTAATGTTATCCATTAAAAAAACTTTTGACATTCAAATAATGAAATGTACTTTAATGTTCTCATTTTTTCTCTAATGCATAAAAATACCATGAAAGATATACAAGTGAAATACCTGTGAATGTCATTTTTCCAATGTCAACTGAAGTAATGATGATAGATGTCATGTGTGTTAAATGCAGTCCCTTTTACAGTCTAGTTCATTTTTATGGTTGCATTTCATTACTTGAATTGTAATCATAACTATGTCCTGAAACAGAAACTGATGCATATGATTGCTCTTGTTACTCCTTCAGTTTGCCATGTAAATGAATAATGATTATTTCCTTTTCCATTCATCCCTTCTGAAATTAAGGGGAAACAGCATGCTTGGCTTGACCCTTGTGGGAGCCCACTTAACACCACATGTTGAATGTCTTCAATCAGCTACATGACTTATCATATACCTGCACATGAAACAAACATATTAGAATAAAACAATGATGTTCCATGATTGTTTCTTTCTCAGTTCCTTCTGCATATGGATGATGTTCCTTTGATCAATGCACTATAAACAAAGTATTATGCCTCTTCTGATAGGATATAGGATTTTCATAACCGGAGCTTCTAACGAGACCCTTCCCACATTTTTGCAAGTTCATGTTGAGATTAGGAGCAGGACAGGAGACAACTTCAAAGATCGACAATCCTTAAGGCAATGATGGCTATGACTTTCCTTTTCTATTCCTTAGATGCATAGTATTTTCTTTATATCTGCATATGTTCAGCTATAACCCATGGCTTGTGTGGGACATCTAATATGTCATTATTTCTTTCAATGCAATGCTTATTCTTTTATGTATTTCAACTTGTAAATGAATAATCATTGTGATGAATGAAATACTTATCTCTCTTGAATGTTCTACAATGCAATGAATGATCTGAAATCTTTTTCTCCTTTTTGAACAACTGAACTACATTTAACACTGAAACATAATATCTATGCAACTAACTCATAACAGAAGAATGTTAACCCTTACTCAAAAAATGAATTCGTCACATCTGCTCAGCCAATTTTGAGTTGTGGTAAAAAATGGTAACATTTCTGGTGACTTCTACTATATGCTTGCCTCCTAAGCATTGGATCAGTTGCCTTGAACATTGATTGGGCATTGAGTCATACGCTATCCTTCTCAAACTCAGAATTACTGCAATTCAGCTCTCCAACAGTCCAAACAGCAACAGAAAACTAAAAAATAGACACAACTGAAAGCAAACTAACAGGCCCTGATGGCCAAAACAAAATGCTGAAAACAAATGTGCATGAGCACTTATTTACTACAACACTACTCTACTATATACAAAGGAAATACTTATCCTCAGAGGCAATGCTTGAGGTGGATCCCATTAATTGGGATAGATAGCATCTCTCCACTTAGCTTGGACAACTGAAATGCATTGTTTTCTTTGCACTTTGTGATAACATAGGGCCCATTCCAAATTACATCAAATTTGGAGTGCTTTCTAGGTCTACTCCTCAGTTCATTCCATTTGAACACCAAATCACCAACAATAAAGTTCCTTGGTCTTGCCCTCTTATCAAATGCATTCTTCATTTGAGTTTGATGCATATCAAGCCTTCTTAAGACCTCTTTCCTTGTTTCTTCTAGCTCCATGAGCTGAGCTAGCATGACTACTAAAGGTTTTTCCTCTGGCAGCTCAAGTTCTTTGATGAAATTCAATGTAGGTAATTCAACTAAAACAGGCAACCGAGCCTCTTTGCCATAAGTAAGTACATATGGAGAACAACCAGTAGCTATCTTGGGTGTAATTATGTCAGCCCAAAGAGCCAACTTTAACTTCTCGTGCCAGGTTCTCTTGTTGTCTTCAACAATCTTCTTGATGATCCTTATTAGAATTTTGTTGGTAGATTCGGCATGCCCATTACCCTGTGGGTAATAGTTAGAAGAAGTATTCAAATAGATATTATTTCTCACAGACCAATCTAAAATTCTCAATCCTATGAAAGCTAAACCATTATTTGAGATGATTGAATCTGGTGTACTGAATCTTGATATTAGATCCTGATAGAAACCTAGGACAGCATATTCATTTGCCTCTTTTAAGGCAACAGCCTCGGTCCACTTGGTGAAATAGTCTGTGGCAGTCAAGATCCACTTGTGGCCTACACTTGAAGGCGGGTTTATTGGCCCTATGAAATCCAGCCCCCATTTTGCAAATGGTTGTTCAACTTTAATAGGATGCAGGGGTAAGGCAGCAAGCCTTTGTTTACCAACAAATAATGAACACTTCTCACCCAAGTAAAGGAATCCTTAAACAAGTCAGGCTAGTAATAACCAGCCTGCATAATCTTCAAATCAATTGTCCTAGCTGCAAAGTGACCTCCTGAAGGTCCATTATGAAACTCCTCTAATAGCTTATCAACTTGATTCCAACACATCTTAAAAATACACCATTAAAATCTCTCCTATATAAAATACCATCAATGATAGCATAAGGGGTAGCTTGTAACTTGAAATACCTTCTTCCTGCCCTATCCAAACCTTCAAGGCATTGACCAGACTGTAAATAATGCATCATCTGTTGTACCCAGCTAGTTGTAAGAGCTGGTACAATGGCTGGTTCATTATTGTTCAGTACTATTTTAGTGTCTTCTTCATGTTCTTGATTGTGCTCTTCACTTTCAGCATGTTGTTTGCATAAGCCCTTGCCTCTAATCAGTTTGGTCACTTTGATATCAACATCAAATTCCATAAGTTTGGTTATCCAACCATCTCTCTTGTCATTTATATCTTTGTTTAATAAAAAAACTCTTGATAGTAGGGTGAGCAACCATTAAGTGAATTATGTTATTAGATAGCATGTGTCTAAATTTCTTGAGGCTCCTCACAACAGAAAAAATGTATGCTTTTCAGCAAAAGAATACTTTACCTCGTAGTCATGTAGTACCTGGCTGAAAAATGCCACTGGTTGCTCTAAACCTTCATCATTTTGTTGATATAACATTGCAGAAATGGTGTCAGCTCCTCCAAAGGTATACAAAATAAAATCCCTTTGATAATTAGGATTAATGAGGGTAGGGGAAGCAGTGAGGGCTTCCTTAATCTTCTCGAAGCTTCCTTTTCCCTCCTTAGTCCAACTAAATGGCACATTCTTCTTCAACATGGCAGTGAGAGGTTGTAACAAAGCTGCAATGTTTGGAATAAATCTCCTAACGAAGTTAATTCTGCCAAGAAAGCTCTGCAAGCCTTTCTTATGTACAGGCAGTGGCAAGTCTAAAATTGCAGACACTCTCTTAGGGTCAATAGAAATACCTTGTTTTGAAACAATATGGCCGAGAAGTTTACCTTCATGAACTGAAAATATGCACTTTTGGGGGTTCAATGAAACTCCAAACTCCCTGTACCTCTGAAAAATCTGCTTCAAGTGGTCAAAGTGATCATTAGCATCTGTGGAAACAATAGTTATGTTATCTAGATATACTAGCACTATTTTGTTCATAAGGCCATGGAAGGCCATGTCCATTGCCCTCTGAAAGGTTGCCCCTGCATTGGACAAACCAAATGGCATTTTCTGATAGGCCATAGTACCCCACTTAGTTGTGAATGTAGTTTTATATTGCTCCTCTTCTTTGACCAAAATTTGATTATATCCAGAGTAACCATATAGCAAGGAATACCTATCAGAACCTGAAACAGTTTCCACTATTTGTTCCATGGAAGGAAGAGGGTAGTGATCTTTCAATGAGGCCTGATTTAGATCACGGAAATTAACACAAAGTCTGATTTCACCATTCTTTTTCCTAACCCGGACCAAATTGGAAACCCAGGAGGTATGTTTTATCAGGAATATTATGCTGCTCTCAATCAGTTTATTCAATTCATCCTTCATTAAGTGCTCAAGTTTGGGATTGAGGGGTCTTTGTTTCTGCCTAACAGGCTTGGCATTAGGCTCTAATTCTATAGTATGTTGGGCCAAACCAGGATCAAACCCTCTTAAGTATTTATACTCCCATGTAAAAACATCAGAAAAATCTTGACATAATTGAACAAATGACTGTTGTTCTTCTCTAGTACATACCTTCCCAAGTTTCAACAGTTTGTCCTTGAAAATTTCTATGGTTTCATAGTGTTCTTGCTTGACTGTCATGCTGCATTTGTCTTTTCTGAACTGATCATCTGTGTTGAACACTAATTCCAATGTAACCAATCCCTTGGGCAGCTTGTTGGATTTCAACTGTACAATTTGATCCTGAAATTGCTGCTGATATTTATGCTTATTATCAGCTACAAATTCAGCTTCTGCACTAAAAAAACTCAAAATCTGCTCATTACTATCAAACACTTGCTAGGAAACACTATTGTCAGGTATAGAAGGCCTGACAACCACTTTGACATACGATTGTATTTCAATTTTTTGAATCTGATCAGTAATCTCAAATTGAGATCCCAAAGCTGCAAGCTTATCTGCATACTTATTTTGGTTTTTGGGAATCGAAATCAGATTAAAAGCATCAAAAAATTCAATGAATCCCATACTCTATGCTTGTATTTCTTGAGCAGGTCATTTTTAGTAACATTCAGATTCCTAACTTGATTAATGATCAATTCAGAATCACCATAAACTTGAACAGATTTGATACCCTTTTTTCGAGCCCACTCTAAACCATGGATATGGGCCTCATATTCAGCCACATTGTTTGTGCAGCTGAAAGTGAATCTTAAGGCTACATAATATTTGTCCCCTTCAGGTGAGATCAACACATTACCTGCACTAGCACCTATCTTGGTCCTCGATCCGTCAAAGTACAGCTTCCAAAGTTGATCTTCTTGTTATTCCGACTGACTTTGGTCTTTAATCAGATTAGGAATCACTGCATCAGGTTCCTGTATCATATAGATGCCTAATCCTACCTCATCCATGTGATGGAAAGGGTCACTTTCATGATCTTCAGTTGCCCAACTGTCTAAGTTTATGTCTTCTATAGGTGCATTGGGATCTAGGCTTATGGGTTCATCCTGCTCCCCGCGGGTGATGTAAAGATTAGCATTTATTAGGCTAGGAACATAGGGCTCAACATGGTCTTTTGCAAGTGGTTCAGACTGTATGGTTACTTTTGTACCATACCTTGTTCTAAAGAACAAGTGGGATCAATCAGAGGATAGAAACCCACCCAATTTGGATGTGAACTCCCTAGACAGGCACAATGCAAAGCTAGGTGGTAGATCAATGATGTAGATGTCCTGATGGATGGCAAAATTAGGACAAGCATGCAATGCAAGTGGCAGATTTTTTATTATTCCCGCAGTACTAAGTGTAGACCTATCTAATTGAACTACTCCTTTTGCAAGGGGCTCATAAACCAATCCTAATGAATCAGCTACACTTTTGGGCATGACTGAACTACTTGCTCTTGACTCTACCATGTAGTTATGAACAAGTTTATCGCCAATAATGAGACTTAGATAGAAAGGAGGAGGTTTTAGCTCATTTGTTGGCTGTGAATTCTTGATTTTTGGGTTGTTGGCAAGTACAACATTGGCCTTGTCTTGATTAGAATGTTCAGAAATTGAAAGTTTAGCCAATGCTTCCTGTAGCAAATTCTTCTGGCCAGGAATGCGCAAGGCATCCATAACTGACACACTTACTGTAGCTTTCTTGGGATGATCAACTATGTTGAAAGAAACAGGATTTACCTTTTGATGTCCTTTTGTAGCAGTAGCATCAATCTGCCTTTGTGTAGACTGTTGTTGTACCATGGATTGATCCTTTACTGGTACAGTTTAATCCCTTTGTAGAATTTGTACTTTCTACTGTGATACGGGGGCAGTTTGTGATAGAAAGGCTTGATTTTTATCCTTCACGAGCTGTTGTTGTACCACTATAGCTTGTTGGTTAATATTTGCAGCTCTCTATTTTGATCTCGTGTTGGCTGAAGCAGGTGTACTTTGTTGATTTAGACCTTGTGAGTAATTTATACCGCAAAAATTAGACTCTTCCCAATTCATTAAGGCCACATCAGCATTATTTTGTTGAGCTAAAACTTCACTAGAGACACCTTCTAAACTTGCATAGCTGTTCTGAACCATGATTGCCTGATTTCTCACTCCATTTGTGCATGCAGCTTGATTATGCAGTTGGTGACATGGATAACACCAGTCACTATCTTAAGCTAAATTATTTTGTGTGGGTACAAGCTCCCTCAAGGTGCTGGCAATATTTGGGTTGTAAGATTGGAAGGGTTGAGGGTTGTAGTTTCTTCTCTGACCCTGAGGATCAGCCTGGAAGGGTTGCCTATATTGTTGATTGGGTTGATATTGGACATTTTGTTGATTGGGCTGATATTGATTTTAGTAAGGCAAGAGTTTCTCCATACTTACCAGCTTATTTGCAATGGTCCTCAGTGTATTTTCAAGCTCTGGGGAATATTGGGTTTGAGCTGGAACAGCAGTTCTTTGGGCTACTTGGTATCCTATTGCTGGAACAAGTGGGACAGCAGCTAGATGAGGTACTACCATTGGCATAGATGGCTGGATTTCAAGGAAAATGGGTAAGGGAGGCCTCAGGGCTATCTTCCCTGCTTGAATAAGGCAGTTTTCTTCTCTAACATCAATCTCAAGAATCTAGAAGGGTGGTTCCTCCCATAGACTAGATCATTACAAAAATTTCATTGTTCAATGCTTTAAGATAAAACAAAAATGCATGCCTTGGCAAGGGTTTTATCGTTGCGAGAATCCTATCCCAGGTTCTCTGAAATTAGTAGTTGAAATGAGCCATGTGTTCATGGGGTGCCCTTTTGATAGTGTTCAGCTACTCCAGCAATGAGAGATGATCAGATTTGTCTTTGAAGTGCTTGTACAATCCGTCTCCCAGTAGATCCCACGATGTTATTAAATTTTCAGCAAGTCCTCTAAACCACTGTAAGGCTTTCCCTTTTAATGATGCAACAAAAAGTCTGATTGCCACATTTTCTTGGGTGACATTATGTATAGAACAAAGGGTTGCCACATCCTGAATGTGCTCAACAGCTGTAGTTTGGTCTTCTCTGGTGAAATATGGCAGTGCTTTAAGGGCTACAACTAGAATATCATCACGTTGAGCAAGTTGTAGTGAGCTGCCTCTGTTAAAGGTGGCAAATGCATACTGCCTAGCCATTATGGGTATTTGAACTATCAGTACCAGACTTTTGTTTCTTCGTGTTGAAGTTGGAGGTGTTGATTTTGATCTCCTTGTTGAATCGGTTGCTCTACTTGCGTATCTGCCTCTCCTTCTTGGCGAGGATAGCTGTAAATATTCAAAAGGATTAGAATTGGATCTAGTTTTCATAAGCTGATAACACTAATTTGCATGCAAGACTAGAGAAAACGAGTCACCAGGTATACTGTAAAAGCCTCCAAAGGTTGGAATACTACTGCAAAAACCAGAACAGCAGCTATGAGGGTACAAAACTTCTCTAAAATCACTTTTAGAGTCCCACCGAGCATGCCACAAACTGTTGTCAATCAAGCATGCACCCTGCTAAGCTCACAGAAACTTAGCTACCTGTTGAAACATGGAAACCCTCCCAGATTGTGGGTGATCTATTTCGAGAGGGAATCTCCAAAGCGAGTTAGTTCTCCTTATGATTTTCCTAATCTAATGACTTGTAGGGAAAAGGGATAGAAGGATATACTGAAATAAATGAATTCTAATTTAATCTTTAAGATTGTATCACCTAATAGATCTTACTCACAAACATATTCTTGGACTTTGGCCTTCATAACACTCTGATCATTTAACTCATAAATATTTCACATGAAGGTCTGGTAGACACAACATGCAACCTGAATTAAACAAAGATTTTGTAAAAATATCACAAGCTAAGAAAAAGCAAAGGATAAACATTCATCACAATACAACATCAGATTAACTTGCAAATAATTGGACAAAATGTGAAGGAAAGCTGCTGCTCAATAACTAAAGGAATATTGAGTAAAATGAAACGGGTACAACACTCTTGATGTGAGAGGAAGACTCTGGTATCTTTGCACTGTGATCTCTAAAACTCTAACTGGAACTACTGAAAAGAAAGGGATATCTGAGATATATGTTGTGAAAGATCTCCCCCTAAAAGATGGAAAAAAGCTTCTAAAAATAAACTCCAATTCCATTTTCGAGTTACTCAAAAAAGCACAAATAAAAGCTCTCCAAAAGAAACCAAACTGTCAAATCATGATGCCAAAAGACCCCCTGATGTGTCCCCACCACAAATCTACTTTATTCTGCCCATGAGATCTCAAATTTTGTCTTATCTGCCTCCAAATAAAGCAAATCAAAAAAGAATATCTGATTTGTTTTATTAGCCTATTAACTGCCCAAAAATAGTTAAGTTTTAAAAGCAATTTATAAATGATTGCTTTAAAACTAACTTTACAATGCTTTGGCAGTTTTTAATCTATATCATGATTGATTTGTTTTTTACAAAAAATAAAACCATATGGCTTATAATTCGCCATTCATAATTACAATGCTTGATTTTTCTAAAAAAATCATAAAAAATATAATGGCATGTATATAATTTTGCAAAAATAAAGACACTGATGGCCTATCTTAGTATGACTTGGCAATCTACATGGTACACATGGCACATAATCTGTCTCTCATCAAAATGAAGGTTTACAAAAACACTAAGGTATAACTTCTCCAAGTGGCAAGGCATATGTCATGTCCAACGGACTTGGGCATATTAAAGGCATGGAACATTTGAGGGAGCCCTTAGTTCGACCTCACACTAAGTCATTGACTTAGGCACCATGGTGAACACTTAATACCATAAGGTATTAGTTCGGGCCACAAACAATAAAAGGAATGTGACAATAATGCCATCATTCGAATAGGGTTAAATAAAACCCTAGGAACAAAACCAAATTCCACCCTATCTTTTCACATCATTTGACTTGGCATTTTTTTAGGGTTTGAGCTCTATTGTGGCCGATAATGGAGCTCTAGGGTTTCTATGTGAAAACTTCATCTCTCTGGCTCTTCTGTGCTCGACCCTTATGATTTTTTTATAGAAGAAGGAAGGTAACAGCCTACTGATGCATTCTATAACCTTTCTCTGTGATTTTCCTCAGTCTATGATAAGTTTCTGAGGTAAAAAACTCCTCAGAGCTACAGCTGATATGCTATTTCTGATGAACTTGTTGTCGATTGTCTTACTGTGCCACCTCTCCTTTATTCCTGGCTGCAAACTGTTGCATTTCTGAGAAGAAGAATGAAATAAAAGTGAAGCCTTTTGGCTCTACATACTATATATCAATTCCATACACATGTAACTTCATTTTGCCATTGCATCCTTCATTCTTTGTAGCATTTTGTGTATTGGGTTTAAAAACCTCGACCATTTTCTTTACTTCCTGTAGCTTGCATTTGTCATCAAAATATGAAAAGGGTTTCCAAAAATTTTTGAAGGAAAATGTATTTTTGGCAGCATTGTAGCTTATCACTTTTACTCATAAATGAAATGGTTTTTGTCCTTTTGTGGCTCGAAGCCTTCTTCTATGGCTCTGCATCTGTATAGATTCAATGTATATTGCACTCATTTCTTTGAAACCCTAAGAGGGTTTGCACAAAAGATAGTTCTTTCATTTATGTATATGTTCGAACACTAAAGGCCACGGCCTAAACATTGCATTTCTATACAAAAACGAAATGGATTTCTATGTTCGAACCCTTATCATAACTTGGCACTTGTATAAAAATCATTGTGTATGATATTTACTCTTTTGAAACCCTAAGAGGGTTTGAACAAAACTTTCATTTAACTCATGTATTTCTGTATATGAAACTTGGGAAGCCACGACCTATAGCAATGCATTTGTATAACAAACCCTCTTCATATTTTTTGGCATCTTTTCCTAAATCAATTTGAGATTTCTTATTTGATATAATATTGTTTCAGTGGTTGTGGGACTAGGACTGGCACAAAACATACTTCATTCAATGACTTTTTGTATCACAAGTTTCATTTCTGAGCATCTTTTGAATATACATGGGTTCGAAAACCCTTCTCTGGCAATGTATAATATTATATGGCTCTAAACAATCAAAGAAAAAGGTTTTCCTGTGCACAACATGTTGTATCTCAGATATACATGCCTCATTATTTATGTATGATTATTTGACTGTTATTTCTTTAGTCATTGCATCTTCTGTAGATATTATCATTTGACATGCACATACCTAATATAATATACTCTGAGGTTGACTTAGTGCACTGCTCCTTTTCATATACCACATTCAGTGTAGCATCTCTCATTTGTATTGCAGAGTTGTTATATTTTATGACACATACACTATAATTGTTCAATTCTAGACTGTGAATAACACCTACATACTCAATGTGGCTATTCTTGCAAGAAGAGACTTAGCACAAATATCATATGCCATTTTGAGTGTCAACACTTTCCCTGAGATTGTTTGATAGCCTGTAATATACATGTGATGTCTCAAATAAAAGCATGATAACACTGTTGGATAATGACACCTGGCATCATTTCTTACCATACAAATATGCAAGTTGATTATTGTTCATGACCTGATATGAAAAAAATGCTCAGTTGATCTGTAATGCTCTCTTTATTTGATGTTCCATTTATACACTTCCTTCTGAAATGATTATGAAATATGTTACATGTTCATGTAATATTGGTTCATGTCATTCTCTTTTGACTACTCCATCATGCAATGTCTATTAGAACTCATTTTGGTCTCTCCCTGATGTAAGATCACCACATGCTTAAAAAATGATAGCTCTTCTATGATGAACATACCTTGTCCCAATATGAAAGAGAAGTGACAGCATTTGTTGTTCCTTAGTGGCTGTCCACTTGCACTTTCAATTTATTCAAATCATGCATAACTGATATCTGCTTCTAATATTTCTTATATGATCAAACAGTTATGAACTATTGCATGATATTATCCATTAGCAACTTTTGACATTCAAATAATGTAATGTACTTTGATGTTCTCATTTTTTCTCTAATGCATAAAAATACCATGAAATATAGACAAGTGAAATACCTGTGAATGTCATTTTTCCAATGTCAGTTGAAGTAATGATGACAGTTGTCATGTCCATTAAATGCAGTGCCTTTTATAGTATAGTTCATTTTTACGGTTGCATTTCATTACTTGAACTGTAATCATAACTATGTCCTGAAACAGAAACTGATGCATATGATTGCTCTTGTTAATCCTTCAGTTTGTCATGTAAATGAATAATGATTATTTCCTTTTCCATTCATCCCTTCTAAAATTAAGGGGAAACAGCATGATGGGCTCAACCCTTGTGGGAGCCTATTGTGTGGTTACACAACATGCCCCATTTTGACATGACAAAACAGGGACCCAACTTTTTGTTGCTTTGGCTTGCGTTATTTTTTTTGCTCTTTGGCGGTCTTGTAAAAGTAAGTCATGCAAGTGACCCTGCATAAGGGAAGTGGGTAAGTCATCATGATGAGGTCAGTTAGTCAAAGTTAATATTTCATATCAATAACCTCATGGTTGAAGAGAGTATAAAATTTCATACAGGTTTGCTTTTTGGATCACCCTGATATTCCTTAGGGAATGAAAGTTATGACAAGTCAAAGTCCTGGTCAAACCTGATATTCCTAGGGGGGTCATGTTCCTTAACATTAGTCACCTTACGTTAGATCACCCTGATGCCAGTTTATCACCCAATAATCATTTGGTCCGAAACCCCGGACGTCAATCTTACGTGATAGTGGTATTTACCCGTCGGACAGCTTCATATATTTTGCGGGGGTCATATTTCGAATATCACCCGATCTTGTGAATATCACCTGATATTTCAAATATCACCCTGCCGCAGAATATCACCCCAGTGCCAATATGCTGATGACGTCATCCAATCTCGATGAACAAAGAAATCAAGAAATCACCCTGACGGTGACATCATCATCCTTTTTACCTCGCGAAGGTACGTATCCAACGATCACCCTTTTTAAATAGCATGATGGTGACGTCATCCCGATCTTTCCAAAGGGGGTCACATTCATTAATATGACTCATCTTCGTTAACATGATGATGACGTCAGCTTATCCCATTTCACAAAGGACCTGATATGACAATGACATCATCAATCGGCTTGACATCCGAAGCTCGTCTATTCTCTAACATCTGTCATCTTTTCTAATATGGCTGATCTTTCCTAACATGACGGTGACATCATTCTGACCTGATATATAAAAAGCTCGACATGACCGTGACGTCATCCTATTCGAAGGGTGATATTCCTCAATATCAAGGTCATATTTCTTAACATCACCCGATTTCCTTCAGTATGACCATGACGTCAGCCTTTCACATTTTAACGAGGCCCGTCCATGATGATGACATCATCATCATATCCTGATCTATGAAGAGAGTCATATTAGTTAATATCCCTCATATTAACTAATGTGCATACCCAGACCCGATAGTTTTATTCAATGGAATTTAGTGAACAAAAGCGCATGTATTGCATATGCATGATCTTATGCATGTGATAATTGAAAATGTAAGGCTTGCATATCATATGAAGGGTCACATCACCCTTGGAATACAAAAAGAGCTACCAGAAGGTGAAACTATTTGCAAAAATTCAAAAAAATTCAAAAAATTAGGAAATTTTTGACCTTCTCCTTGGCAGAGTCATAACTCCTAGCTACTGTTCTCAGAATTCAAACTTTTTGGACTCATTGGAAAGATAAACTAGTTATCTAGTTTGAGTTTCTCGGTTATTAAGGCTTCACACCTAGTAACCGACGAAGCCTCCGAGCCCTAATTCCACTCCTAAGCCCTCCGAAAATGCAATTTTCTAAGATGTAGAAAATACCGAAAATTATATTTTCGATATTTTTATCAAAAAATCACTCAAATGACCCTGGACCTGATCAGATATTAAGCCATTTTAGGGCATGATAGCATGTTTTCCAGTCAACGATAGTCACCCAGACCCTCTTGACCACCTATGGACATTTGATTACGCGAATTTTCATAGATGCTCAATATTCATAACCCGATATGTATAGGTACAACCTGATAAAATATGAATGTTTATTTTCCTGATAGTTATTAAATGAAGCTGACACTTGATTCTTGTCTTTTTATTGCAGGATGTTGAAGCTATTTGGAGTTTGGCTAGAAATTACAGAGTTGCATGCAGAGGTAACATGAACTAGAGCTGAGGAGGATATTGTCAAATATGTTGTTTGCTAGCTAGAGGATGGACTAGGTCAAAGATGTTGGAATATTCTATGCCAGCTGTGTAGTTGCCAACTGGCAGGCACGTGCTATTCATCTGGACTATTGATCTTAATAGATAAATCTTGTGTTGATAACTGAGAGGGGGGGTGAATCAGTTATCCTAATTATTTCCCTTATTGAACTTTCTTTTTAATTGATGCAGCATAGAATCAAACACAAAAACATTAATCATGAAATAAGAAACACGTGACACAGTATTTTTGACGTGGAAACCCTGTTAAGGGAGAAAACCACGGGGTGATTAACCCAAAATTATTCTCTATTAGAAGAATAGGAAATTACAAAATGGCACTTGCCAATTAGGGCTCACTGCCCGAGCACACTGCTCACAAGAGGCCCACTGCCTACAAGAAGACACACTGTCTACAAAGTGATAAGAATCACAGTCTTGAACTGATTGGAAGCATCTGCATATGCTGGAGTTCAGTTCCGGTTAGGCTCAGTACACTGATCTGCTGCACTTCATCTTTCCTCTGTTCTTTATTCTGCTATCTTTCACATACCGGATCCTTTTTGCTACTTCTGCTCTGTTCTGGACTTCTTCGCATATATCTTCACACACTCACACACTTCACAACTAAATCCATCCTCTATATATATCCGCACAAGTAATTTCATCACCTTTCTAGTCGGCATCCGGAACAGTCTAGTTTCTTACAAACTCTTGTTCTGTCGGCTGAATCCTTCCTCACCAAGCAATGCGGATCAAGCATATACTTGTAGATATCATTAATCATGTCGGCCAAACATGATTCATGCCTTCACAACCTCTATCATCAATAGTAACACATCCGGAAAGTAGTCTGATACTCTGTCAGTCAGTTCTTCCTCTGTTTTCACTGTCTCTCAGGAATCCGGTACTCAACTATTCATATCTTTTTCCTTGTCCATCACCGGAGGCTAAATCCTTGGAATATACCACTCAAGGTAGTCCTCTTGACTTCCCCAAATCCGCACTGCACCAAGACACTTCCTCTGAGAGATCCGGACCAATCTGTCGGACCTTGCCACATGCTCTGTTCTTGTTCACCGGACCACAACATTCTTTATTCTGACTTCCGGTAGAGACACATCATGACTTGCGGATATGTGGGATGACCTTTGTTGCCATCAATGACAACAACCATGAATCCATATAGTGTCTCTTGCCAACAATCTCCCCCTTTGGCATTGATGGCAACACTTAGTGAAAAATGACTAAGTGTTTACACTATGCTCCCCCTTTGCTGATGCTCTGTCTTTATATACAATTTTCGGAACTCCCCCTTAATTGGATTCCTCATTTTTCACTGCTCCTCACTCCCCCTTTGACATCAATGGCAAAGGGTAGGGTCCGCATATCAAAATTTTCAAAAATTTTCTATACATAGCCGCATATTTACATACTCACATATACTGAAGAATGTCTGCAAAGGATGTCTGCAATTGGATCATTTCTGTAGCCCAACTTTGCTTCATTCTATCCAAAATTGAAATGTGACCACTCAACAAAAATGCAAAAGCTTCTGCCCGCTTGAGATCTGTCGGATCTTTTGTTTGGGCGGTGGTCTGAGCATCACTGATGGCCTCATGCATAGTTTCCAACTTAGGGATTATAATCCGTCTAAGTTCTCCCATCCGGTTAGTGATGTTCTTCCTTTCCTTCTCAAGATTCTTTATTTCATTCAAGACTGCAATAGTCTGACATTCTTGATTTATTATGGAGGAAGAGCGAGGATCAAAACTTTGAGATAAGCTTTGTAGCTTGTCCTGTTCCTCTTTTATTTTCTTATCAATTGCTGCTGTTGCCTTTGGCCAGGATATGCAAAATTTGTAGATGTCACCGCCATCCTTAAGAGCATTCTCTAAGCTCTTTATTCCAATGCTCACAATCTTCCTATCTTTAGAGATTAATTCTAATACCTCTGAAAATCTTTTATCCAAAAATTCCTTCCGGACCTTTTCTTCAGCTGATTTTTCTAGAGAATCAAAATGTGTATCAACACTGCTGACTAAGGTTTTTAGATTACCGGAAGAGGAGGCTGTCGGATCTATCTGGATTGATGGCATAATCTTTACAAGTACTCCGGAAGCAGCCTCTATCAACTCACAGTCTTCCATATGAGACTTCAGGAGTTTTTCATTTGCCTTGGCATTTGCAAATGAAGCTATCTTCATTGTTTGTACCGGAGAGAGAGAGTCAAAGTCGAATGGGCCTTTTAGAAGCTCCGGTTCATCAATCTCTAAAGTTTCTTTGCTCAAAAATTGTTGAACAGTTTGTGCAGTGTCTCTTGCCGGAGACAAATATTTCTTTTCTTCTGCAGTCTTGGAACTGTCAACCTCTTTGTCTTTCACCACTGCTTCCTTCTCCTTTAATTGCTCTTCTTCTTTGGATCCGGAGACTGTAGGGGAAACCGGAGGAGAGATGCTTGTTTGTTCAGGGCCCACTTCTTCCGGAACAGATGATTCCAAATCCGCAGCTGTTTCTGCACCTAAGTCCTCTACAACAGGAAGATTGAACCTTTTGAAGGCCTTCCGGAGGATCTCTTCTGTCTCTTGGGCCACTTTGTCAGTCTCACCAAGCATGAGTTGATTCATCCTGGCTTTACTTCTGAACTCATCTTTGCAGTCCTTGAAGATTATGTTCATTGTCTTGGGATCAATTTGAGGATATAGCTGAATAGCTATCTGCTCCCGGATCTCAAGATCTTTGGCATGAGCATTGTTCTTTCTTACTTCTAATTCCTTTTCTAGGCTTTTAGGAATAAGAGATATGATCTCAATGAAAGCCTTATTGTATATGTTCAGATATTTGACTGTGGCTTCCTGAAGAGTCTTTTGGTCAGCCTCACTGAAGTCATCCTAAGATTCAGTCATTGGTTGAAGGTTTCCATCCACCGTGACCGACTTGATTACATTCTCTAGAGACAGAGGGGGCTTTTCAACAGATACCTCCGCCATTTCATCCTTGTCTTGGCCGGTGGAGGGTTTACCGGATCCTTTCTTCTTCTGTTTCTTTATTTCTTTTACTCCCTCATCTGACTCTGTTTCCTCTTCATCCTTTTGGCTTCCATAAGCCCTTGTGGCTTTTGTCTTGGATCTCTTACCGGATGCCTGGACTTCCGGTTTTGAACTTTTGGTTGTGGGAGGTGCAGATCTCTTTGATGATCTGGTCCGGGTGGGAGCTTCAACCGGAGCACTTTCTTTACTTTTCTCTTCTTCCTCAGCCTTCCTCCTCTTTTCCCGGCTAGCATCAAGTGCCTCTTTTGAGATGCCTAGGCCTTGTGCAATGTGCTCTACTTCTTTTCTCACCTTTCTTTTAATCTCAGGTTCCCTGAGTTCTACATGTATTTTTACACTCAGCTCCTCAAAGGTTCCAAACCTTTCTGCCTTAGGATCTTTGGGCTGACTTAGCATGTGTTGAACATGAGGCTCCACTATCTGTTCATCCACTTCATACCCCATGGGCATGATCCAGACAGTCCTTGGCTCCACTGCCTCCATTAGGCACTGATCAGTGTCAACCATAAAGCACACTGAGTCTCTGTATTTTTCAACAAGAGACTGGGGAATTCTCTCTCTTGCTTGCATCATGCTCTGAAAGTTTTTGAAGTATCTCCATAGAGCTGTATTTCTCGCTTTTGCATCCCCAAGTCCATGCAAATAGTCTCTTATCTGGACTGCAACAGGTTTGTCATTCTGCCATACCCATCCACTTGATCCGGGTAGCTCATTCATGAAGTAGAAGAATAGACATACAATAAGAGTACCATACTTAAAGGAATTCTTCTTATCCTTCTTGATTTTCTGTATATTTTCCATTAATTGGCTTAGCAGTAGTTCGCAGAGATCATATTCTGCATTCTTTCTTAGCATTTCATAGGCAGTGTATACTGCAGTTCCAGATACAGAATTCTCCCTGCTGGAGTGATAGATCTTGTATCCTATTATCATGGATGCATATTTGATATCCAGATCCGAAATATCTTCAATGGTCATTGCCCTCTTATCAAATTTTGATCCGGTGGCCTCAGTTACAATGTTGTTCTTGACAGATTTGAGGATAGGTATCCCTCCGGAAGAGTATAGACCAGTTACTGCTCTAATTGCCTCTTTTGTGATCTTGCAGGGTCTATCCAGCCATAGAAAGTTGTCATGCATCCTGCTCAGTACATACCGGATCCATTCATCTTCTTCAAAGCAGGGGAAATGAATAAATTGCTCAAATTGTTTCTTCTGGATATCCTTATACTCTGGTTTAAGCTCAAAATCATTGTCTATCAGTTGCTTGTGATAGAGGTCTCTTAATTTGAATTCCCCAAATTCCTCAATGCTTGCATGTATGTAAACCCTAATGTCTTCAGTATGTAAAACTCCGTGAGGAACACTAGAGAAGGCTCCTAGTGGATCTACCTCCAATGATTTGTAAGGATGCTTCTTGAATGTGGGGCGAGGTCTATCAGAGATCTTAACTATATTTGGAGTAGCCATTCTTCAAAGATTTGTAGTGAGATAATGAAAAACGGAGAATACCTTATGCGCCTTCGGTTTGCACGGAGTGGTTGGATTGATTTCTTTATGCAATAACTTCGGCAGGAGATCCTTGGTGTGCTTGATGAACCTTGTTGCAGAGCTCCACTTTTCGCTTCTTCTTGAGTGCAGAATGAGCAAATGACTTTTGAGAAATCCCTTAAATTGCTCCGCGAACCCTAATATCTGTCTGTAATAAATGCTTCACCTACATCATTCCGGTTTGCCTTGTCTGGATAGCTTGGAGTATCCCGGATTAGTCCTGATCTGTGGATATCACCCGGATCTTTCAATCATGAATAAATCAAGGTAACATATTACAAGAACATCCCAAACACTCTGTCCAATCCGCAGAACAAGATAGTGCACTTCCGGATCTCTCCGAACCTTTTTGTAATCCTTTATCATACAAGAGCATCTCCCTGAACATGTCTTATTTGATCGATCACAGCTTTTTCATGACTCCATGCGGACCTCTGAAAACTTGACTAAAGCATTTCAAGACTCATATCTGCAAACCCTTTAATCCGCATCTTGTGCCACATTCGGCACCACTTGTTTGGCTGGGGGAACAGGATTTTCTTTGAGTCTCCCCCTGAGCCTGAGCTCACTTTTTAATTTCTGGAAGAAATATCAGCACCAGAGTCTGGTGCGGATCCAACCTCTACATTCTCTGAACTTTTCTTCACCCAAATCTTGTTCATCTGATTCCTAACTTCATCCGCATTCATCTTTTGTTTACCCTTGTCTTGATTCTGATTATACACCGGACCTCTTTTGTCCTGATACTTGTTTCTGCAGACTTTAGCATTATGACCGGACCTATTGCAGATTTGGCAAATAACATTTCTTTGCATATTTGACTGATATCCTCTTGATCTGCATTGATTAGCCATATGACCTACTCTATTGCATGTGAAGCATCTACCTTTGAATGATTTGTTTACTTGCATAGTTCTGCATTCATGGGATTTGTGTCCATACCTTTTGCAGTTGAAGCACTGTCCGGAGAAGGATGAATTAATCTGATTCATTCTCATTCTACACTGATTAGCTTTGTGACCAAAGTGGTTGCAGCTGTGGCAGTATCCATTGAAGGATGGATATCTTTGAGCATTTGGCTGTCTTACCGGAGGTCTTCTAGGCCTGCTCCTTGGATTTTCTGATCCAAGATTCTTCTGACCGGATCCGGAGCTTTCTCCTTTCTCATATCCCAAACCATACTTGTCATTTGTCCTCTTTTGACTTCCAAGAAGAACTTCAAGTTGAGCAGAACTTATCTTGAATTTCTCTTTATATTCATTTGCTGTTTGAAGGTCTCTTTTGAGAGAGGCAATTTGATCCTCAAGTTTTTCTTCATTATCTTTGGCATCTTCAAGATCAGATTCAAGATGTCTGATAATCCTGTCCATCTGGTGGCATTCTTCTGATTTTTCTTTAAGAGATTGTCTTAGATTGTCTTCAGCCTTTCTTTTTTCTTCAATCTCTTGAGTAAACTTTATAGTTCCTGATTCCATTTCATGTCTTAACATAATGACTTCTTTTGATAACTTTTCACATAACTTGGTTTGCTCAGTCAATTCTTCATTTGTATTGCTTTCTTCACTTTGTCTTGCCAACTGTTGGAGCAGCTCCTTTCTCTTTTTCATAGAGAGACTTAATTTGTCTTTTAATTCTCTCATGAATTCATCAGCCTGTTTGAGTCTTTCCTTTAATTCACTGACTTCAGAATTTGACTGTTCAAGATCCTCAAGAGCAGTCTTGAGTTGCTCCCTTAAACCATATGCATCCATTTGAAATCCCAGATCTTCCTCAAGCTGTTAGGCTCTATTAGGAGGAACTTAGCTCTGATACCAATTGTTGATAACTGAGAGGGGGGGGTGAATCAGTTATCCTAATTATTTCCCTTATTGAACTTTCTTTTTAATTGATGCAGCATAGAATCAAACACAAAAACATTAATCATGAAATAAGAAACACATGACACAGTATTTTTGACGTGGAAACCCTGTTAAGGGAAAAAACCACGGGGTGATTAACCCAAAATTATTCTCTGTTAGAAGAATAGGAAATTACAAAATGGCACTTGCCAATTAGGGCTCACTGCCCAAGCACACTGCTCACAAGAGGCCCATTGCCTACAAGAAGACACACTGTCTACAAAGTGATAAGAATCACAGTCTTGAACTGATTGGAAGCATCTGCATATGCTGGAGTTTAGTTCCGGTTAGGCTCAGTACACTGATCTGCTGCACTTCATCTTTCCTCTGTTCTTTATTCTGCTATCTTTCACATACCGGATCCTTTTTGCTACTTCTGCTCTGTTCTGGACTTCTTCGCATATATCTTCACACACTCACACACTTCACAACTAAATCCATCCTCTATATATATCCGCACAAGTAATTTCATCACCTTTCTAGTCGGCATCCGGAACAGTCTAGTTTCTTACAAACTCTTGTTCTGTCGGCTGAATCCTTCCTCACCAAGCAATGCGGATCAAGCATATACTTGTAGATATCATTAATCATGTCGGCCAAACATGATTCATGCCTTCACAACCTCTATCATCAATAGTAACACATCCAGAAAGTAGTCTGATACTCTGTCAGTCAGTTCTTCCTCTGTTGTCACTGTCTCTCAGGAATCCGGTACTCAACTATTCATATCTTTTTCCTTGTCCATCACCAGAGGCTAAATCCTTGGAATATACCACTCAAGGTAGTCCTCTTGACTTCCCCAAATCCGCACTGCACCAAGACACTTCCTCTGAGAGATCCGGACCAATCTGTCGGACCTTGCCACATGCTCTGTTCTTGTTCACCGGACCACAACATTCTTTATTCTGACTTCCGGTAGAGACACATCATGACTTGCGGATATGTGGGATGACCTTTGTTGCCATCAATGACAACAACCATGAATCCATATAGTGTCTCTTGCCAACATCTTGACCGTAGGTCATCTATAACCATTCCCTCACCTTATTCTATAAAAGGTGCAGGGATGTGATAATTTGATCATTCAGAAGCTTAATTGAAATTTGACTGCTGACATATCAGGGCCTATTTCAAAGTTATTGTAAGCATACATATCATTGCATACTTAATGAAAGAGAAGACCATTTGATTACAAATCATCATAAATCCTGAGTAATCAGTGTTTGAATTCTTGATACATGCTTTGATTTGCTGCGTCCCTTGGAGTGCTTATCAATCTGTATGTGTTGTCTTCTTTCCTTTTCCTTCGAAGTTAGCATCATCTGTATCTAGCTGTGGAACATCCTGGTGAAAATATGGTTTGATTTCTTCTCCTCATGACTGTATCTGGTATGTATGTGGTTCAATAGCTAAGATTCACCAAATTTGAAGTATTCTTTTACATTTCTTTGAATTTTAGAGTAATTCCCCATCATAATTGCAAATAACAGATAATCGGAAGCAAATAACATGAAATATGCTGACATCTCGTAGCTAACTGAATATCATTAGCATATTTGAGCTAAATGCATGTAGTGTTGAAAATATCATGCAAAGAATTGCAAATAACGGTAAAATTCATGCAAATACCAGCCTGTAGGCACATTATTTGAGTGAATTCATAGTGCAGAGGTAAAATAAATTAGAGATTTATGCAGGGCAGATATAAAGAACAGGATATTTGGAGAAATATTAATGAACTTTATAGAAATTACGGAAGAACGTAAGGCCCCTGAATGATTAACAGCAACACACATCAACCACTGAGTAACGTCAGTAGATTATGAACTAATCAACGGAGACTTGGGATCAAGAATTCTCTGAATTCATCGTATCTTTCAAGATGAGTAAAGGTTGTTGTGTAACTTTTATTCTATGTTTGTTTATGACTAACATCATCATCAACATAAATTGGCGCTAGAAGGAGGGCATGAACAAAGAATCTCTTGGTTTCTGCAAATATTTCATAAATATTTCATCATTTGAGATGAATGTTTGCAAATATCTCTTATCTGAGGGATTTTGACTGTATCTTTGCAAAGATCTAGTTCAAAGCTTCAAATATTAGTTTGATTTTTCTGAGCTTTAAAGTTTTATTCTGAGATATGATAGATCTCATAAAATTTCAAAATTCTAAAAATTAAAAATAGAGTCTCATTTTGATGGATGCATATGAGGGCAATTGTCAAGTTAACATTCCTTTATTTCAGGAAACTTTGAATAGGCAGCTTTATCCTCAAACTTTGTCTGACTTTGGTTTATCCAGTTGTTGCAGGATACACCAGACTGTGGAGCATAGTGAAATTAATTGTCTAACTTTTCTTACAAGGTTGAAATTATATTTGAAAGGATTAATATTTTTTATAGATGTGTTCAGGGATGAAGTCTGGCAGGAAAATGAAGAAATTATGGAGCAACAAGTAGATACAGTACCAGAAATTATTAGTAATCTAGACACTGAAGTGGACTGCTCTGAAGATTTTGAATTATATTTGTCTAGAAACATAAAATGTAGTCAAATATTAGTTTTATCCACTGATGATGTCTTGATTGAAAGTTGGTGCAGATTACATAACGAAGAGCACTCAGAAAGGAATTGTGACTCTTGCTTGGTCATGTTGGAGACGACTCAAATTCTGGAGCAGTGAAGAGAAGCGACACCCCTAGTGATGAGTTGTTTAGAAAATACAATAACTGAGTCAGTTCTAGAAGATGAAGATAGTGAAACATCCTTCCTTGAGTCATTTTATGGTAAAAGGGAATGGAGACAGGTGGAACAATTTAAATGCACTGTTGCGGATGAAGTTCCTATGATAGTAACCCAGGGAGTTGTAGAAAAGAAAATAAATGCTGAACTACTATCTGACTTCTTTAAATTGAATGATCAAATGCAAGAATGTTGCAGGTTAATGGAACTAGACTTTCTCCTGAATGGAAAATGTGAGTTATTTGATGAACAATTCATGAAGGTTGAGCATACAGAGGATTATGATGTTGCTGTGCATGATCAAGCATCTCTCCAAAATTATTGTGAAAGTGAAACAAGGAAGTATTTTCATGAATCAAGTGTTGTTTCACCTTTACAATTAAATGATTTAGAAATAATAAATTTATGTATATCAGGTGATGATAAAGATACTTATTTAGATGCTGATGTGCAGAAAATTATAGAAAACATTGAAGTGCTGCCTGAAGTCGAGAATCAGACATACATCCAAAATGAGGAGACAAAGCTGGATAAAGATGAAGGATTAATACTTCAAGAGTCATACATCCTTCAATTTGAAGTGAGACTAAATACTAAGCTGAGCAATGAAAGTGCCAAGTCAAATGGAGGACCAGTTGTTAATGAAATACATCAGGTTGTATTTCTCCTTCCCACAGTGAATAATGTTGAATAGTATTTTGATTATGAAAATTCAGGAGATAAGACATGCATCTGGATATGTCATGAACATGATGATCTTCCTCAGTTGCTGATAATCAGAGGTTATTCAGTTAAACACAATGAATTTAGAATGCAAGAATATTTTTCAGAATACAAGGATGAATTTGATAAGATGAGAACCATAACTAATGCCCAAATGCTCCTGCACAATTTAAGGAAGTATGCAAATACAGGTGTCTTTGGGTCTTCTCCTGGGTTTTATTTGCCTTGTGGGGTTTGTATATAGTTTGGTAGAGTAGTTGTCTTGTTTCTTTCCTTGCTTTCTTGTTTTGTTTTCTATTTTTTCCTTTTGTAGTTAGTTGTTTGTACAGTTTGCTTAGTGTGTTTGCTTTTGTTTGCTTGCTTGTTGAGTTTTTGTTTTGGTTAGTCAAGATGATGCAGCTCATCATCCTAAGAAAATAAATAAATTGTTAAGATTCAAGTGATGAGAATAAATTCATATATAGGTTATGATTCGTTCTGAGAAGTACTTGTGATCAGGTCTGTGATATCTTTTCATCATGGTGCCTTTTCTTGACCAAAGTGATTCTTTCACAATGACTCACCTAACAGCCTTGGGTTTGTTGAACACACAAGTATAGGTGTTAATTGAAAAATCTAAAGGGACTCCCTTGCTACCAATACAATCTCCAACCTAAATCAGCAAGTGACCATGCCTTGCATACTAATCTTACATGATGACATCAGATGAATAGAGTATAAATTTTGAAAATCCAAAATATAATAAAATTAGGCCATCTAAGTAACTCTACCGGGGCTATAGACGCCTGCTGGCAGTGGGGCTCTACTTAGGGGGATTGTATAGATAACCTTGTCGGGGCTATACACGTCTGTTGGCAGCAGGGCTCTATCTAGGTTGCCTATGAGGGATGCTCCCAAACTATGTAGCTTAACATCAGTTACTCATGTTTTCAACTTGCTTTCAAGACAAGGATAATTAATCATTTGCACACACCTAGTCCTTTGTTAGCATTGTTGCCATGATGAAAACTTTGTCATACAGAAAGATTATGATGCTTATACTTAGAAAGAGTTAGAATATTGTATATGAATGTGATCACCTCACTTGAATCATTGGAATTTGGTTGTTTTCTTTGGTGGCAAGTTGTTGTGTGGTTACACAACACGCCCCATTTTGACTTGACAAAATAGGGACCCAAATTTTTGCTGCTTTGTCTTGCGTTGTATTTTTTGCTCTTTGGCGATTTGGTAAAAGTAAGTCATGCAGGTGACCCTGCATAAGGGAAGTGGGTAAGTCATCATGATGAGGTCAATTAGTCAAAGTTAATATTTCATATCAATAACCTCATGGTTGAAGAGAGTATAAAATTTCATACAGGTTTCCCTTTTGGATCACCCTGATATTCCTTAGGGAACAAAAGTTATGACAAGTCAAAGTCCTGGTCAAACCTGATATTCCTAGCGGCGGTCATGTTCCTTAACATCAGTCACCTTACGTTAGATCACCCTGATGCCAGTTTATCACCAGATAATCATTTGGTCTGAAACCCTGGACATCAATCTTACGTGATAGTGGTATTTACCCGTTAGACAGCTTCATATATTTTGCAGGGGTCATATTTCGAATATCACCCGATCTTGTGAATATCACCTGATATTTCAAATATCACCCTGTCGTAGAATATCACCCCAGTGCCAATATGCTGATGATGTCATCCAATCCCGATGAACAAAGAAATCAGGAAATCACTCTGACGGTGACATCATCATCCTTTTTACCTTGCAGAGGTACGTATCCAACGATCACCCTTTTTAAATAGCATGATGGTGACGTCATCCCAATCTTTCGAAAGGGGGTCACATTCATTAATATGACTCATCTTCATTAACATGATGATGACGTCAGCTTATCCCATTTCACAAAGGACCTGATATGACGATGACATCATCAATCGGCTTGACATCCAAAGCTCGTCTATTCTCTAACATTCGTCATCTTTTCTAATATGACTGATCTTTCCTAACATGATGGTGACATCATTCTGACTCAATATATAAAAAGCTCGACATGACCGTGACGTCATCCTATTCGGAGGGTGATATTCCTCAATATCAAGGTCATATTTCTTAACATCACTCGATTTCCTTCAGTATGACCATGACGTCAGCCTTTCGCATTTTAACGAAGCCCGTCCATGATGATGACATCATCATCATATCCTGATCTATGAAGAGAGTCATATTAGTTAATATCCCTCATATTAACTAATGTGCATACCCGGACCCGGTAGTTTTATTCAATGGAATTTAGTGAGCAAAAGCGCATGTATTGCATATGCATAATCTTATGCATGCGATAATTGAAAATGTAAGGCTTGCATATCATATGAAGGGTCACATCACCCTTGGAATACAAAAAGAGCTACCAGAAGGTGAAAAATTCAAAAAAATTAAAAAAATTACGAAATTTTTGACCTTCTCCTTGGCAGGGTCATAACTCCTAGCTACTCATATCGAAATTCAAACTTTTTGGACTCATTGGAAAGATAAACTAGTTATCTAATTTGAGTTTCTCAGTTATTAAGGCTTCACGCCTAGTAACCGACAGAGCCTCCGAGCCCTAATTCCACTCCTAAGCCCTCCGAAAATGCAATTTACTAAGATATAGAAAATACCAAAAATTATATTTTCGATATTTTTATCAAAAAATCACTCAAATGACCCTGGACCTAATCAAATATTAAGCCATTTTAGGGCCTGATAGCATGTTTTCCAGTCAACGATAGTCACCCGGACCCTCTTGACCACCTATGGACATTTAATTACGCGAATTTTCACAGATGCTCAATATTCATAACCCAATATGTATAGGTTTGCACATTCACAGCCTAATAAAATATGAATGTTTATTTTCCTACTAGTTATTAAATGAAGCTGACGCTTGATTCTTGTCTTTTTATTGCAGGATGTTGAAGCTGTTTGGAGTTTGGCTGAAAATTACAGAGTTGCATGCAGAGGTAACATGAACCACAACTGAGGAGGATATTGTAAAATATGTTGTTTGCTAGCTGGAGGATGGATTAGGTCAAAGACGCAGGAATATTCTATGCCAGCTGTTTAGTTGCCAACTGGCAGGCACGTGCTATTCATCTAGACTATTGATCTTAATAGATAAATCCTGACCGTAGGTCATCTATAACCGTTCCCTCACCTTATTCTATAAAAGGTGCAGGGATGTGATAATTTGATCATTCAGAAGCTTAATTGAAATTTGACTATTGACATATCAGGGCCTATTTCAAAGTTATTGTAAGCATAGATATCATTGCATATTTAATGAAAGAGAAGACCGTTTGATTACAAATCATCATAAATCTTGAGTAATCAGTGTTTGAATTCTTGATACATGCTTTGATTTGCTACGTCCCTTGGAGTGCTTATCAGTCTGTATGTGTTGTCTTCATTCCTTTTCCTTCGAAGTTAGCATCATCTGTATCTAGCTGTGGAACATCCTGGTGAAAATATGGTTTGATTTCTTCTCCTCATGACTGTATCTGGTATGTATGTGGTTCAATAGCTAAGATTCACTAAATTTGAAGTATTCTTTTACATTTCTTTGAATTTTAGAGTAATTCCCCATAATAATTGCAAATAACAGATAATCGGAAGCAAATAACATGAAATATGCTGACATCTCGTAGATAACTGAATATCATTAGCATATTTGAGCTAAATGCATGTAGTGTTGAAAATATCACGCAAAGAATTGCAAATAACGGTAAAATTCATGCAAATACCAACCTGTAGGCACATTATTTTAGTGACTTCATAGTGCAGAAGTAAAATAAATTAGAGATTTATGCAGGGCAGATATAAAGAATAGGATATTTGGAGAAATATTAATGAACTTTATAGAAATTACGGAAGAATGTAAGGCCCTTGAATGATTAACAGAAACACACATCAACCACTGAGTAACGTCAGTAGATTATGAACTAATCAACGGAGACTTGGGATTATGAATTCTCTGAATTCATCGTATCTTTCATGATGAGTAAAGGTTGTTGTGTAACTTTTATTATATTTTTGTTTATGACTAACATCATCATCAACATAAATTGGTGCTAGAAGGAGGGCCTGAACAAAGAATCTCTCAATTTCTACAAATATTTCATAAATATTTCATCATTTGAGTTGAATGTTTGCAAATATCTCTTATCTGAGGGGTTTTGACTGTATCTTTGCAAAGATCTAGTTCAAAGCTTCAAAGATTAGTTTGATATTTCTGAGCTTTCAAGTTTTATTCTGAGATATGATAGATCTCATAAAATTTCAAAATCCTAAAAATTAAAAATAGAGTCTCATTTTGATGGATGCATATGAGGGCAATTGTCAAGTTAACATTCCTTTATTTCAGGAAACTTTGAATAGGCAGCTTTATCCTCAAACTTTGTCTAACTTTGGTTTATCTAGTTGTTGCAGGATACACCAGACTGTGGAGCATAGTGAAATTAATTGTCCAACTTTTCTTACAAGGTTGGATTTATATTTGAAAGGATTAATATTTTTTATAGATGTGTTCAGGGTTGAAGTCTGGCAGGAAAATGAAGAAATTATGGAGCAACAAGTAGATACAGCACTAGAAATTATTAGTAGTCCAGACACTGAAGTGGACCACTCTGAAGATTTCAAATTATATTTGTCTAGAAACATACAATGTAGTCAAATATTAGGTTTATCCACCGATGATGTCCTGATTGAAAGTTGGTGCAGATTACAGAACGAAGAGCACTCAGAAAGGAATTGTGACTCTTGCTTGGTCATGTTGGAGAAGACTCGAGTTCTAGAGCAGCGAAGAGAAGAGACACCCCTAATGATGATTTGTTTAGAAAATACAATAACTGAGTCATTTCTAGAAGATGAAGATAGTGAAACATCCTTCCTTGAGTCATTTTATGGTAAAAGGGAATGGAGACAGGTGGAACAATTTAAATGTACTGCTGCGGATGAAATTCCTATGATAGTAACCCAGGGAGTTGTAAAAAAGAAAATAAATGCTGTACTACTATCTGACTTCTTTAAATTGAATGATCAAATGCAAGAATGTTGCAGGTTAATGGAACTAGACTTTCTCCTGAATGGAAAATGTGAGTTATTTGATGAACAATTCATGAAGGTTGAGGATACAAAGGATTATACTGTTGCTGTGCATGATCAAGCATCTCTCCAGAATTATTGTGAAAGTGAAATAGGGAAGTATTTTCATGAATCAAGTGTTGTTTCACCTTTACAGTTAAATGATTTAGAAATACTAAATTTATATATATCAGGTGATGATAAAGATACTTATTTAGATGCTGATGTGCAGAAAATTAAAGAAAACATTGAAGTGCTGCCTGAAGTCGAGAATCAGACATACATCCAAAATGAGGAGACAAAGCTGGATAAAGATGAAGGATTAATACTTCAAGAGTCATACATCCTTCAATTTGAAGTGAGACTAAATATTGAGCTGAGCAATGAAAGTGCCAAGTCAAATGGAGGACCAGTTGTTCATGAAATACATCAGGTTGTATTTCTCCTTCCCATAGTGAATAATGTTGAATACTATTTTGATTATGGAAATTCGGGAGATAAGACATGCATATGGATATATCATGAACATGATGAGCTTCCTCAGTTGCTGATAATCAGAGGTTATTCAGTTAAACACAATGAATTTAGAATACAAGAATATTTTTCAGAATACAAGGATGAATTTGCTAAGATGAGAACCATAACTAATGCCCTGATGCTCCTGCACAATTTAAGGAAGTATGCAAATACAGGTGTCTTTGGGTCTTCTCCTGGGTTTTATTTGCCTTGTGGGGTTTGTATATAGTTTGGTAGAGTAGTTGTCTTGTTTCTTTCCTTGCTTTCTTGTTTGTTTTCTATTTTTTCCTTTTGTAGTTAGTTGTTTGTACAGTTTGCTTAGTGTGTTTGTTTTTATTTGCTTGCTTGTTGAGTTTTTGTTTTGGTTAGTCAAGATGATGCAGCTCATCATTCTAAGAAAATAACTGAATTGTTAAGATTCAAGTGATGAGAACAAATTCATATATAGGTTATGATTCATTCTGAGAAGTACTTGTGATCAGGTCTATGATATCTTTTCATCAGGGTGCCTTTTCTTGACCAAAGTGATTCTTTCACAATGACTCACCTAACAGCCTTGGGTTTGTTGAACACACAAGTATAGGTGTTAATTGAAAAATCTAATGGGACTCCCTTGCTACCAATACAATCTCCAACCTAAATCAGCAAGTGACCATGCCTTGCATACTAAGCTTACATGATGACATCAGATGAATAGAGTATAAATTTTGAAAATCCAAAATATAATAAAATTAGGCCATCTAAGTAACTCTACCGGAGCTATAGACGCCTGCTGGCAGTGGGGCTCTACTTAGGGGGATTGTCTAGATAACCTTGTCGGGGCTATGCACGCCTACTAGCAGCAAGGTTCTATCCAGGTTGGCTATGAGGGATGCTCCCAAACTATGTAGCTTAACATCAGTTACTCATGTTTTCAACTTGCTTTCAAGACGAGGATAATTAATCATTTGTACACACCTAGCCCTTTGTTAGCATTGTTGCCATGATGAAAACTTTGTCATACAGAAAGATTATGATGCTTATACTTAGAAAAAGTTAGAATACTATATATGAATGTGATCACCTCACTTGAATCATTGGAATTTGGTTGTTTTCTTTGGTGGCAAGTTGTTGTGTGGTTACACAACACGCCCCATTTTGACTTGACAAAACAGGGACCCAACTTTTTGCTGCTTTGGCTTGCGTTATTTTTTTTGCTCTTTGGCGGTCTGGTAAAAGTAAGTCATGCAGTTTGACCCTGCATAAGGGAAGTGGGTAAGTCATCATGATGAGGTCAGTTAGTCAAAGTTAATATTTCATATCAATAACCTCATGGTTGAAGAGAGTATAAAATTTCATATAGGTTTCCCTTTTGGATCACCCTAATATTCCTTAGGGAACGAAAGTTATGACAAGTCAAAGCCCTGGTCAAACCTGATATTCCTAGGGGGGTCATGTTCCTTAACATCAGTCACCTTACGTTAGATCACCCTGATGCTAGTTTATCACCCAATAATCATTTGGTCTGACACCCCAGACGTCAATCTTACGTGATAGTGGATTTACCCGTCGGACAGCTTCATATATTTTGCGGGGGTCATATTTTGAATATCACTCAATCTTGTGAATATCACCTGATTTTTCAAATATCACCCTACCGCAGAATATCACCCCAGTGCCAATATGCTGATGACGTCATCCAATCCCAATGAACAAAGAAATCAGGAAATCACCCTGACGGTGACGTCATCATCCTTTTTACCTCACGGAGGTACGTATCCAACGATCACCCTTTTTAAATAGCATGATGGTGACGTCATCCCGATCTTTCGAAAGGGGGTCACATTCGTTAATATGACTCATCTTCGTTAACATGATGAAGACGTCAGCTTATCCCATTTCACAAAGGACCTAATATGACGATGACATAATTAATCGGCTTGACATCTGAAGCTCGTCTATTCTCTAACATCCGTCATCTTTTCTAATATGACTGATCTTTCCTAACATGACGGTGACGTCATTCTGACCCGATATATAAAAAGCTCGACATGACCATGACGTCATCCTATTCGGAGGGTGATATTCCTCAATAGCAAGGTCATATTTCTTAACATCACCCGATTTCCTTCAGTATGACCATGACGTTAGCCTTTCACATTTTAACGAAGCCCGTCCATGATGATGACATCATCATCATATCCTGATCTATGAAGAGAGTCATATTAGTTAATATCCCTCATATTAACTAATGTGCATACCCGAACCCGGTAGTTTTATTCAATGGAATTTAGTGAACAAAAGTGCATGTATTGCATATGCATGATCTTATGCATGCGATAATTGAAAATGTAAGGCTTGCATATCATATGAAGGGTCACATCACCCTTGGAGTACAAAAAGAGCTACCAGAAGGTGAAACTATTTGCAAAAATTCAAAAAAAATCAAAAAATTAGGAAATTTTTGACCTTCTCCTTGGCAGGGTCATCACTCCTAGCTACTGTTATCGGAATTCAAACTTTTTGGACTCATTGGAAAGATAAACTAGTTATCTAGTTTGAGTTTCTCGGTTATTAAGGCTTCACGCCTAGTAACCGATGGAGCCTCCGAGCCCTAATTCCACTCCTAAGCCCTCCAAAAATGCAATTTACTAAGATGTAGAAAATACCGAAAATTATATTTTCGATATTTTTATCAAAAAATCACTCAAATGACCCTGGACCTAATCAAATATTAAGCCATTTTAGGGCCTGATAGCATGTTTTCTAGTCAACGATAGTCACCCGGACCCTCTTGACCACCTATGGACATTTGATTACGCAAATTTTCACAGATGCTCAATATTCATAACCCGATATGTATAGGTTTGCACATTCACAGCTTGATAAAATATGAATGTTTATTTTCTTGCTAGTTATTAAATGAATCTGACGCTTGATTCTTGTCTTTTTATTGCAGGATGTTGAAGTTGTTTGGAGTTTGGCTAAAAATTACAAAGTTGCATGCAGAGGTAACATGAACCAGAGCTGAGGAGGATATTGTCAAATATGTTGTTTGCTAGCTGGAGGATGGACTAGGTCAAAGATGCTGGAATATTCTATGCCAACTGTGTAGTTGCCAACTGGCAGGCATGTGCTATTCATCTAGACTATTGATCTTAATAGATAAATCCTGACCGTAGGTCATCTGTAACAGTTCCCTCACCTTATTCTATAAAAGGTGTAGGGATGTGATAATTTGATCATTCATAAGCTTAATTAAAATTTGACTGCTGACATATCAGGGCCTATTTCAAAGTTATTGTAAGCATACATATCATTGCATACTTAATGAAAGAGAAGACTGTTTGATTACAAATCATCATAAATCCTAAGTAATCAGTGTTTGAATTCTTGATACATGCTTTGATTTGTTGCGTCCCTTGGAGTGCTTATCAGTCTGTATGTGTTGACTTCATTCCTTTTCCTTCGAAATTAGCATCATCTGTATCTAGCTGTGGAACATCCTGGTGAAAATATGGTTTGATTTCTTCTCCTCATGACTGCATCTGGTATGTATGTGGTTCAATAGCTAAGATTCACCAAATTTGAAGTATTCTTTTACATTTCTTTGAATTTTAGAGTAATTCCCCATCATAATTGCAAATAACAGATAATCGGAAGCAAATAACATGAAATATGCTGACATCTCGTAGATAACTGAATATCATTAGCATATTTGAGCTAAATGCATGTAGTGTTGAAAATATCATGCAAAGAATTGCAAATAACGGTAAAATTCATGCAAATACCAACCTGTAGGCACATTATTTGAGTGAATTCATAGTGCAGAGGTAAAATAAATTGGAGATTTATGCAGAGCAGATATAAAGAACAGGATATTTGGAGAAATATTAATGAACTTTATAGAAATTACGGAAGAACGTAAGGCCCCTGAATGATTAACAGCAACACACATCAACCACTGAATAACGTCAGTAGATTATGAACTAATCAACGGAGACTTGGGATCATGAATTCTCTAAATTCATCGTATCTTTCAAGATGAGTAAAGGTTGTTGTGTAACTTTTATTCTATGTTTGTTTATGACTAACATCATCATCAACATAAATTGGCGCTAGAAGGAGGGCCTGAACAAAGAATCTATTGATTTCTGCAAATATTTCATAAATATTTCATCATTTGAGTTGATTGTTTGCAAATATCTCTTATCTGAGGGGTTTTGACTGTATCTTTACAAAGATCTAGTTCAAAGCTTCAAAGATTAGTTTGATTTTTCTGAGCTTTCAAGTTTTATTCTGAGATATGATAGATCTCATAAAATTTCAAAATCCTAAAAATTAAAAATAGAGTCTCATTTTGATGGATGCATATGAGGGCAATTGTCAAGTTAACATTCCTTTATTTCAGGAAACTTTGAATAGGCAGTTTTGTCCTCAAACTTTGTCTGACTTTGGTTTATCCAGTTGTTGCAGGATACACCAGACTGTGGAGCATAGTGAAATTAATTGTCCAACTTTTCTTACAAGGTTGGATTTATATTTGAAAGGATTAATATTTTTTATAGATGTGTTTAGGGCTGAAGTCTGGCAAGAAAATGAAGAAATTATGGAGCAACAAGTAGATACAGCACCAGAAATTATTAGTAGTCTAGACACTGAAGTGGACCGCTCTGAAGATTTCAAATTATATTTGTCTAGAAACATACAATGTAGTCAAATATTAGGTTTATCCACTGATGATGTCCTGATTGAAAGTTGGTGCAGATTACATAACGAAGAGCACTCAGAAAGGAATTGTGACTCTTGCTTGGTCATGTTGGAGAAGACTCGAATTCTGGAGCAGCGAAGAGAAGCGACACCCCTAATGATGAGTTGTTTAGAAAATACAATAACTGAGTCAGTTCTAGAAGATGAAGATAGTGAAACATCCTTCCTTGAGTCATTTTATGGTAAAAGGGAATGGAGACAGGTGGAACAATTTAAATGCATTGTTGCGGATGAAGTTCCTATGATAGTAACCCAAGGAGTTGTAGAAAAGAAAATAAAAGCTGAACTACTATCTGACTTCTTTAAATTAAATGATCAAATGCAAGAATGTTGCAGGTTAATGGAACTAGACTCTCTCCTGAATGGCAAATGTGAGTTATTTGATGAACAATTCATGAAGGTTGAGGATACAGAGGATTATGCTGTTGCTGTGCATGATCAAGCATCTCTCCAGAATTATTGTGAAAGTGAAATAGGGAAGTATTTTCATGAATCAAGTGTTGTTTCACCTTTACAGTTAAATGATTTAGAAATAATAAATTTATGTATATCAGGTGATGATAAAGATACTTATTTAGATGCTAATGTGCAGAAAATTAAAGAAAACATTGAAGTGTTGCCTGAAGTCGAGAATCAGACATACATCCAAAATGAGGAGACAAAGCTGGATAAAGATGAAGGATTAATACTTCAAGAGTCATACATCCTTCAATTTGAAGTGAGACTAAATATTGAGCTGAGCAATGAAAGTGCCAAGTCAAATGGAGGACCAGTTGTTAATGAAATACATCAGGTTGTATTTCTCCTTCCCACAGTGAATAATGTTGAATACTATTTTGATTATGGAAATTCGGGAGATAAGACATGCATATGGATATGTATGAACATGATGAGCTTCCTCAGTTGCTGATAATCAGAGGTTATTTAGTTGAACACAATGAATTTAGAATACAAGAATATTTTTCAGAATACAAGGATGAATTTGTTAAGATGAGAACCATAACTAATGCCCTAATGCTCCTGCACAATTTAAGGAAGTATGCAAATACAGGTGTCTTTGGGTCTTCTCCTGGGTTTTATTTGCCTTGTGGGGTTTGTATATAGTTTGGTAGAGTAGTTGTCTTGTTTCTTTCCTTGCTTTCTTGTTTTGTTTTCTATTTTTTCCTTTTGTAGTTAGTTGTTTGTACAGTTTGTTTAGTGTGTTTGCTTTTGTTTGCTTGCTTGTTGAGTTTTTGTTTTGGTTAGTCAAGATGATGCAGCTCATCATCCTAAGAAAATAACTAAATTGTTAAGATTCAAGTGATGAGAACAAATTCATATATAGGTTATGATTCGTTCTGAGAAGTACTTGTGATCAGGTCTGTGATATCTTTTCATCAGGGTGCCTTTTCTTGACCAAAGTGATTCTTTCACAATGACTCACCTAACAGCCTTGGGTTTGTTGAACACACAAGTATAGGTGTTAATTGAAAAATCTAAAGGGACTCCCTTGCTACCAATACAATCTCCAACCTAAATCAGCAAGTGACCATGCCTTGCATACTAAGCTTACATGATGACATCAGACGAATAGAGTATAAATTTTGAAAATCCAAAATATAATAAAATTAGGCCATCTAAGTAACTCTACCAGGGCTATAGACGCCTGCTGGCAATGGGGCTCTACTTAGGGGGATTGTATAGATAACCTTGCCGGGGCTATGCACGCCTGCTGGCAGCAAGGCTTTATCCAGGTTGGCTATGAGGGATGCTCCCAAACTATGTAGCTTTGTTGTTCTCAAAATCAGCTATGCTCATTTTTGTAGACAACCCCCACAAAACTTGTCTGTTTCGTGAATCTACACTCTAAGATCGCAAATCGAGAAAAGATTTCCTTGGTCTCGTGCGAAGTGTTTGACATCCCAGGCTGGTTTATGACATCTCTTTGAACCATTTTCTCGATATGTGTGAAGATCGTAAGTTGTAAATCAGTAAAAAATGTCAATTTTTAGTCATTAACAGGTGTTAGAAAAATTTTGTTTTTTGACATGTAAAGGCAGTTATTTCAGCCGCCCTTACATGTTGAAGTTTGATCACATGTAAAAGCGGTGGAAAACACCGCTGTTACATCCGATTGAATTTTTGTTGTCTTATGTACTGGCGGTCAAATCTCCCACCTCTGCATTGTCTGGTGCATCTAACCTGTCTGAGCGGCTGAAATACCTGCCCGTTCAAGATCTTCAGAATCTTGAACACCGAGTGCCATTAATGGCCACTCGTGCCACTTATTAAAACTGTTATTCAAGCTTTAAATATGTCTTTTGTGTGTTATTTTTGCTTTTTCATTTCTCCTAGCCCTGTCTCCTAACTCCCTCGCATCACCAGATCGCGCCATCGAAGGAGTTCAACCTAAGCTACCATTATCAAGTCTAAGGTTTTCAAATCTCGGACGGGTAAGCTTTCTAACTACTAGCTTTTTCTTTACTAGGGTTTTGTTAGTTTTGAAGGTTGTTTTTCTTTTGTTTTATTTTGTTATAGTTTTTGTTTAAAGTTTCATTTTCACCAGTTTCGTTTAAAACCCTGGTAGTCCACATACCTAGGTTCGTGCCATAAAAGTCTCATTGCATGTAGTGGTGGATCTACTGCTCAAACCTTTGGCACTTCCTGAATTACCGACGTATATGGGTGGTGAATTACACCTCCTATACACGGCAATCTCTTACCCATCGATTGTGTGGTGTCGGTCATAATCCCCGATCAAACACTTCAAAGACTAAATCTAGCATCATCTGCAAACGGCGGTAGTTTCTGCCACCTATGTAGCATTGTAAGCCTTCGCTATCTGTAGAAGCGGTAGAATACGCCGCTCGAACACCTTAAGCACCGAACATTGGTTCTACATGTAATGGCGATAGTTTCCACCGCCCCTACACCAAAACTCGCGTGTTCACTTTTAACTTGCAATGGTGGCCAAATCACCCGCTCAAGCACATTTTCCTAATTTTTCCCAACACTAGAAAATTCACCTTTCAAAACTAGAAGCCCGCTTTCACCTTCGCCTTGATTTGCGCACTCAAGCCCTTTAAACGCATGCTTTCCTGTCCATGATCGTCAAAACGCGGTTGACCCAGTTTATCCAATTTTTCCCCTAACTGCGAGATCATGGCCTTTTGCAGTGTTCGTGGTGTTCAAATTCACAGTTTTCTCCAAAGCTCATGTCAGAATCATCTCCGTCAAAGTCCAGAGCCATGAAGTACAAATACCAAGGTGTCTTCCTGGTAACAGCAGTGCAGTCAAACATTAATGAAATCAGAGACAGAGATTGGGCATGTGGACTTGGCCAAGTTCGTAGATAGAACTAAACAAGCAAATCCCTCCAAGCCTATGCAGGAAATCATTGATAGCAGTATTCATTTGGTTGCGTCATTTCCAGTCAGTGCACACAATCCTGAATTTGTTCTACAAGTGGCCAATCATTACAACAGAGATACTAGAGCTGTGATGGACTCACAGGGGAATGTAATCATGAGATTGGATGTAGAATTCATGGACAAAATCTTCATGTGTCCACCAATTGAAAATGTCGGGCGGATTGACTTTGCTCAGGGTCAACAAGACTATGATAATGACGTGGAATCTACTAGGAGGCATATAAACAGCAAATGGTTAAAGATTCCTAGGGCAACTTTGACCAGATGGCCAAAAGACCTTCACAGGAGTGATTTTGTGGAGGAAGTGTGTGATTTGATTACTCTCTTGAGTCGCATCAGAGGACTCCCTTTCACTTCCAAATTCTAGGACTGGATGTACACTTACATCAAAGTGATTCTACGAGGTAATCAGAAGATATTCTGGGGTGAACAGATCAGCAATGCTTTGCATGAGCAACTGATAAGGGTCAACACCACCTTCAAATTTTACATGACCTCTTATCTTGTCTATGTTGCTGCAAGCATGAGGAACTTTCCAGGTTTAACCCAAGTAGGAGACAGGAGATTGGTCCTAGTGTATGAATACTACCCCCAAATCACTCTGAAAGGGTCAATTCATCATTTCAGAAGAGTCAATGATGCTTTCTTCTCAGTTTTCATGTGTTTGTGGGATGGTGAACTGGTTCAGAACGAGTCTCAGATGAAGCCTGGCAGGTTGTAAATTCTTTTGGTTGCTTGTTCTTGCAATTTCCCACCTTTACATATCTTCAGGTAGGATATTATCCTGGTTACCCTTACATGCTGCCACGGTATCCCAGCGATCGCATTGTTCTAATGGAGCTTTGCAGACAACTGATTGTGGTACATAACAAACAGATGGAGCTTAAGAGGTCAAGGAAAAAGTTTCCCATTAAAATTGGGAGGTACTCGGTTCAATCTGCCAACAAAGCAAAGATAATTGACTCCGAGTTACAGTTGGTCACCATGAAGACCTACAAGAAAAGAAATCATTTTGACTTCAGAAGGGTTCAAGATAAAATCAAGAGGAAGTCAACTTTTCATGTGCCAATGGTCGAAGACATATGGGCGGATCTCAGGACTCAAAATGAGATTAGAAAACTAGATTTCTGTAGGCTTCACCTAAGTCAAATTGAGGAACTAGGACTCGCTGATATTCCAGATGGAATGGAGGATGATGGGGATGTCCTAGATCACAAATATGAGGCAGGAAATGTTGAGGCTTCACCTCTCCCAGAGGTGAAATGGTCAGTCAAAGAGGAGACATCCATCAGGAAAAGATTCCAACCAATATTGGCAAACACCAACTTGTGGTTGGAAAGTAAGGGAATTAAGTTGAAAGAGTTCCTTACAGGGTCCGAAGAGGGAACACATGAGGAAACAGGTAAGAAGGTAGAGAACCGAACTAAGAACAGGAGTGACACCCCTTCTTCCTCCAAGGTACACAAACCAAAGATCAAATTTGTATCTAAAGGAGGAAAGAAAAAGGAAACCACAGAGGCTTCTGACGCCACTAAGTCAGATGTTGAAGATACTAATGATGATCAGATGGAAATTGAAGATGTTGAGATTGAAGAATAAAATGGTCAAAAGTCTAAAACAAAGGTATCTGATAAAGTTGAACAAGGTGAAGATGAAGATACAAAGGTAGAACGACTTGATGGTTCCCCTCAGACTCCAGTGAAAGATCTTCCCTCCGAGACACAAGTTCTTACACCTCCTCCTCATGTTCCAGTTTTTGATAGTTTGCCAGTGATTTCAAGTGTTCCTCTTTCTCCAATTTTTGTTGTTTCTTCTGACAATACTCCTCCATCCATGAAAGCTAGCTTTGGAACTATTTTTGATTCTTCTGGTTCTATTCCAAGCTTATCTTCCCCATCTTTTGATATTGGGGAACAAACTATTTTGGAGAACCTTCTTGATGCTTCACAAAAGGTTGTTGATACAGGTGTTGTGTTTACCAACACAAGTCCAATTGTCACCATCACCGGTACAAACATGGAGCCAACCAAGCAAGTAGTGGATCCCCCTCCAGCTGTCGACACTTCTATACTTCCTCCATGGCTATCTGCCTATACTCCAAAGAGGAAGAAGCAAGCCATCTCACCTGATGAGATTGACATTGAAAAGCTGTTGCCCGTGAAAGCAAAAAACCAGAAGAAGAAGCCTAAGACTGTTTCTAGGCTGGTCACTGAAAAGAGAATCAGATATGCCGAAATTGCCAAACCTCCTAAAGATGACACAGTTGACACTTTTGACATGAGTAATTATGTCATCTCAAGGGTTGAGCTTGGTAAAGTGACTCATGAGGGTGTCAAAGTAGATTTCCCGACCACTACCAGTACCCTACTTGAAAAGTATGATGAAGCCAAGAGGGAAAAGGAGCAATACAAAGCAAAAGCAGAACAACTGGCCGCTGTCCTTCAGAAAATAGTGAAGTCATCAGAAATAGTAGAACCAATGGCAGTGACAGTGGAAGATCCCCTCATATAGAAGGTTGAAAAAGCCCAAGCTAGAGGCAAGATAGTGGGGGATGTAGTGGAGTGGTTGTTGGCTCAAGGATGAGTTCTATTAAAAACCACTGTGGAAAGAAAGGAGAAAATGGACAAAGCTAAAGCTGAGCTGGACAATCTGGTAGATCTACTTTCACAAGAGCTGCAAGATCAAGAAGAGAGCCTAGAAGAGTGGATAGATATGAAGAAGATCAAAATTAAGAATCTGATCACTATCAAGGTCATCACCAACAGGGAATCATATCTCAAGACCAAGGAGACTCTAGCTCATCGTATTTTCATAATAAAGAGTCTACTTGAAGATCTATGCCAAGCTCGAGAAGCCAGCGAAGATAGTGATGTCACACTCCTACACCAGCTAGAAGAACTTCCTTGCACCTTGACAAGGGAAGATCATAGTTTCCTCACAGCATAGGAAATGATAAGTTCTTTTGAAGAAATGGTACAAAAGAAATTTGAAGAGGAAGCTCCCTCAGTGCTCTCAATGGATAACCTGTATGATCAACATTCGACTCTAGAGAACCTGAAGGATAATTTAGACAAGCATGAAAAGGCAGTAAAGGCGGTGAAAGATTCAATTCTCCGAGCTCGCACCATCTCTGAAAACACAGCAAAACCAGATGCATGCGCAATGTCAGTCATTCAAACTATGTATCAGAACTTCCTGAGGAAAAAAGATGGGGGAAGCTAGTGCCTTAGCTTGTTTTTCTTAGATGTTATGTAAATTGAATTTTGTTTTGGACATCCACACATCTAATTTTTCAAAATGTAATTACATATGAAACAAGAGAAGTCCTAAGTCAAATAGGACACTCTTGTTGAATAAGTCAAATTAGTTGTAGATTTCCTAAATTTTCTCAAGACCTTTCCCTATAAATAAAGGGGGCCTCTTTTGTAAATATTATCTTTTTTCTATTGCAAGAAAACTCTGGTGAATTGAGAAGCAAATCAAGACTTTGTGCTTTTTGTGAAAATCAATATTCAAATACTTATCAATACAAGAAAGCAAGTTCAATTCCAATCTTTGTCTTGGGATTATTTGTGTTGTGATAGTTTTGTTCTTACGTCTTACTATCATAATCTTATTTGATAATAATTGAAGTGTGGAGTTTGTTTCAAGTGATTGAAGAGCGCTCTTAATTTGATTCTGATAAACTTTGTGTTATCAAATCAGTTGTGGGTTATATGTTCATGTTTGTGAGAATACAATAGTTTGGAGACTTTGTGCTGCAAGTTGTTATATTCGATTTACTTTTATCATCTTGAAGACGAGTGAAGACTTTGGGCTGCATTCTACTTCAAATAGTTCCGTTTACAAGTAGTAAGTGAGGTAACAGAAAACTTTGTGTTTCTGTGATTTTGTGATAATTTATAAGTCTTATATCAAGAGTTTGAAATATAAACATCTATTCTAAAAAAAGAGAAAGAGATGAGATGGAACCACCACGAACATAGTTTTTAGTGTACATAAATTTCATAAGTTGTTTGGTTTGCAAAAGTCAAGTAATTAGAGGGAACCTCCCCTTGCTGAGAGGAGAGACTTTGTCTCATCATAGCTGTGGCTGATATACCCATTTTGCCATTAGCGAGTTAACGACAAAATATTCACCCAACAAGCTTAACATCAGTTACTCATGTTTTCAACTTGCTTTCAAGACGAGGATAATTAATCATTTACACACACCTGGTCCTTTGTTAGCATTGTTGCCATGATGAAAACTTTGTCATACAAAAAGATTATGATGCTTATACTTAGAAAGAGTTAGAATATTGTATATGAATGTGATCACCTCACTTGAATCATTGGAATTTGGTTGTTTTCTTTGGTGGCAAGTTGTTGTGTGGTTACACAACACGCCCCATTTTGACTTGACAAAATAGGGACCCAACTTTTTGCTGCTTTGGCTTGCGTTGTTTTTTTTGCTCTTTGGCGGTCTAGTAAAAGTAAGTCATGCAGGTGACCCTGCATAAGGGAAGTGGGAAAGTCATCATGATGAGGTCAGTTAGTCAAAGTTAATATTTCATATCAATAACCTCATGGTTGAAGAGAGTATAAAATTTCATACATGTTTGCCTTTTGGATCACCCTGATATTCCTTAGGGAACGAAAGTTATGACAAGTCAAAGTTCTGGTCAAACCTGATATTCCTAGGGGGACTCATGTTCCTTAACATCAGTCACCTTACATTAGATCACCCTGATGCCAGTTTATCACCTGATAATCATTTGGTCTAAAACCCCAGACGTCAATCTTACATGATAGTGGTATTTACCCGTCGGACAGCTTCATATATTTTGTGGGGGTCATATTTCGAATATCACCCGATCTTGCGAATATCACCCAATATTTCAAATATCACCCTGCCGCAGAATATCACCCCAGTGCCAATATGCTGATGACGTCATCCAATCCCGATGAACAAAGAAATTAGGAAATCACCCTGACGGTGACGTCTGTTGCAAGTATGAGGTGAACCAGTGTTGTCATTGATGTCAACATACTCATATTGCATTGACAAGAAGGATTGGATGAGCTGTGTGCTGAGGATATTGAGAAAATTAGCCTCAGTCAAGAACAGTGAAGAACAGTGATGAGAAGAAGGCAAATGTATTGTATAGGTTGCAAACCAGAGGATGCGGATTAAAGGGTTTGTAGATATGAGTCTTGAGATGGTTCAGTTAAGATTTTAGAGGTCCGCATGAAGATCTGTAGAAGTTATGGCTGTCGGTGTGGAACTGGTTCCGGCAAGTGTTCAGAGGTGACAGAGGATCACAGAAAGGTCCGGTGAGGTCCGGAATTGCATAATCTTAATCTGCAGATTGGAAGGAGTGTTTGGGATGTCCTTGTGATGTGTCATCTCAAGTTGTGTATGATTTGGAGGTCCGGAAGTACCTTCTACTTTATGACAGTGGCGACAGACTGTGTTCTTGAAGTTCCAGATGAGGAAGAAAAGAGATTCCAGTAAGTAGAGGAAGTTCGGATGTACCTGGTCATTCAGGCAGGCTTGTGAAGGTTCTTGAATCATTTTGAGGTTGTGTTATTGGTCTGCATTGATGGTAGAGCCCGGAATTGAAGATATTCTTCCGAATGAAGTTCTTGTTCCGACTAGCCAACCGGATGAGTTGTTCATCCTGCGAATATTCTTGTGGTGGCCGACTGGATGTGTTATTCATCTTGCGGATATTCTTATGGTTGATTGTCGACTTAGATGATTGTTCCTAAGTTGATGTCTTGTATAAATAAAGGTTTGTGAGTTCATTTCAAAGTGTGGATTGTGGAGATGAGAGCGGTGTAGCGAGGATAAGTGTGAATGGCAGAGCAGGGATTTTGGGCTTAAATGGAACTGATCCAGACATGGTAGAGATGTCATTCTCCAGTTCAAGACTCTGATTCTTATCACTTTATAGACAGTGTGTCTCCTTGTAGGCAGTGGGCCTCTTTGTGAGCAGTGTGCTTGGGCAGTGAGCCCTAATTGGCAAGTGCCATTCTTTTTCTTATTCTTCTAACAGAGAATAATTCTTGGGTTAATCACCCTGTGGTTTTTCCCTTAACCGGGTTTTCCACGTCAAAATCTTGGTGTTCAATGTGTTGATGTTTATCTGCTCTTGTATTTGTGCATTATGCTTTCATGGATGATTAATTGATATGCTGTTAACTAACAAAGAAGAATCAAGTGTTTGAGGTAGAAAAGAAGTTTTTATACAACTGATTCACCCCCCCTCTCAGTTGTATGCCCTAGATCCAACAATTGGTATCAGAGCCAAGTTCCTCTGAAAGGAGCTTAACCGCTTGAGGAGATCCAGGATGTCGTCATACAAGAAGGATAGTCCAAAGTTCGATGGAACCAACTTCACTCTCTGGAAAGGTCGCATGAAATGTCACTTGGAGTGTATGGGAAAAGCATACTTGGCCATGGTCTCAAAACCATATGTACCTCCACAGGGTGGTCCAACAACTCTGAATGAAATCACAGATGCTAAAAACAATCTACGGACCAAGGAAGCTCTTCTAAGCGCATTGAATGACTCAGATCTCTCAAATGTTATTGACCTACCAACTGCATATGAGATCCTAACTAAACTAGAACTTCTGTATGAAGGAGATGAGTTTGTCAAGAGTGCAAGGTTGCAAAGTCTGAAAGGGAAATTTGAAAGATTGAAGATGAGAGATGATGAGAACATCACTACTTTTATGCCACGAGTGAATGAGCTGGTGTGTGGAATTAGAAATGTTGGTGGAACTCTGGATGAGAATGAGATTGTTTGCAAAATCCTCAGATCCCTTCCTGCTGCCTACAAAATCAAGGTTGCTGCCACTGATGAATTCAGAGCTCACACAACTGTCACAAGAGAACAATTGGCTGGCAAACTAGATGCATTTGAAATGACCGAGTTTGGAGATGATCCTCCCAAGACTGAATCTGCTTTCAAATCCAGTGCCTATGTGAAAGGCAAACAGAGATTTGATCCGGGTGAAAACTCTTCAAGAAAGATGTCATGGTATGATCAAGCAAGAAGAGACATGGAAGAAGAAGAAGCAGAAACAGCCCAACTTGAAGCCCTCATTGCAAAGAGACTGCCAAGAGGATCCGGTAAGTATGAAGGAAAACTACCCTTTAAGTGCTTCAACTGCAATAAGATTGGTCATTTTGCTTCAAGATGTCCGGATAGATCTACAAGGTCTAATACTAATAGACAAAGGTTTCAAAAGAACTGCTATTATGTTCATGAAGAAGATGACAATGAAGGAGTAACAGATGATGAATCAGAACTAGGAAGTAAATCCAGAAATGAATGGGTGTTTATTGCCATCAAGGAAGAAGATTCTATATCCTCTGAATCTGTCAATCACAAGTTGTGGAAAGAGCTTTGGCTGCTCAAGTGGAAGCAAAGGATGATTGGGTTATTGACAGTGGATGTTCTCACCATATGACTGGTGACAAGAATAAGTTCTTGGATTTGGAAAGGTATGAAGGAGGAATAGTAAAGTTTGGTGACAATTCTACTGGCAGAATCAGGGGTAGGGGAACTATTTCCTTTGATGGGAAGAGCAAAACAGGTAATGTACTATATGTTGAAGGATTGAAGCACAATCTTCTCAGTGTTGGTCAGTTAGTGGACAAAGGCTATGATCTCCAGTTCAAGAATGGAAAATGTAGAATCTTTACAAGCTCCGGAATTGAAATTGCATCCAGTACTCAGACAAAAGGTAATATCTTTCATCTGGTTGGTTCAAATAAAAGTTGTCTGTTTGTTCAAGTTGATCAGAGTTGGTTATGGCATAGAAGAATGTGTCATGTGAATTTTGATAACATCATCAAGATAAGCAATATTCAGGCTGTAAGAGATCTTCCAAAATTGATGAAACCTACAAATAGTTTGTGCAAAGAATGTCAGCTAGGTAAACAGAGCAGAGTCTCTTTCAAAAGCAAAGATCAGTCCTCTACCAGATTGTTGGAATTAGTACATACTGATCTCTGTGGTCTGACAAGAATCAAGAGTCTGAAAGGTGATAGATATTTTATGTTGCTAATTGATGACCATTCCCGGATGATGTGGGTTACCTTCCTAAAAGAGAAATTAGAAGCCCTTGAGAAGTTCAAAATCTTTAAAGCTATGGTAGGGAATCAAACTGGATTGAAACTGAAGTGTCTAAGGTCTGATAGAGGTGGTGAATTTACATCTGGTGAGTTCATTGACTTTTGTGAGAAGTAGGGTATAAGAAGACAGTTGTCTGCTCCTAGGACTCCACAGCAGAATGGAGTAGTTGAGAGAAAGAACCGAACCATCCAGGAAGCTGCCAAGACAATGATGTTGGAAGCAAATGTTCCTCAAATGTTTTGGAAAGAAGCTATCAGCACTACAGTCTACACTCTCAATCGAGTTCAAATCAAAAACAACACCGGTAAGACCCCTTATGAACTCTGGTTTGGCATCACTCCTACTGTGAAGTATTTCAGAGTATTTGGTAGCAAGTGTTATATTAAAAGAGATGAAGATCTAGGAAAGTTTGATGCTAGAAGTGATGAAGGAATTTTCTTGGGTTACTCCACTCAAAGCAAAGCATACCGGTGTTACAATAAGAGATTGAGGAAGATGATAGAAAGCACTAATGTGAAAGTTGATGAAGGAATTGAGAAGCCCTCAAGATTTTATGAGTTTGATGAAGATGACCAAGATGGTGTTCAAGTTCAAGGAACTCAATCCTCTTCGGTAAGTCAGAGTCAGCCTGATCCGGTAAATCAAGAAGAAGAGATAGGTGTGAATGAACCTGATCAAGAAGCAGCAGTACAGGATACTCCCAAAATTTCAAGGTATGTAAGACTGAACCACTCTGAAGATCAGATCATAGGTGACAAAAGCAAAGGTGTACAAACTAGAAGGAATGTTGCTCAAAATCAAGATGAATGTTGTCTGATTTCAAAGATTGAACCTAAAACAATAAATGAAGCCTGCAATGATGAAAACTGGACCAAAGCAATGGAAGATGAATTGATGCAAATTGAGAAAAATCATACTTGGGATCTTGTTCCCAGACCTAGAGACAGGAATGTAATTGGAACCAAATGGGTCTTCCGGAACAAACTGAATGAAGCTGGTGAAGTAATCAAAAACAAAGCTAGATTGGTCTGCAAAGGCTACTCTCAAATAGAAGGAATTGATTTTGAAGAGACCTTTGCTCCAGTGGCAAGAATTGAAGCAGTCAGTTTATTCCTTGCATTTGCTGCCTTTAAAGACTTCAAAGTATATCAGATGGATGTAAAGTCTGCCTTCCTAAATGGTGATCTGGAAGAAGAAGTTTACATTGAACAACCGGATGGATTTCAATTGTCTGATAATGATGATATGGTCTGCAAGTTGAAGAAAGCATTGTATGGATTAAAGCAAGCCCCAAGAGCATGGTATGAAAGGTTAGATAAGCATCTTGTGCAGATTGGATTCAACAAAGGTACTGCTGACAGCAACTTATATTTCAAAATTGATCATGAAAACATTTTGATTGTTGAAGTGTTTGTGGATGATATCATTTTTGGAGGAAGAGATAGTATGTGCAAAACTTTTTCAAATTAGATGAAAAGTGAGTTTGAAATGTCTATGCTTGGTGAAATGAATTTCTTCTTGGGTCTGCAAATTACTCAAACAAAGAAAGGGATTTTCATTTCTCAGACCAAATACGTGAAAGAATTGTTGAGGAAATTTGGTATGGAAGATTCAAAGCCAATGAACACTCCCATGGCAACTGGATGCAAGTTGAGCAAAGATGATGACTCCCCAAAGGTAGATCAGACAAAGTATAGATCAATGATTGGTGGATTGTTGTATCTCACTCAGAATAGACCAGATACAATGCAGGCTATTGGTCTTGTAGCAAGATTCCAGGTTGACCCTAAAGAATCTCATGTTATGGCAATCAAAAGAATTTTTAGGTACTTAAAAGGAACAGCTGAGTATGGTCTATGGTACCCTAGAGATCCAGATTTCTCTCTTCATGCTTACACAGACGCAGATTGGGCAGGAGATGTGGATGACTGGAAGAGCACCAGTGGTGGAGCATTCTTTTTGGGGAAGAGATTGGTTTCTTGGCTAAGCAAGAAACAAGATGCAATATCTCTGTCTACAACTGAAGCAGAATACATTGCAGCAACAGGTAGTTGCACTCAAATCTTATGGATGAAGCAGATGCTAAGAGACATTAAAGTTGAATATGAGGAGCCTATCACAATTTTCTGTGATAATTCAAGTGCAATTAATATTTCTAAGAATCCGGTATTGCATTCTAAGACTAAGCACATATCTATCAAGTTTCACTTTCTGAGAGAACAAGTGAACAAGGAAGAAGTCAGATTGGAGTATGTTCCTTCCAAGGATCAGATTGTAGATATCTTTACTAAACCTCTTCCCAAGGACTCTTTTGAATACCTCTGGGAGAAGTTAGGGGTCATGCCCCCTCCGGTGATGAACTAGGATGCACTGATGTGCATCAGTCTGGTGGATATCACAGTCATTTCTTGTGATCCGGATTGATGATGGGGAGCTGCTACAAAAGGGGAGCAGCTGGTATGATTCTGATGTGTTAGAATTGCAAGTATGAGCCCTTTGCCATTGATGTCAAAGGGGGAGAGAAGACATGTGAAAAACAAGTGGTTGATGATCAAAGGGGGAGCAGTAAATGAGGAGAAGACATGTTGCTGATAGGGGGAGCTGTGGTAGAAAGGAGAAGTTCTTGTCTTGATGGTTTTTCACATCACATGTTGCCATCAATGACAAAGGGGGAGATTGTTGCAAGTATGAGGTGAACCAGTGTTGTCATTGATGTCAACATACTCATATTGCATTGACAAGAAGGATTGGATGAGCTATGTGCTGAGGATATTGAGAAAATTAGCCTCAGTCAAGAACAGTGAAGAATAGTGATGAGAAGAAGGCAAATGTATTGTATAGGTTGCGAACCGGAGGATGAAGATTAAAGGGTTTGTAGATATGAGTCTTGAGATGGTTCAGTTAAGATTTCAGAGGTTCGCATGAAGATCTGTAGAAGTTATGGCTGTCGATGTGGAACCAATTCCGGCAAGTGTTCAAAGGTGACAAAGGATCACAGAAAGGTCCGGTGAGGTCCGAAATTGCATAATCTTAATCTGTGGATTGGAAGGAGTGTTTGGGATGTCCTTGTGATGTGTCATCTCAAGTTGTGTATGATTTGGAGGTCCGGAAGTACCTTCTGCTTTATGATAGTGGCGACAGACTGTGTTCTTGAAGTTCCGGATGAGGAAGAAAAGAGATTCCAGTAAGTAGAGGAAGTGCGGATGTACCTAGTCATTCAGGCAGGCTTGTAAAGGTTCTTAGATCATGTTGAGGTTGTGTTATTGGTCCGCATTGATGGTAGAGCCCGGAATTGAAGATATTCTTCCAGATGAAGTTCTTGTTCCGACTAGCCGACCGGATGAGTTGTTCATCCTACAAATATTCTTGTGGTGGCCGACTGGATGTGTTATTCATCTTGCGGATATTCTTATGGTTGATTGCCGACTTAGATGATTGTTCCTAAGTCGATGTCTTGTATAAATAAAGGTTTGTGAATTCATTTCAAAGTGTGGATTGTGGAGATGAGAGCGGTGTAGCGAGGATAAGTGTGAATGGTAGAGCAGGGATTTTGGGCTTAAATGGAACTGATCCGGACATGGTAGAGATGTCATTCTCCAGTTCAAGACTGTGATTCTTATCACTTTGTAGACAGTGTGTCTCCTTGTAGGCAGTGGGCCTCTTTGTGAGCAGTGTGCTCGGGCAGTGAGCCCTAATTGGCAAGTGCCATTCTTTTTCTTATTCTTCTAACAGAGAATAATTCTTGGGTTAATCACCCCGTGGTTTTTCCCTTAACCGGGTTTTCCACGTCAAAATCTTGGTGTTCAATGTGTTGATGTTTATCTGCTCTTGTATTTGTGCATTATGCTTTCATGGATGATTAATTGATATGCTGTTAACTAACAAAGAAGAATCAAGTGTTTGAGGTAGAAAGGAAGTTTTTATACAACTGATTCACCCCCCCTCTCAATTGTATGCCCTAGATCCAACAGACGTCATCATCCTTTTTACCTCACAGAGGTACGTATCCAACGATCACCCTTTTTAAATAGCATGATGGTGACGTCATCCCGATCTTTCGAAAGGGGGTAACATTCGTTAATATGACTCATCTTCATTAACATGATGATGACGTCAGCTTATCCCATTTCACAAAGGACCTCATATAACGATGACATCATCAATCGGCTTGACATCCGAAGCTCGTCTATTCTCTAACATCCATCATCTTTTCTAATATGACTGATCTTTCCTAACATGACGGTGATGTCATTCTGACCTGATATATAAAAAGCTCGACATGACCGTGACGTCATCCTATTCGGAGGATGATATTCCTCAATATCAAGGTCATATTTCTTAACATCACCTGATTTCCTTCAGTATGACCATGACGTCAGCCTTTCACATTTTAACGAACCCTGTCCATGATGATGACATCATCATCATATCCTGATCTATGAAGAGAGTCATATTAGTTAATATCCCTCATATTAACTAATGTGCATACCCGGACCCGGTAGTTTTATTCAATGGAATTTAGTGAACAAGAGCGCATGTATTGCATATGCATGATCTTATGCATGCGATAATTGAAAATGTAATGCTTGCATATCATATGAAGGGTCACATCACCCTTGGAATACAAAAAGAGCTACCAGAAGGTGAAACTATTTGCAAAAATTCAAAAAAAATCAAAAAATTAGGAAATTTTTGACCTTCTCCTTGGCAGGGTCATAACTCCTATCTACTGTTATCGGAATTCAAACTTTTTGGACTCATTGGAAAGATAAACTAGTTATCTAGTTTGAGTTTCTCAGTTATAAAGGCTTCACGCCTAGTAACCGACGGAGCCTCCGAGCCCTAATTCCACTCCTAAGCCCTCCGAAAATGTAATTTACTAAGATGTAGAAAATACCAAAAATTATATTTTTGATATTTTTATCAAAAAATCACTCAAATGACCCTGGACTTGATCAGATATTAAGCCATTTTAGGGCCTGATAGCATGTTTTCCAGTCAATGATAGTCACCCAGACCCTCTTGACCACCTATGGACATTTGATTATGCGAATTTTCACAGATGCTCAATATTCATAACCTGATATGTATAGGTTTGCACATTCATAGCCTGATAAAATATGAATGTTTATTTTCCTGCTAGTTATTAAATGAAGCTGACGCTTGATTCTTGTCTTTTTATTACAAGATGTTGAAGCTATTTAGAGTTTGGCTGAAAATTACAGAGTTGCATGCAGAGGTAACATGAACCAGAGCTGAGGAGGATATTGTCAAATATGTTGTTTGCTAGCTGGAGGATGGACTAGGTCAAAGATGCTGGAATATTCTATGCTAGCTGTGTAGTTGCCAACTGGTAGGCACGTGCTATTCATCTAGATTGTTGATCTTAATAGATAAATCCTAACCGTAGGTCATCTATAACCGTTCCCTCACCTTATTCTATAAAAGGTGCAGGGATGTGATAATTTGATCATTCAAAAGCTTAATTGAAATTTGACTACTGACATATCAAGGCCTATTTCAAAGTTATTGTAAGCATACATATCATTGCATACTTAATGAAAGAGAAGACCGTTTGATTACAAATCATCATAAATCCTAAGTAATCAGTGTTTGAATTCTTGATACATGCTTTGATTTGCTGCGTCCCTTGGAGTGCTTATCAGTCTGTATGTGTTGTCTTCATTCCTTTTCCTTCGAAGTTAGCATCATCTGTATCTAGTTGTGGAACATCGTGTGAAAATATGGTTTGATTTCTTCTCCTCATGACTGTATCTAGTATGTATGTGGTTCAATAGCTAAGATTCACCAGATTTGAAGTATTCTTTTACATTTCTTTGAATTTTAGAGTAATTCCCCATCATAATTGCAAATAACAGATAATCGGAAGCAAATAACATGAAATATGCTAACATCTCATAGATAACTGAATATCATTAGCCTATTGGAGCTAAATGCATGTAGTGTTCAAAATATCATGCAAAGAATTGCAAATAACGGTAAAATTCATGCAAATACCAACCTGTAGGCACATTATTTGAGTGAATTCATAGTGCAGAGGTAAAATAAATTGGAGATTTATGTAGGGCAGATATAAAGAACAAGATATTTGGAGAAATATTGATGAACTTTACAGAAATTACTGAAGAACGTAAGGCCCCTGAATGATTAACAGCAACACACATCAACCATTGAGTAACGTCAGTAGATTATGAACTAATCAATGGAGATTTGGGATCATGAATTCTCTGAATTCATCGTATCTTTCAAGATGAGTAAAGGTTGTTGTGTAACTTTTATTCTATGTTTGTTTATGACTAACATCATCATCAACAGAGCCCACTTGACACCACATGTTGAATGTCTTCAATCAGCTATATGACTTATCCTATACCTGCCATGAAACACTTAGATTAGAATAAAACAATGATGTTCCATGATTGTTTCTTTCTCAGTTCCTTCTGCATATGGATGATGTTCCTTTTGATCAATGCACTATAAACAAAGTATTATGCCTCTTCTGATAGGATATAGGATTTTCATAACCAGAGCTTCTAACGGGACCCTTCCCACATTTTTGCAGGTTCATGTTGAGATCAGGAACAGGACAGGAGACAACTTCGAAGATCGACAATCTTTAAGGCAATGATGGCTATGACTTTCCTTTTCTATTCCTTAGATGCATAGTATTTTCTTTATATCTGCATATGTTTAGCTATAACCCACGGCTTGTGTGGGACATATGATGTCATTATTTCTTTCAATGCAATGCTTATTCTTTTGTGTATTTCAACTTGTAAATGAATAATCAATGTGATGAATGAAATACTTATCTCTCTTGAATGTTTTGCAATGCAATGAATGATCTGAAATTGTTTCCTCCTTTTTGAACAACTGAACTTCATTTAACGCTGAAACATAATAACTATGCAACTAACTCATAACAGAAGAATGTTAACCCTTACTCAAAAAATGAATTTGTCACATCTGCTCAACCAATTCTGAGTTGTGGTCAAAAATGGTAACAAGAACTTCAAAAGTACCATTCACGTTTATGTAGCAGTAATATCAGTAATCAGATATCGGCATAAGAGAGGTCAGAATGAGCAAACATAAGTGCTATATCAAAAAGAGATAGATCCATACAAGTAACCCCACATCATGAATCAAAGGTATGTTTCATATACTAACATGTTTGCTTCCTGTGTAGGTATATGAGAAATCATTTTTGCTGATTCAACTTTTATTAAATGGCATGTCAAGAAAATGGGTTCCCATAAGGGTTGAGCCCAGCATGCTCGGAGTAATGAAATCAATGCAGAGATATTCGATAGACCAAGCATCATGAGATTTACAGGACATGCATGTTACTACTAAATCAAATGTATCGAGTACAAGAGAGAAGGTACAGTCAAGTTGGAACAAATGCCATGTGGGTCAGCCAAGTCAAATGCCATGTGTTACTATCATTAAGAGCCCATGATGCCATCAAAGAAGTAGAGGTTTCAGTCATAGTAGGATAGCATATACAAGTGCAGTCAACATGATCATAAACTATCTAGGAATAGCCCATAAGAATGGAACAACAGAGGGCATATTCTTGTTCATCTATAAGAGATTGAAGATAATTTGAAAATATAACAGTGTAATTCCTTGTTCACATATAGCTAAATCAAGACAATATCATTATGATCATATACAAGGCAGCAAAAGGCCATAGAACAGCTCATTCCTGGATAGTCAGGATGTGTGCAATAAGGAATATAGGTGCATCCATGAGAATGGACAGCAGTAGAACAGTTGTCTCGTATGAGAGGAAAAATCATTGTCATGAAAAGAGGACAGCAGTGCACAAAGAAGCGGGTATTTTCCTTTTGGTGTTATGAAGTATCAAGTTATTGATCATATGTGCAAGTGAACAGTCCTATATCATACATGGAACAGCCTCATAAGATATACAGTCATGAGAGATCCAACTAAATAAAGAGATGTTACAATACATTTTATCAAGGAGATGCTACTCACAACATTGTCTAAGAAGAGACAATTCACATCAAGGGTGCAACATATCATGAACAGTGTGACTATATCAGGAGAAGTGGAAGGTTCATTTCCATTGAAGCCACTTATATATTGCAAGCACATTGTCACAACTAAGAAGGAGAAAACAAATGTGTATCACAATGTTGCATCAAATAAAGGACAGTCGTCAACATGAAGGTAGTCATAGTAACACCATGTCACAGCTACAGGAGGTAGCTTATCAAATATTTGCCATGTGTTATAAAGTACCAGTGAACTACAGAATGGTAAGTGTTCATATCACCTGTGTATATACACTTTTCAAATGTTATAATTAAGCAAAGATGCTTTTGAAATGAAGAGTTATAGCACATATTCATCATGGGCTGAGCAAAGTATGTACAAGATGAATAGATCAAAATGACACCTTCATCAAGTTAAAACATGCTAATGAGTTGTATACAGTGTTATTTTGGATCAGCAAAGTAAGAAGATATAACAGGTGCAACAAAAGTATATATGTTTGCATGTATGCATGATACATATTCCAAGCTTCATATCATACACTGTCAAGGAACTTTCATGAAGTCTTTTGTCTTTGAACACAAGGTTTGTTTGTCTTAGAGAAAATATGAATGACAGTGATAAGAGTTTGATCTTTGTTACAGTGGCAAAGAGTATTCATATAGAATGACTACAATCAGTCAAAGGTACAATCAAAGGACTATAACATTCTTGGAACAATCATAAACCTGAAGATGCCAACAGTCACAACATATCAGAGATGATAGGCAGTCATGACAACATAAAGAACAGTTGTGTGCATGATCCAAGGCAAAGGTCAGAACCTGTAATAGGTTTGCAGATAGATGAAGACTACTTTGAAAATAGTATATAGGTTTGTGTGGTGAAGAGAAGAGCTGTCAATTTTTTGGAAAATCTTTAGGTCTTGTAAGCTTCCTTTTAGAGTCTCCACTATTGTCATATACATTCTTCATAAGGAGACAATCAACAGAAAAAGGCAGGGTGGCAAGAGATTGCAAATTAGATTTTCAAGGAGCAGTCAAGAAGTAGCCCTTTGAAGGAGCAGCATGCTGAATAGGGAAATAGTGGGGCAGTATAATCACATCGATTTTCTACAGGAGATGTAATTATGGCATCATGTAATTATAGCCTCATGCATCCAAGGTATAGCTACAAATTACTCGGGAAGAGTAAGTCTCTTCTAACAATATGTTATGCATCTCAGACAAAAGTAAATGAGTGGCTATATATACTAATCAATGGTGCTTCAAACCTCAAACATTAACCTCTTTCATAGAAAGGGATCTTTAAGTCTATATATCATGAAGCTACAGAAGGAAGAATCCATGATATGCAGGTGAATAAAATGCCATATGAAGAGATGTATACATAGGTTTCAAATGTCATTTCAATCTACAAAAGTAAAGGAAACAAATGATAAGTTACAGCTATGTCCAGAATGCAATAAGAACAGCAAAATGGTATATGCCACATTACAGTTGGATGTGATCAATGCGAAATGATGATCAGAGGAAGGCAAGCACATTGAAAATAAACAGTTTGAGCTCATGAGAGTTAATTTTTGCATTTTCCAGATTTGATGTTACTGTCTTCGACATATTGAAAATGATGAAAAGCCCAGTTCAAGTATATGAAAGAACATCAATCAAACTATATTTTCTTCATGCAAAGTCACAACCCACCTTGTATTACACAGAGTTCAAATACAGAGGAGTGCAGAAATGTTTTCTTTACAAGTTTTTCGTTCTCATATCATGGGTCGAGCTTGTTTTAAGCCAAAAATGTAAATACAGAGGGAAATCAAAAAGTTTTTGAGCTCATACAAACATAAAGTACTCAAAGATGCCAAATAGAGATCACGGCCCAGTAAGAGATCAAACCCATTAGAGTTTCAAGCAAAAATGGCAGGATTAGAAGGAAAATTTTCAAGTTTCAAACCCATTTTATCTCAAACAATGCTCTAAAATATTAGGGGCCATGGCCTCTAGTTCCAAGTCGTGTTTCATGCTACAGAAAATGCAAAAAATGAATGCAATTTTCAAGAGTTTGATGCTTACATTTGTTTCTGGGAGGATGGATATGCATAGAGCCGTGGGTATTACCCCTCTTTTTGCTTTTGTTTTGCCCTCAAGAAAACTTAGTAGCACAGTCATGGCCAGAGATAGTGTATATCAACAATGAAGACAAAGAGAAACAAAAGAGATGCATAAGTTGTGCATAGTCGCGGCATTAAAAAGGGCCAATTTTTACCTCCAAAATGAAAGAAACAGATCAAACTTTTGACAGAGATTGTTTTACCTTTCATTTTTAGTCTGGAGTTAACGAATCCCTTAGAGAATGCATGGAAAACCCTTCAAAATTGTAGAGAACGATGAATTTTTTGCTTCAAACCCTACAGGTATGGCGGCGGGTCGAGCATGGCAACAAGCGAGGGCAAAATGCAAATAATATTTTAGGTTGAGGATGCTTTCAGATATGGGCAAAGAGATGTGGTTGAGCATTTATTATGCAAGTGCCCAAACATTTATGATGCTGCAGGGGATGTTGACAAACAGGTACAGGAGTTATTTTATGGATTTGACTTGTTTTCAGTAGCATTTAAGGGCATTAAGAGGCAGTTCATGGAGCTTTTATGATGGGTAATGACATGCCTTAACTTTTTCTTCATTGGGAACTCACTTTGGAGGGTTTTGGACAGATATTTTGAGGGCCTTTATGATATGCACGACCAAGGAAGTTTCTGGTCCTTATCTTTTACAGTTGCTTGGAGAAGTATATAGTCTTCTCTCTTGTTCATTATTCAAAGGTTCTAGCTTTTCACTTGTGCCATATTGTAATTTCTGAGTTCTTTTGTAGAAGTGAACAGTTTTGTAACTCATTTTGAGAGTAACACAGCATTGTAACACCTTTTTAGCAGTAATAAGCAGTTTATACCCTCCCATTTCTTCTGATATTGTGTGTCCTTAGGGTTAGTACAGATCTTTGTGATGTTCTTTGTCCTTGGAGCTGTATTTCATGTTGGTGCCTTTATGCAGGAATACATGCATTTTTGCAAGTTATGAGATGTGCTAGCAATAATAATCAGTCTTAAGTGGTGAGAAAACACCTTTCTCCTTTAAAGGACTGTGGTTATTTAGTTTTTTTACAAATTGATGATGCAAAGATTATGATTTATTGGGTTGTGTATGAGAGCCTTGATATTACTGGTTCTATAGTGTGTTAGTTTTTGTGTAGTCTTAGACAATCTTTTGGTGCATCACCTTAGATAGTAGGTTTTATTTTCATGCAATCCTTCTTACTCTTTTCTCTGCAAAGGCATTAGTACAAGCAGTTATAGGTGAAGTATCAATAGGAAGCCGGCCTTCTCCGGAGGTTCTTTCCATCATAGGTGACCCACAGGCCTGGAAATATCCCATGTTTCTCTAGAATGCCAAGTTCTACAACTTAGCAAGGGTGCAATTTTGAGAGACAACAGTTTTTGGCACACTCAGTGGAACTGTGAACTGATTCTCAGTCTATTTTATACTTTTTGTTACTGCTATTTGGTGTGTACAGTAGTAGTTTCAGCCTTTTGGAGGCATTTTCTTTACTCACCTAGTGAATATGGAAAGAAGTAACTACGGGTTTCAAAAGGACTAAAGGTGCTGGTATGTGTTCAAGTTTTGCAAAAATCAGTCTTGGTTATTCTGATTATAAGAACATTTCATGAATTTTCAGCTGGTTTGATGTTGCGTAATGTCTTCTTTTAGTGAAGATAGGTTTTATAACCCTCCATTCCATGAAAATCCTGCTTATATCACTTCCTATCAGCCATACCAAGCAAAATATGTGGTTGGTTTTGTCCCAAGTAACCCACCAATAGCAAATTATCATCATAATCATCATGCTTACCACCCTCCCACCCCTGGCAACCTATCCATGCATATAATCATTTGCAAGAAGATCATTTTGCTCATAACTAGCTTGACTACTCTCTGAATCAGCCTCAAGATGTTAACAACATGAGTATCAGGGAGGTAGCATTAGACTTGCAAAGGAAATTTGAGGTTGTCACAAAGGAGTAGAGTATAATATGCAGCAAGAGGAGCAATCCTACCAAGCTTTTTGTCATCAGTAGGAGGTCGAAAGGGAAAGAATGTGTGAAGAGGAATTCTTGAGTAGGCAGATTGCTGCCAAGGAAGAGAAAATAAGGCAATTAATAGCTTAGGTTCAAGAGCCTAAGGTCCAAAACCCTTCTCCTCTTCTTAATTTCATGCAAATCCACACTATAAGTCAAGCTAAGCCTAGCAATGAGCCTTCTCCAATGTTGGAAATTCCAAGCTTCGGGCAGCCTTCTACCTTTAAGATTCCAAGTTGGACAGAGCCATCTTTTTCACCCTGTGAAGTCTCTCCAACAAACATACAAATGGAACCATGCTCTAGCATCCAGCAAGCAAAAGAAGAGGAGATAAAACAACCTATACCATCTTGTCCATATACTATTTGTCTCTACAAAGGAGGGCCTGTTGCGTGGTCTTCTTCATGGGAAGTCAGAAAGCAAAAGGAAGAGGAAAGTGTTTGTGCTATGCCACAAAAAAAATCGGTACTTGAAAGTGATGAAGGGGTGACAAATAGGTTGTTTGAGTAGCTACCATGTTTTCTTGACCTAGAAGAGGAACAAGTTGATGTCTCAACTCAGCCTTGTGAAGAGGAGCTTCTTCAAGACAACGGAGATATTTCATTGAATCAGCAAGAAGACAACACTTTGTAGAATTACTTTGAAAAGGATGACCTTGTTCTTGAGGTTAAAGAAGGTGCCCCAACCAAAAAGATTTCAAACCTTGAAGGGAAGCCCAAAGATATTAGGCATATTCAAGAGGCTAACATTCCTCAAGAGGATCATGATGAAGTTTGTTTTTGGGATGATCTGGAGGAGTTTTGTGCTAACCTTGATGTCAAGCCAGCTCTGAAAAATAAAGAATGCTACAAACATGAGGAACACATTCATGTTTTGTTTCCTCAAGAGGGCTGCTATGAAGAGGACCAGTTTGAGGATAACATTGAGTTGTCTTTCTCACAACCAGAAGGTGAAACAACATCTTTGGAGGAGGAAAGTCTTGAGCCACAGGAACAACCTGTAGAGGAGGTTATAGTTCAAAAGGAATCACTAGAAATGGAGCATTCCAATCAACAAGATAAGAAATTGGTAGTACATGAGCTAGAAGCCGGCAAAGGGAGAGTGAGGCTCATTAGTTCAAATGGATGTCCTATCAAACATCTAGCTCAAATCAAGCCTAAGAAGATGTTTCCAGTCATGCTTGCACCTGAGGAGTAGCATGTCCAATCTGCCTATATGCCTCAGAACAACAGCAAGCATGATCAAAATCATGAGGTAGGTGGAATTGTTTTCTTTCTCCAAATCTCATTACAGCAATTGGTTATACTTTTGTCAATTATCCACCTCCTTGAGGCTACTCATAAGCATGTGAGATATTGTAAATTGTTAAGGATGGGAAGCTATTTTAAAGAACCAGTAAATGGTCATGTTTGAGCACCACCTCTGCTGGTTAGATATAGGGTAGGTTCAGTTTTTATTTCCTCTAAGTGTTGTTGCACAATAGATTAGATGTAGTTTTCATTTCCCTAAGTGCATTTCTGCACGGTTAGTTAGGTTGCTCCGAGTCTTGTTTTGGTAGATGGAATAAGGTTGGAAGGTGTTTTACACTATTCTGAGGAGTTACAACAAGTATGTGAGAAGCTTTTCCAAGGTTTTAGGCAGAAAAGGACTCATATGCCCAATGGATTTCAGAAGGCTACTGGTCTAGTTTTGTTTAGCAGGCAAACACCCCTGAGAGGTCACCAAAAATGTTACTAAATTATGTTCACACCTAATTTAACAAGCTCTAAACATCAGTTGTTTAGAGGAAGTATAAAAAATTTTGCTTATGCAGGATCATCCAGTCAATATCTGATGTCTTGACAGAAGACAAGTGCAAAATCACTTATCAAAGTCATGTAACAGCTCAAGCTGAGCTATTACATCATCCTGGTAAGTGAAAACATCTACGGGCAAGAAAATAGGCATTCAAAGAATGAAGAGAATTGATGGAGTTCATGTTTCAGTTGTTGATTATTCATTATGTTTTAGTGCAAGTAAAATAGGTATTTATAGACTGTCAAATTATACATTATGTTTTATACATATGTTCCAAAGAAAGATAAGTTGTTTTATGCTATGTGTTTGATTCAGAAAGTGAAATATACATAAGTCATTGCATAGAATGAGATCGCTGATTGTATTCAAAACAATGTATAAAAGTGTCCCACACAAGCTGTGGGAGTAACTGAAATAGGCAACATAAAAGTAAATTTTACTTTTGAAAGAAAAGAAATGCATAGGAAAAGAAGAGGGACCCATCATTCCCTGTGAATGATGAATCCCGTCATTGAGCTGGTTGCTATCTTCCTCCATCTGTTTGAGCTCCAATATACCTGGAAAATAGATTTTGTTAATGCTCAAGATACCAAGTCTTTTCATACACAATCAGAACTTCAAAAGTACCACTCACTTTTATGTAGCAACAATATCAGTGATTACATATCAGCATAAGAGAGGTCAAAATGAGCAAACATAAGTGCTATATCAGAAAGAGATAGATCCATACAAGTAATCCCACATCATAAATCAAAGGTATGTTTCATCTACTAACATGTTGCTTCCTCTATAGGTATATGAGAAATCAATTTGTTGATTCATCTTTTATTAAATGGCATGTGGAGAAAATGGACTCCCATAAGGGTTGAGCCCAGCATGCTCGGAGTAATGACATCAATTGAGAGATATTTGATAGACCAAGCATCATGATGTTTACAGGACATGCATGTTGCTACTAAATCAGATGTATCTAGTACAAGAGAGAAGGTACAGTCAAGTTGGAACAAATGCCATGTGGGACAGCCAAGTCAAATGCCATGTGTTACTGTCATTAAGAGCCCATGATGCCATCAAAGAAGCAGAGGTTTCAGTCATAGTAGGACAGCATATACAAGTGCAGTCAATATGATCATAAACTATCTAGAAATTGCCAATAAGAATGGAACAGCAGAGGGCATATTCTTGTTCATCTACAAGAGATTGAAGATAATTTGAAACTATAACAATGTAATTCCTTGTTCACATATAGCTAAATCAAGAGAATATCATTATGATCATATACAAGGTAGCAAAAGGCCATAGAACAGCTCATTCTTGGACAGTCAGGATGTGTGCAATAAGGAATATAGGTGCAGCCATGAGAATGAATAGCAATAGAACAGTTGTCTCGTATGAGAGGAAAAATCATTGTCATGAAAAGAGGACAACAGTGCACAAAGAAGCGGGTATTTTCCTTTTGGTGTTATGAAGTATCAAGTTATTGATCATATGTGCAAGTGAATAGTCCTATATCATACATGGAACAGCCTCATAAGATATACAGTCATGAGAGATCCAAGTAAATAAAGAGATGTTACAATACATTTTATCAAGGAGATGCTACTCACAACATTGTCTAAGAAGAGACAATTCACATCAAGGGTGCAACATATCATGAACAGTGTGACTATATTAGGAGAAGTGGAAGGTTCATTTCCATTGAAGCCACTTATATATTGCAAGCACATTGTCACAGCTAAGAAGGAGAAAACAAATGTGTATCACAATGTTGCATCAGATAAAGGACAGTCGTCAACATGAAGGTAGCCATAGTAACACCATGTCATAGCTATAGGAGGTAGCTTATCAAATATTTGCCATGTGTTATAAAGTACCAGTGAACTACAGAATGGTAAGTGTTCGTATCACCTGTGTATATGCACTGTTCAAATGTTATCATTAAGCAAAGATGCTTTTGAAATGAAGAGTTATAGCACATATTCATCATGGGCTAAGAAAAGTATGTACATGATGAACAGATCAAAATGACACCTTCATCAAGTTAAAACATGCTAATGAGTTGTATACAGTGTTATTTTGGATCAGCAAAGTAAGAAGATATAGCAGGTGTAGTAAAACTATATATGTCTGCATCTATGCATAATACATATTCCAAGCTTCATATCATACACTGTCAAGGAACTTTCATGAAGTCTTCTGTCTCTTAACACAGGGTTTGTTTGTCTTAGAGAAAATATGAATGACTATGATAAGAGTTTAATCTCTATTACAGTGGCAAAGACTATTCATATAGAATGACTACAATCAGTCAAAGGTACAATCAAAGGACTATAACAGTCTTGGAACAGTCATAAACCTGAAGATGCCAACAAACACAACAGATCAGAGATGATAGGTAGTCATGACAACATAAAGAACAGTTGTGTGTATGATCCAAGGCAAAGGTCAGAACCTGTAATAGGTTTGCAGACAGATGAAGACTACTTTGAAAATAGTATACAAGTTTGTGTGGTGAAGAGAAGAGCTATCAAATTTTTGGAAAAGCTTTAGGTCTTGTAAGCTTCCTTTTAGAGTCTCCACTATTGTCATATACATTCTTCATAAGGAGACAATCAATAGAAAAAGGCAGATTTGCAAGAGATTACAAATAAGATTTTCAAGGAGCAGTCAAGAAGTAGCCCTTTGAAGGAGCAGCATGTTGAATAGGGAAATAGTGGGGCAGTATAATCACATCGATTTGATATACGAGATGTAATTATGGCATCATGTAATTATAGCCTCATGCATCCAAGGTATAGCTACAGATTACTCAAGAAGAGTAAGACTCTTCTAACAATATGTTATGCATCTCAGACTAAAGTAAATGAGTGGCTATATATACTAATCAATGGTGCTTCAAACCTCAAGCATTAACCTCTTTCATAGAAAGGGATCTTAAAGTGTATCTATCATGAAGCTACAGAAGGAAGAATCCATGATATGCAAATGAATAAAATGCCATATGAAGAGATGTATACACAGGTTTCAAATGCCATTTCCATCTACAGAAGTAAAGCAAACAAATGATAAGTTACAACTATGTCCAGAATGCAATAAGAACAGCAAAATGGTATATGCCACATTACAGTTGGATGTGATCAATGTGGAATGATGATCAGAGGAAGGTAAGCACAGTGAAAATAAACAGTTTGAGCTCATGAGAGTTAATTTTTGCATTTTCTAGATTTGATGTTACTGTCTTCTACATATTGAAAATGATGAAAAGCCCAGTTCAAGTCTATTAAAGAATAACAATCAAACTATATTTTCTTCATGCAAAGTCGAAATCCACCTTGTATTACACAGAGTTCAAATACAGAGGAGTGCAGAAATGTTTTCTTTACAAGTTTTTCATTCTCATATCATGGGTCGAGCTCGTTTTGATCCAAAAATGCAAATACAGAGGAAAATCGAAAGGTTTTTGAGCTCATACAAACACAAAGTACTCAGAGATGCCAAATAGAGCTCGCGGCTTGGTAAGAGATCAAACCCATTAGAGTTTCAAGCAAAAATGGCAAGAATAGAAGGAAAATTTTCAAGTTTCAAACCCATTTTATCTCAAACAATGCTCTAAAATATCAAGGGCCGCGGCCTCTAGTGTCATGTTGTGCTTCATGCTACAGAAAATGCAAAAAATGAATGTAGTTTTCAAGAGTTCGAAGCTTACATCTATTTCTGGGAGGATGGATATGCATAGAGCCATGGGTATTACCCCTCTTTTTGCTTTTATTTTTCCCTCAAGCGAACTCAGTAGCACAGTCGTGGCCAGAGACAGTGTATATCAACAATGAAGACAAAAAGAAACAAAAGAGATGCATCAGTTGTGCATAGTCGTGCCATTAAAAGGGGCCAATTTTTACCTCCAAAATGAAAGAAACAGATCAAACTTTTGACAGATATTGTTTTTACCTTTCATTTTCAATCTGGAGTCATCGAATCCCTCAGAGAATGTATGGAAAACCCTTCAAAATTGTAGAGAATAATGAATTTTTTGCTTCAAACCCTACAGGTATGGCGGCGGGTCGAGCATGGCAGCAAGTGAGGGCAAAATGCAAATAATATTTTAGGTTGAGGATGCTTTCAGATATGGTCAAAGAGATGTGGTTGAGCATTTATTATGCAAGTGCCCAAACATTTATGATGCTGCAGGAGAGGTTGACAAACAAGTAAAGGAGTTATTTCATGGATTTGACTTGTTTTCAGTAGCATTTAAGGGCATTAAGAGGTAGTTCTTGGAGCTTTTATGATGGGTAATGGCATGCCTTGACTTTTTCTTCATTGGGAACTCACTTTGGAGGGTTTTGGATAGATATTTTGAGAGCATTTATGATATGCATGACCAAGGAAGTTTCTGGTCCTTATCTTTTACAATTGCTTGGAGAAGTATATAGTCTTCTCTCTTGTTCATTATTCAAAGGTTCTGGCTTTTCACTTGTGCCATATTGTAATTTTCTGAGTTCTTTTGCAGAAGTGAATAGTTTTGCAACTCATTTTGAGAGTAACACAGCATTGTAACACCTTTTTAGCAGTAATAAGCAGTTTATACCTTCCCATTTCTTCTGATATTGTGTGTCCTTAGTGTTAGTACAGATCTTTGTGATGTTCTTTGTCCTTGGAGTTGTATTTCATGTTGGTGCCTTTATGCAGGAATACATACATTTTTGCAGGTTGTGAGATGTGCTAGCAATAACAATCAGTCTTAAGTGGTGAGAAAACAACTTTCTCCTTCAAAGGACTGTGGTTATTTAGCCTTCTTACAAATTGATGATGCAAAGATTATGATTTATTGGGTTGTGTATGAGAGCCTTGATATTACTGGTTCTATAGTGTATCAATTTTTGTGTAGTCTCAGACAATCTTTTGGTGCATCACCTTAGATAGTAGGTTTTATTTTCATGCAATCCTTCTTACTCTTTTATCTGCAAAGGCATTAGTACAAGCAATTATAGATGAAGTATCAATAGGAATTCGGCCTTCTCCGAAGGTTCTTTCCATCATAGGTGACCCACAAGCCTGGAAAGATCTCATGTTTCTCCAGAATGCCAAGTTCTGCAACTTAGCAAGGGTGCAATTTTGAGAGACAACACTTCCATTGAACATTGTGGGTTTGAATACTAACTTTGCTTAGACTTAACAAAATGACTCACTAAGACCAGGATCAATATAAAGCTAAGAGTTAGGCTTTGATTAGAATCACTAGGAATGAAGGGAGAATGGCAATTGTGAATATAGGGGAATCTCAAAACCTAAAAGGATCACTCTACACCTAGGCAATCTTAGACTCCTTACTGTAATGAAAATAATATAAGACAAAATCATTCACTGTAATGCAAGATGGACAAAATGATACTGAAATGCAATAAACAAATTCTTTTTGTATTTTTTATTTTTTGCAATTTTATTTTATTTTTTGAATATTTGATTTTTTTTGTGTTTTTATGATTTTTATGATTTTTAGACTTAATACTTCTTAAGGTGAAAGGCATTGATTGTCTCACCAAATTCCTCACCTTCCATTGTGCACAAGAGATAACGTTGTTGTCAACATCTTCTTTGACCATGTAGGGACCTATCCAATTGGGTCTGAACTTGCGTCCTTCACTGGCTCTTGTATCGATTAGATTGTCAATCCTGAGTACTAAGTCTCCCACTTGGAATGGTCTTGGGATAACCTTCTTATTATAATGCTTCTTTACCCTTGCAAGGTAAGAGTCATGTCTTTGTATAGCTCTAAGTCGTCTCTCATCCATCATTTCTAATTCAGCCAATCTCATAGCTTGATATTCTTCATTGTCCAACAAGCCTTGTAATGACACTCTTAGACTAGGTAATTCCACCTCCAATGGTAAGGTCTCTTCTGACCCAAAAGTGAGAGCATAAGGGGTAGTTCCAATTGGAGTTCGTACACTGGCTCTATAAGCCCAAAGAGCAGGATATAATTGCAAATGCCAACCTCTTTTAGAGTCTTTCACAATCTTAACCAATATCGATTTCAATGTTTTGTTTTTCGCCTCTGCTTGTCCATTCCCTTAAGGATAGTAAACTAATGCCGAGTTATGATTAATATGAAATCTCTTACACAACTCTCGTACTTGCAGATTTTTGAATGATGACACATTGTTTGTCTCTATCACTTGGGGGATCCAGAATCTACATATGATCTAGTTCAATATGAACTTTGCAATTACTGTCCCTGAAACTGTGGTGAGAGGCATGGCCTCCACCCATTTGGTGAAATATTCCATTGCTATAATGATATATAGATGTCCATCAGTTGATGGTGAGGAGATCTTTCCCACCAAATCCAAACCCCAAGTATAAAATGGTCAAGGAGTAACTATGGGTTGTAAATCTCTTGTCGGTGTGTGATGAACATGTGCATAAGCCTGACACTTCGGGCATCTTTTCATGAATTTGATTGCATCTCCTTCTAAGCATGGCCAGAAATATCCTAACTGATGTATCTTTCTTATTGTAGCGTGACCACCAAAATTTCATCCACAAGTTCCACTATGGCATTCTTCCAAAATCTTATGTGCCTCTTCTTTATCGACGCACCAAAGTAACATGCCATCCAATGCTCTCCAATATAACACGTCTTTGATCAATACATACCTTGCGGCGAGGACACATAAATGCCTTTTCCCCAATGGAGTCATGTTTTCTGGGTAAACTTTGTTTGCTAGCTAGCTCACTATATCTCTGTACCAATATGAAGCAACATACTTCTCAAGATCGATCACGTAAATCTCTTCATCAGGGAAGTCTTCATTTATGGGCTCCTCCTGAGGAGTCGAGTTGTCTGCCAACCAATCTGCTATTACCTATCCTTTGATTTTTTATTGACGTGCGTTAATTCAAACTCACTTAATAGTGTCACAAATCGCCTCACCCTTCTTGACAACATCGGCTGGTTTAAGAACGTTCTCAACTGTTCATATCGTATAATGAAAGTATATTGCTCTTTCTCTTTCATCGTCGTCTTCTTGAGCCAACATGTAGGCTATAGAGATATTGGTGGCCCTAAAATACAAGATGAAAGGCTTATCATGCCTTGGTGGCATTAATGTAGGTGGGGTCAATAGAAATATATTTACTTGTTCAAACATGTTTTGGCAATCCATTGTCCAAGTTATGCCAACTTGTTTCTTCAATAGCTGATTAATTGGGTGAATTTTGAAAGTCATATCCGGTATGAAACGTCTGATCGCACCCAATTGTCCCAAGAAAGTCCTTACTGTTATCTCGCTAGTTGGCGGAGTTGCATTTAAGACTGCTTTAACTTTGGTTGGATCCACATCTATTCATCTTCGTGAAATAATAAAACCTAACAACTTGTCTGTTGTAAGTTCCCTAAAAACACACTTCTCAAGATTTAATCTTACTTTGTATTCTCAAAGTCTACTGAAAATTTTGCGAAGATCCTGTACATACACTAATCTTTGCTTAGATTTGGCCAGGAGATCATCAACATATGTTTCCACTATTTGTGAATGTAGTCATGGAAGATGTGTGTTAGCTAGCCCCTACATTTTTTAACCCGAATGGCATAACCACATAACAAAAAGTTCCCCAAGGGGTTGTGAATGTCATCTTGTTTTGATTTGCTCCTGAGATCTTGATTTGGTTATATCCTAAGAACCCGTCCATGAGGGAGAGTATTTCATACCCTATGGTTGAATCGACAATTTGATCGATGGATGGTAAGGGGAAATCATCTTTTGGACAAGCTTGGTTTATGTCCCTAAAATCGAGACATATTCGAATTTTCCCATTCTTCTTTAAAACTGGGACAATGTTTGACACCCAACTTGAATAGCTTATTGGTTTGATAAAACCTACATTCAACAACTTCTTCAATTCTTCTTTTACCATCTCAGCTACTTGAGGTTTTATGGGCCTCAATTTTTGCTTTATGGGTTTTGCGTCAAGCTTCGTTACTAAATTATGCACCACAATTTTTGGGTCTAGCCCAGGCATGTCCAAATATGTCCAAGAGAAGACATCAAAGTATTCAATTAGAAACTCAGTGTATTCTTCCAATTCTTCATCGTCTAATTCTCCTCCCAGTTTCAGCATTCTAGGTTTCTCAGGGGTTCCCACGTTGACATCAAAGGTGTCTCTTGTTAGCGATGGATGTCCCTCTTCGAATTTTTGAGGCACAGGGGGTAAATCTGAATTTCCCTCGATCGAGAGGATTTCTTTCTCACTTCCAAAATAATCATCAGGGTGAGGAAGGAACACATATCATTTCTTATGGTACACTTTTGGGAGCCCATCATAAGTATGTAAGTATTCTAGGATGGCTTCATCATTCTCAGCATAACCTCGAGTTGGCTTCTTTGTTTGCTCTGTGGTGTAGTCTAAAATGTTCGATAATTTTTCACTTTCCAATAGTGGTTCTCCTCGGATTGACACAATGAACTCCGAATTCTAGAGTTGAACGTGGGAGAGAATAGGGCAGCCGAGGTGGCCATTGAGTCTGCAACTTGGTTTTCTTTCCTCGGTATGGCTCTTATAGAAAAGAAGTCAAAGAATTGAACCAACTTTCTAATGGCTTCTTTGTATGGTCGCAGTCGTTCTGATTTTGTTTCGTAATTTTCTGCAACCTAGTTGATTACAAGCTGGGAGTCTCCAAAAGCAGAGATCCTCTTAATTCCCATTCTCATGGCTAGCATAACTCCTAAGGATAGAGCTTCATATTTAGTGAAGTTTGTGCAGAAGAAATCGAGTCTAAATGCAACGGGGAGAACTTTCCCCGATGATGAGGTGAGGATTATTCCTACTCCTGCCCATGTTTTGCAACATGCTCCGTCGAAGTGGAGAATCCATAAATCTTGAGTGTTTGATGTTTCTCTGAATTCATAGGTTGATTTTTGCTTTTCTTCCTTTTCTTCCCCTTCTTCGATGATTTCTATTGTCCCAATCGATAGGTTTTTTACGTCATAATCGTTCATGCAAGGGATGGCTGCTAAGCCGAATGGAGCATGAGACTTTGTGGTGTGAGGATCAAAGGGGAACTCTTTGAGGTGGTCCATATTTTGATATGATATGTCAAGAGTATTTGTGATTGGCTAAGGATTTTGCGTTTCCTCCATTGTCTTCTCCTGCATGTTTGACTTTTTGTCCTTTTCTTCTTGTTCCTTCCTATAGACACTGAAAGGATCAAGATCTGCCTTCACGATATGTGTTTTTCCTAGGTGATGAAAGTGGATTTCTTGAAACAATGTGGAGGCCACGGCCTTCATGTCATGAACCCAAGGTCTCCCAAGGATCATATTGTAATTGGTTTCCTTGTTGATGACATAGAAGTCTATTGGAACTGTCTTAGATGTTAAGGTGAGTGGCAAATTGATTTTCCCAATTGTTTGGATGTCTTGACTGTCGTATATCCTTAAGGTGACAGTTTGTTATTTTATGCTTGTTTTACTATATACCATTCTCCATAGAAAGGACATGGGTAAGAGGTTGACTGTCGATCCTTCATCCACTACCACTCTCTTTATGATGACTTCTTTGACCTGAACCTTTATGTATAGCGGTGAATCTTTGTTCTTATTTCCTTCATCTTTTAGGAGTCTTGCAATGTCAAAAGTGAGAGGGGTTGGTTCTTCTTGTGCTGAGCGTTCCACTTCTAACACTTCCAAGAAGGTTTTTCGATGCAAAGGGGAGGTTTTCAACACGTTTACTACTTGCGAGAAAACACTTTCCATTTGGTTAGTTTGTTCCGTTTCGTGGATCACAAATACTTCTTGATTTAGTTCCACATGATTCAAACTTTTTTAATCGGTATTCCCTTTTATGTTTTGAGGCTCTTTTTCCTTTCTTTGGGATTGCAGGAAAATGAGGAATTTTTGTTATTGTTCAGAGGTAAGCTTTGAAATAGCTTTGTTGTACCCATAACAAGCCTTTGTATCATGACCTTTCATTCCATGGAACCAACAATATGTGTTAGGATCATAGGAAAAATGACTTGGTCCCTTATTTCCTTTTGATGCCATTTACCGTTACCGGGTGCACTCCGTATGACATTGATGTCTTTATCCATTGAGACGTTCGAGGCATTCTTTTCACCCCCTTTTGAGATTTTGAGTTTTCCATTCATGTCATATGTTCTCCAACCATTGTCAATAGCTGTTTGGTTGATTTGTAAAGCACTTTCTAAAGCTTCTTCATATGACTTGCAGGGCAATTTTTAGACTTCTTGCCTCGTATCCCTGTTCAAAGCATGCAGGAAGAGATCACACAACTCGCAGTGATCCAAGTTTGGAGCACTTGTCGAAGAATCGATAAATTGTCTACATCAAGTGAAATGGGCAATTGATTCGTTAGGTTCTTGTTTCATGGTTAGAAACTCTCAGATCCCTGTCTTTACAAGTTTGTTCATGTTGAAAGCCATGACAAACTCTCCTATTAACTGTCTAAACAAGTGTATGGAGGCCTCTAGCAAGCGATAGTACCAATCCAAGGGTATTCCTTCTAATGTCTTTGGGAAGACTTTTGCGACGACCCCATCCCAAGGGAGTTCTCTTATAGCAGTTGTATATGCCTTGATGTGTGAGTTAGGGCCTGCTCCTTTGAACTTCGAGAGATCCGGCAATGGTCATGGTAACGGAACACTTCTTATAGCCATGTCAAGTGGCTCTTTTAGATGTTCCAAGTATATGCCCAAGAAGGCACTTTGTGATTGCGGAGTTGACAGCATTAACCCCATGGGTGGGCTTTGATAACCCAATGCTATTGCTTGGTTCGCTTGATTTCCCAGCATTGTTTGATTGTTTTGACTAGGAGGATTCCCATTCGGGAATATGTCATTACTCCCATTTCGTGAGCAGTAATTGAGGTAAGGGGGATTCTGAGATGCCCCCTGGTCCTGTTCAATTCTAATGTGTTCATGTGATTTTTGTCTTCTCTCTAGGACTTGTTGTTCTGCCTCTAGAGTCCTGATTCTTTGCACTAGCATTGCAATGAGGACCTCTAGGCACTTCTTCGTTTCTAGGGATCTTGTTTGGAATGTTGTCATGATTTTGCATTTCTTCTCGTATAGCATTTCACGTTGCTCTTCCCGTAGAGCAACTTCCAGGGCTTCTTGAGCATCATTGGCCTCCTGTAAATTCCTCTTAAGCCTTCTTACTTCATCAAGATGTGTACTTGAGTTGCTTGTGGAGAGTTGGTTCGTGCAATGGACTTCTGACCTCATTTGTATTCTTCTCACTTTGTGAGGTGTGTTTGACATTACAAGATTATGCTCCCATGCAAGATTGTTGAACGACAGAGAATGTCTGGGTTCTCTTCTTTCTTGCTCGTAACTTGAGTCTTCGTAATCGTAGCAGTTTGAAACTGGTGTATTTGGATTAGGTGGCACATACCTGTCGAAAGAGGGAGTTTCTAGTTCCCTTAAGGGAATATTCCCTAAGTTCATGTCTAGTTCCGTCATATTCGAGGGTATCATAAACACCATAGAATAAATGGAATGAGTGAAGGTGAAGATGGCAAGAGTGGAAGCAGCGAAGATGGTCGTGAAAGCTAAAGTGATAATGACTAAATATTTGAAGTTGAAACGCAAACAACTCGTCCTAGAAGGATTTGCAGATCACGTCGGGTTCACCAAAATATGTACACTCAAAAACATGACTTAGTAGCCTGGGGCGGTTGAGTCAGCTTTGGAGAGCACATGGACCCCTCTCCTTGCCACGGGGCAAACCTCCACGCCACTCTCGCTCTCGTGGAAGTATCCAGTCGAGAGGAGGCGAGACACAGGGGCAGTCAAGCTCACTTGAGAGCTAGACTTCGCGGAGAGTGGTTGATCGGTTATGGGGCCTTTCTTGTGTGTTGATTCTAATTTGATGTTCTATGACTGTTGTTGAAATAACTATATGACCCAAAGGGGCACTAGTCACTGTTCTCCTGTTTGGATTCCAAAGATTCCAACGTTGTGTGGATTGACGATTGCTCTTGTTGATGCTTTTGTTGAGTTGGACTTGTTCTTCAAATTGTTGGATGATGACTTGTGTTTGGAGTAACCTCAACCTGTGTTGTTGTTCCTAAATTGTTGGTTGATCATATTGTGGTCTAGGGTGAATTTCCTCAATCTCTTTGAGGATTGCCCTCACCCACTCACCTCAACCCAGGGCACATTCGTGAGCCCAAACCGAGAGAGATAGTTGAAGTTAACCTCGATTTGACCTAGGGTTTGACTTAGGGTTTGTTTGACCTAAGGTTTGATTTTGCGTTGACCTTGTGTTGGAATCAAGGGTTTGACTAATGTTGACCAAAGTTGACCTTGTGTTGGAATCAAGGGTTTGTGAACGTTTAGTGATGCTATTGTTTTTGTACTTTTTAATTTTTGGATGCATGCAAGCCTATATGAGTGCAAAACAATATTTTTGTGTTTTTTTAGATTTTTATGGAAATGAAGTGCTTTTTCTAATCTAGGAATTGAAATATGTATGCAATCTAGTATGAAATTATCTAATGCAATCCGATCTATGTTTTTGTTTGATTTTCTGAATATTTGGAACAATTACTCTAGGAAAATGAAATTGCTTTGAAATAAAACTAATCTAAGAACTTTTGAAAGCAAACTAATCTAAGAATGCAAATCTTATTTAGCCTATCAAGGAAATGGCAACATGCATTTATTATTCCCAAGAGCAAATTGAGATTTTCTAATTACTATGAAAGAAAAGCACTAAGGAACCTGGAATATGAGACATGTGAGCCTCCACCACCCTCAGAAATCCTTGTGTCAGCAACTTCTTATCCTCTTGCAACAGCAAGGAGATCCTCTTGGCAACAATAAGAAAGGGGATGCAAAAGAAGCTTTTGAAAGCTTGAACGTGAGCTCAATGTGAGCATGTGAGCTCAATGTGAGCTTGTGAGCTTGTGAGCATTGTGGCTTGCGATTTGGGTAGCGTATCAACACGACATGAAGCTTTTAGAAAAGCTTAGAAGAAAACAATAAAAGCAAAAGGCTCAAAAGTCCTATATGAGCATATGAATGCTAGTTGGAGAGCAAAAACCCTGCAAAAGATTGGATGCACAAATGAAATTGCCTCCCTTTGTGCTTAAGGGAGGGGGGTATTTATAGGTTGAATGAGGCTAAAAGAGGTGGGAGAGGATGGAGAGTTAACTCCCTTGTTTGAAGAGTTAACTCAAAAGACACAAGAATGATCTGGGCTAATTAGGGAGTGATCTAGCCAATATAGCTTATTACTGAAGAAGAAAATGAGTTAACAAGAATGCATGGGTTGACAAGTTGAGTTAAAAAGGAGCTAATTATCCATGTTTGGAGGCTTGGAATAATTAACTCTATCTTTAGACCAAAAACTCATGCAAACAGGAAGAAAAACAGACCAAAACGGAGTTTTTTTGGTCAAAAACTCAAGTTCTTTCGCAGCTAGAAAAGACAATTGGGTCGCCACCTAGTCACCCCTTTCACCAGTCCTAGTCGCCCAAGGGTGACCCTCAAAGGAGGGGTCCTGGGTTGAAAAGCGAGGTTGGAGATAATTAAGGAGGAGAAGAGGAGGTGGACTGCCTCCGAAAACTAGTCAAAACAAAATCCAAATCTCCACTTGCAAAAGTCAAATCTCCCAGGGGAGATCCTCAAATAATGGGGGGAGATTTGTACTAGTTGATCGGAACTTAAAACCGAAAGTTGGAGATGGCTTGGAAGGTCCTTTAGAGGGCCCTAGGGGTGGGAATAAATGAAAAATACTGGGGAAATGTCAAAACACAACAAATGGATGAATACAAGGCTTAAAGACGAAATCTCAAGCACAGGAAACAAAAATCGACAAGTGTCAAAAAGCGTCAAAAGTAGGGAAAGGGTTAGCATGACAATGGGGAAACAAGAGAGGGAAGAAACCACATGCTACCAAGAGAATCGTTGCTAAGAAGACGTTATTTAACGCTTACACGTACATGACAAGGATTGTGAGTCATCATCGAGGTCCTCGTGGAGGTTGTGTGTGATTTTGATGCTTACAGTCATATCCTTTGATTTTGTCTATTAGGGTTGTACCGACCTAGGTGGTTTAGTTGGGGCTTCAATTTAGACAATAACCTATCGAAACCCTCATTTAAAGATGTTGCAATGGGGCAAACAAATTATTGTTTATAAAATATTCCACAATTTCACATCCTAGTGAAATTTTTTCCTTGACTTTAGGTGGTGGACAATAAGAGTCACTAGACTTAGTATTTGTAGAAAATTTCTCTAATCCAAATGATGACTTGGTTTTTGATGTGCTTTTTTTTTAACTCTATATTTTTTTTAATTAGGAAGGTGTGGGAAGTATCTGGTGTGAGTTGTAACCATAAAAAATTCAAACAAGAGCTATAACTAGATCTAATATCCTTCTTTTGACCAAACTTTGACCACTAATTTATAGAAATTATTTTACTTCCAATTAGAAACTATAAAGATTTGATTCTATCTATTTTTTCACAAACTTTCCAAAAATGTAAATTTTTTTTAAAATTTCTAAAAATTGCAGCCTATAGCGTAAATTAATAAAAAATTATAAAATTGTAATTACTCGCACAAAAATGCACAAAACCCTAAAAAAGTCACAACCAAATTCACAATGGTTTGATAGTTATGGCAAAAACGAAATTCTTGGCCCAAATTGCCACTCTAATACCACTTTTTATAATATTTCTAGAAAATAAATGCAAAAATCAATAAAATAACAAACCACTTCGAGGGGGTGACCTCGAATAATTAGAAAATAATAAAATGAATCCAATATTAAAACTTATGATGGTTTTGAAGAGCCTAACTCTTCCATATTTATAAGCATAACTATGGAGGGGCACACCCATTCATCTTAATTAATTCAACCAAAAAAAAACTAAAACTAATAAATAAAAATATTAAAATTAAATATGCCAAAAGTGCTTATCCTTATTACATTTAGGAATATAGAATATTAGGGTCATAACATAGGATAAATGTGTGATCAAATATAATAGATGTGAATGATTGTTCTTGAATGTCCTTGGATTGAGAGATTTCGGATGATTGCTTTTGAATATTTGATGCTTCTACTAAATGTGTCTTCTAAAATGAATGCAAATTAATACTTTTTTATACATAATCATGGCAGCAAATTGCAAAGATTTTTGTAAAGTCAACTTGAGACCTAAGTGTAAGATGGGGCCAATCAGCTAAATGTTTGGTTTTGACTTTTGCAATTAAAAAGATCAAGATCATGACTGTGAGGACAACCTTGCACCTGTGAACATGACCTAGATCAAACAACTAAATTGAATTATGCATAAAGATTGGATTAATGATCAGAATCAAACAAATAAGCCAATTGGATTGGGATTGCATGCATATGAGCATACAGAGAAGCAATAAGCATAAGGTTAGGTGCAAACAAGGCTAGGTGTGCGGGCCCAACTATGCACAAAAATGTGCCATTTGTAGCTATATAAATGCATTAAGACATTGCCCCAAACTAGGCACAAAACTAAATGGAAAAATGTATGAGGATGCATTTTTCACCATTACAAGAAGATATGTAGCAAAAACACCACATTTGATGTTCATGCACATTTTACAAATTTCTTAGAAATTAGTATTGTAATACTTGTCAAAATTGTATCAAAACTCTTAAACTAAATAAATTGTCATCCATTTTCTGTTTAGTGTTAGGATTTTCATCCTTCACAACCAAGAGGTTAATAATCCATCTAAAAAATGTCTGGGAGTTCTCGCCATGCATCGACTGTAGTTTGATGATATTGAGATATACAGCTGGTACCCACAAAGTTGAAGTTTTCATCTCCTGATTAATAGGCTCTCTCTCCCAACTCTGCTATGGGCAGACCCACAAGATGCACCAATTTTGAGGCAACTTTGAGTTACTTCGATTAGAATAGCATCTTTTTCCTGATTCGTTTTTGTGCTCGAAAGTCCAACATGCATAATCACAATTATCTTTTTCCTGATTGAAAATTATACAGTTTTTAATGTTTATGGTTTATAGTATATACTAAAAGGAAATATTATGTATACTAGCTTAGCATTATTGATGATTTGTTTTAGCACAGATGATTCAAACTTAAAATTTACACAGTTACAAACAAGTTTGATACATTTCAACAGAATTAGTAATTCATGTCCTACAAGCCAAATCTATTCATATAGCATCATCACTACCAAAAATAATAAAACGTAGCTGGGTTGTCTCACTCTATTCACAGAGTAACTGTTTATTTAAGCAAATCTGTCCAAAAGAGATTTTATGACTCCCTGCGAAATAGGGTGATACAAATCTCTGACTTCTTCAAATACTCTTCTAGCAAGCTTCTTACCTTCTTCCCCTGAGTTGCCTTGCAACAGTCCTGTATACAGTGGCCTAAGATACTTCATCCTTCCAACTTCTTTAAGACACATCTCAATTTTCCCAAATAAAGATGTATACCCTGAATATGCAGCAATTGTTAGGAATGACACTTTGACGTCCCAATTGTTGCTTTCACTAAATTGAAACCGTCCATCTAGAGTTGATATCTGCACTTGAAAAAGAAATCAGTTAGATGACCACACACTGGCCCACATTGTATGCTTGTTTGAAGTTGGGTCTCTCTTCTCATCAGACCAATGTACTCTATATTAAATTATACAATTGATTCTACTTGGAACAGGCTGGATGCAAATATATGTATTTTTCAAACTGTAGACAAAACCAAGCAAACTAAGAATATAATGCTGCTTTGTTTCCTCTGATTTTACTTGATTTGAAGGAAGAGCATAAAAAAGGCATAGAAAGGCTAATGCTACAGCTCTTGTAAATATCTGTACCCGACCTTATTTCCTCACTTTGGAGTATACTCAAGCAACCATTTGCCATCATTTAGTTTTATGCATACAGATGATTGCATTGACAAAAAAAATGCAAGGAACACAAAAGCGAGCAGGTAGAACATAAGGCACATGCACACCTGGGATTCTTCAAGTTTGGAAGGTAGATTCTTCAAGAAGAGCTGCCACTCCCAACCTTTCCAATGAATAACATCTTCATCGGAGAGCATTTTTCCAGCTACAAAATTGTGTGAGGCAGCCAAAACCTTATCGTGGATTGTGGAAATTGGTTCCATGAAATCTGGAGGAATGCCGGTGCCATGTATCCAAACATCCAAATCAATTTCCTTCTCTATGCCTGGCAGATTCTTCTTCAAAAAGTCTAAGAATGTTTCCGTGTCAATGGATTGAAACTTGAAGTTTGTAATATACTTCTTCAAGAACTCGTCGAAAGCAGAGCGTCCAACCTGCACCTCACATAGTTCTTTCCCTTTTCAGATGACTCACACAAAAACCAAACTTCCTTGCATTGTCTAAAACAGAAAATAGACCAAAGTGCATCCATGGATCAAACGCATTTACTGCCAAATAATACCAAACAATATGAAATGAAAAAGAAATTCAGCTCTGTGTGTGATTGTGTTTTAGATGACTGCTTGACAAATATCCACAAATTAATTATAATCTCCCTAAAGTGACAGTTCCATCGTTCCTTCAGAACTGGGTACACCCTATGTTATCTCAAGCAATGCATAGGTATGTGTGAGTGATTATATTGGACTTCTATTCTTTCACACTATGTACCAAAAAGACATGAAACCACCACTCAGTTACCCATCCCCGGCCACCTGCTTTCCCATTGTTTCTAGGATGCAGGAGTACTTCTAGACATCCCCTTTTTGTGTTCCCTACCATCTCCCTATCCTCCACTGCCCCTCCTCCCCCGACCCCACCACTGAATGGGACTCCGTGGAAGATAGATTTCACCATTTGCTGGATAGAATGATTCTTCTAAGACCCTCAACTGTTGGAGAGATGGGATGAATTCCCTCACATTGGGACTGTTTCCTAAATTCTAGCGCATGCCCTCCAAAGGCAGACTTAAACAGATTTTTTGATCTTGAACTGCTGAGGTTCAGGGCACAAACACTATTCTGGGGTAGGGGATACACTGGTGACAAGAGGCCAGGCTATCCTATTGACCTAGAAAGTACACCTAATCACTGGAGGAACACTTCAATCATACAAAAGGCATAATTAAAACAGGTTTTTTTATTTTGATCTGCTGAGGTTCAAGGCACAAACACTATCCTGAGGTGGGGAATACACTGGTGAGTTGGTGACAAGAGGCAAGGCAGTCCTCTTGACCTAGAAATTACACCTAATCACAGGAGGAAACACTTTGATCATAAGACAGTAGAAGTTCAATAGTCTCACCCCTGAATACATGGCAAGAGGATTTGGCATTATCTATTGGGTGTTGGTTCTAATCTTATCAGCTTAAATAAGTGTGGGTTGATTTTGACGCCATAGTGTCACCTGCTAAAAAATTAAAACAGAAATTTCTCTTTTGCCGGAAAAAAAACATTACAAATGCCTGCCAAGAAGATAAATATATCAGCACACAAGGAAAAAGATCAGATATCTACCTGCCGCTCAATACGCCATAGGAACTGAAAACCCTTTTCATAAGGCACTCTGGAGTAAATATCATCAGGATGAATCCCTTCCTGATCTGTTTTCAGTTTTGTAAACCCCATATTGTCCTTGAAATTTTGTACATCCTCCCTTAAAGCAGCACATCCCAACCCGATGCTCAAATCAGCATGTTCCTTGCCCTGTACCACTTCTACAATTCTTCGCTCTGCATATGTTGTAAAACCCTGCATAAACCCCACAGAACATAAACCCTCCAAACCACCACTAAAAAACAAAAACACTCCATTTTTCAGAATCAAAATTGGATACAGGAGCATCTTAAAATTAGTATACTGGTTGGATGTTTTTACCTAAAATAGATATTTCTTGGAAATGAAAGGTCCTTTAAGGTCTACAATTCTTTGTGCCCAGTTTACCTAACCGTGCTTAGAGTACAGGGTGGAACTCGGCATATGACACCACCCTGCACAACAGACTGTGCTTAGACAATGGGGTTACATACCCTACCCTTCTCAAGTTTCAAACTTTGGCCTCTGCGATAGGAACATAGGGGAGAGGACTCAATAGATAGCCATGCCCCAATAGCCCTTATGGCGGCATACATAGCCCCCCAATTAAATATATCACAAGAATTAGTAGTTGAGAAATAGTATACTAGCATAGAATGAATTTTCAAGATGCATCTTTCATAAGAAGTGGTTCAAAACTAGGCACTCATTGTTGATGCTCAGATAAGAGAGGCTGTGCAGTTGAAATTAGTAAACTGAACCATCCTATAGGGGCAATTGAAAGTAAGATCTTGGTCCAAGTAGTATGACAACCATTAAGGGATTGATGATAATAATAATGCATACCTCATTCATCCAGAAATCATTGTTTGTGGCATTGGTGACGAGATTTCCAGTCCAACTGTGAGCAAGCTCATGGGCCACAATCTGCCCTCCGCTTAAATCCCCAACAATTGCAGTGGGTGTCAAGAAAACCAGCCTAGGGTTCTCCATTCCACCATAAGGAAAACTGGGGGGTAGTACCACAAGATCAAATCTTTCCCAATCATATTCACCAAACAGGTTCTCTGCCTGCTTAATCATTTCCTCTGTATTCACAAATTCCCTTTCTGCAGCTTCCAGAACAGGGGAAGGCTCAGAATAAACTCTAGTCCTGGGACCCACTTCCCTAGAAGCAATATCCCCCACCACGAATGCAAACAGATATGGAGGTATGGGCTGCTGCATGGAGAAATGCTCAACAACTCTTCCATGGGCAACCCACTTGTTATCGGGGCATGCTCCATTGGCTTCTCCAATGCAGGGCTCAGCTCTACCCATATGGGCAGCAGACATTGCAGAGCTCATTTGTTGGGGAATGTTGAGCAGAGCAGAATAACGAATCCTTGCTTTGGGTGTGTCTTGACAAGGGAATATTGAACGAGCATGGATTGACTGGCACTGGGTATAAACATACGGTATTTTTTTTCCTGCAGTCTGTGATGGATTCAGCCATTGGAGAGCTGAAGCAGATTCATGGGTTTTGAATGTTATGTGGAAAGAAGATTGGTCTGTGAGAAAGATATTGAGAAGGTTACCTTTGATGGGGTCTGAATGGTTTTGTAGAGAAAAGGGTATGGGGTTGGTTGAGGGTGTGTCTGTAACAGTGTGGATTGTGAGGGATCTGGTATCCAGGAAGAGATCTCCTGTGTAGGGATGTTGGAGAGTATAGGTTGCAGACCCATCGATTGTTTTCGTGTCGAAGTCCAAATAAAGGGAAATATGGATGTGGGTTGTCAGGGGATGGCTCGAGTCTGTAAAGGAGTGAGGATCAAATGGGGCCATTTCTCCGCCCGCAGTCTCGATTTTCTTATTCAAGATGTCTACCAGACTCAAATTTGTTACTCGAAAAGTGTACCAGTCTCATAAAAATATAGAAATGTGTAAATAGGAAAGTTGTAGACGCTAAACACAAAATTAATAGATTATTCTTTTATTAAAGTTGAGGGACTATATTCTTCTTAGTTTATAGGCTAAGTACAAATTCCTATTGGACCACCTCATAGCCCCTAAGTACAAAAGTTCAAAACAAGCAGGCTGCCCCACACAGCCCTTAATTGTTCTTTAGGTTCTCACTTTACGTTGAGGGACTGATTCTTCTTAATAAATGAAGTTTAAAAGTTGAGGGATTCTTGTTTGGAAAAAAAATAAAATCTTTTAAAATTATATATAAATATTTTTTAAAACTACTAAATTTATTATGTTTTATTAGTATTTCTTAAGGTAAGATATTATTGCAATCCAAATTAAGAAGTGTTTTAATTACTTATTAGTTTTTATATTTGTTAAATAACTAGTATATTTATATTTAAATAATATATATCTACAATATGCCGGAATTTCTCAGTGCTTTTTCATTTTCCATAGATTTGGTGATTTTTTTCCTTCAATTTTTTTTGGTTTTTATTTTTTATTTTGTCCAATTTTTTTGTGGTTCTATAGTTTTTGTGATTTTTTCTATTTCCAATTTCTTTCTTTTTTTTTCCAATTTGTTTTTTGGTTTTTATTTTTATTTTTAAAATGAATGCTCTCATCTCCACCTCGATGTGATTGTAAACGCCTCTTGGCATAATTAGTATTTGTATTATTTTTTTTCTATTTAAAGTAAATAATTATTTGTGTGAAAACTTTTTAATCAAAAATATTCAAAACATTAATTATTGATCATTTTATTGATTAAAAAAATTGACCTCTTTCATAAGCTTCATTTTAATTGATGAATACAATACAACAAAAAACAAGTGCCACATAGAGGCCATACCTACCTTTGTACTATTGTAATAATAGCAATTGTTTGATATCAAAGGATGAGCTATCACAAAGTGATTCTTGAGTAGGCTTGGCAACACCTAAGATCGAAGACATAAGGTGGTTTAACAAGAAATTGTTAGACGCTGAATGTCTTAACACGAAATTGTTAGAAGTTGAATGTATGGCAATTTTATTAGGCCAAAGAAGATTTTAATTGTTAGGGTGAAGCTTGACCTCCAAGTTGAAGCTTGGTGGCATAGTTGAGGTTGAGTTAATTGTTAGTCAATATGGTATAATTAGCTACTAGAGCACAAAGATTGCAAATCCAGGGTATGTCTAGATTTTAATGATGTTTAAGTAATTTTACAATAACCAAAAAATTATAAAATAATGTAAATCAAATAAAAATAAAAGCCAACTTATGAATCAGGCTTAACAAAAGAGAGTGCAAATTATCAATATGTAAAAAAGATTAGTCAGGTAAAAAAGAAAATTAAAATTTAAAAAAAGTCATTTAGATAGAATTAATTTTGAAAATTAGAAAGGAAAAAAATGAAAAAAAGTCAATTTAAAAATAATAATAAAATGAAGCTTTTAATACTTAATGCAACTCCAATGGTTGTGATATTTGCCAAATTTAAATGTTTTGTTTATCATGTATATAAATAAAATTGAAATTTGTCATGTGCAAAGAAATTATTGGATCGCATAAATGCTATACATGGACAAATGATCTTAGTTCCTTCCTTTCCACTCCTCGTATGGGTTTATGCCATGCAATGAGGCATAAAAACATAGCAAAAAGAAATGTAATTTTAAAGGGAAATTAGCAAGTGAATAAATAAAATTATTTCACTATATGAAATATTGTTGCATTATCAAAATTGAGTAAAAAATTAGAGAAGAGTTTTTAACTAGATGAGAATGAAAGAAAGCAATTTATCACATGTCAATGGTTAATTGTATCACGGATCACCTAATTTCAAATATCAATATGAAACTGAAGGTGAGTAGTTTATTGGTGAGTTGTTCTCTTTTAACATTATCTATTTTTATATAAAGTATTTTAATATAATTTTTAATCTTATTAAAAATAATACTTAATACTATAAAACTTAATATTATATATCATTTTTTAATATTTAATCTTTTAATATATTTTAAAAAACCCTTAAAGTTAAAAAGATAAAAAGACTTTCCCATAAAGACTTCTATATTATATAAATATGTAAAACAAAATTGTATATGAACAATATTATTAATTTTAAATTAGTTTAATAACCAAATTCTGGACAATAATTTAGCCACTTAGAATTTAATTAAACAAGTTAATTCTTCCACCGTATTTTTCTGTGTTGGTTTTACTCAAATAGTATTTCTGCAAAATTCATACTTGAGAGCTCAAATTTTGAGCCAATCACAACACACGATTTTCTGAATAATTTTTGTTAAAATTTTCTCATGTAGACTTAAGAAAAATTAAGATTTGTTCAACATGAAAAATAATACTTTGTTTTGATTGGTTTACTCTATATAGATTAATCACTAGATAAACAAGTGGCCAGTACCTACCTTGTTATTATAGTATTTGTTTAGTTGTAATTTTTTGTTGATTAGCTATTGGTTGTATATAGTATTTATTTAGTTGAAATTTTTTTGTTGATTAGGTATTGGTTGTACAGACAAATTGCATTCCAATAATTGAAAAATTAATTTTTGAAGAGTGTTGAAATATCTTGGGTAAATAAAATTGAAATCTCAAAAATAATCTAATTTGATAAAAATAAAATAGGACTAAAATATTTCCTTAACTATAAAACTAAACTTTACAAAGCCTATTAAATAACACAAATATTTCCTTAAAATGTAATAATACTAATACTTTTATAATTTAAAATGCTTTAAAATATTGTAAGTTTGAAGAATAAAATAAAAAATGTAATAACATGGCAAAATATTTTTGGTGATACTGTAGATTTTTAACTTTTGACTAAATAAAATTGAAATCTCAGATTTTTAACTCTTGAGTAAATAAAATTGAAATCCCAAAAATAATCTAATTTCATAAAATAAAATGTGTAGAACCATGTATTTTTAATAATATTATTAATATTATAACTTTGTCCCTTTGACAAAAAATTAAATTCATAAATAATTATCCATTTAGGCATGACTTAACTAGTGGGAGACTAGGGTGGTAGGGTGGGCACCCATTCCAATACATCTTGGTTGGGTCGCTGCCATAAGGTTGTATTATAGCAATTTAATCCCGGTCGATACTTAGACATCATTGCTGGGCAAGCAGCCTCTCCAAACCTAAGAACTATAGACAGCAGTTAAATGAATATAGACAGCTTTGGCTCTGACAGAGAAGCCTCCAGACATTTGCCTTCAGCTTTTTCATCGAACAACCATCTTGTCCATTCGGTAGTTGATCCCTACGGTATTGGTGGAGCGGACAGAATGGAGGGAGGCTCTGGTTTCATAGCAAAGATCTCTGTTAATGGATTGCTGAACCTTGGAACATCGACACCTCACCAGTTGGAGAGCTCAGTCCAGCAAATGGCTTTCAAAGGAGCCATCACAGACCAGAGGCTCAAGAGAATCCTGCGGAAGCATGAAGGTCTTCTTCTCCTGGTGATAAAGCTCATTTTGGGGAAAGCTTTCATGTCTACAGATGAGTTCTATAGGGTAGATTCTCACATCTCCTTCCGGTTCCTAGCTTCTATCCTCGACGCAGGGGTGCCAACAGGTGCAGCAAAGAGTTTGATGATAAAGTTGTTCAAGCTAGAAATTCTCGGCGGCCTCAATTCCATACTCAATGCAATCATCCCTGGGGCGGGTATCCCCCACCCGAATGACATCACTTCCTCGAAAGATCCACTAGAGGTGGTGAAAGTTTTCCCCCTCATTCTAGACCTGAAAGGTATGGCATTGATTAAACACCAGGATCGCGTGCTCCAGGTTTATGGCTTCCTTCAGCACATGCTGAGCGAAGACGGGGACTTCGGGGAAGGAGAATGGGTTGGCAAGCTCCAATCCATGGCAGTGAGGCACGGCCTTCTTTAAGTTCACAGTCTCTGATTCCCAGTTCTCTATGATCAATCTCAGTAGGCATCTGTATTCAGTGTAGTTTCTAATAAGTATAGTAAGCCTTAATGGCAATTTTGTATATGTGACTCTGCAAGATCTCAGTGGCATTGATTTGTAAGGCAGTTTTGATGGTAGTAGGTAAATAGCTTATAGGCACCTGCTTGTAAATTTCTCCATCTTATCAATATAAGAATCCTACCTTTACGAATCAAAAAAAAAAAAAACTAGTGGGAGACAAAATTTGTGTTCATAATTTTTGTGTTCACAATTTGTTTATTTGCCACATCCTCATCTCAAACCAAAATTATCTCCGCATTTATAGCTTTTTGTTGCACTCTCCGACAATCCGCAAAGAAGAGGTCATTTTTTTTTTCAGCCAATGACAATACAGATAAATCATTTTTCAATAATTTTTTGTTAAAAAATTATCATGTTGACATTGAAAAAGTATAAATTTAAATCAAATTTGCTCCACAAGAAAAATAATCCTATCTTTTAATTGGTTTACAATCAATAGATTAATAACTAGATGAGTGCGGACTCATTGCAATAGTACTTCCGAAGGCAGGTACTAAAAAATATGGTACAAATTTATATAACATGAATTTTAAGTAAGGAAAGCAAGCAATCCAACATCACATATTAAATACCACAACGAATGTAAATGGGAGATGGTGCTAAGAAAATAGCCTAAATGCACACAATCTTATACAATATGTTTGACAAAAATTATCCACCTTATACCTAAAACATCAAATGTCACATAACATCAATTTTTAATGAGACGCTTATAATTGGTTTTTAACTCTATCTACTTTAAATTTACAATTAATCCAAGTGAGCAACCCTTCCTTTTCGGTACATTTTCATAATGTTAAAATTATTTTTCTATAAAAATCTCTTTTTCTAAGTAAATGCTAAGAGTTTTTACATGTCATAGCCCATGTTAAAATTATTTTTCTATAAAAATATCTTTTTCAAAGTAAATGCTAAGAGTTTTTACATGTCACAACCCATTTTATATGGCACAATACTTCATAATTGTATTATGGCACTAGACATATATGATGTTATGATGTAGATAGATGCTATCTTTGAACTATTTAGCTTATTGTTTTGTTACATTATTTGGAATAGAATTTGATATGTTATGTTATAGCATAATGCATGGATGAATATGACTTGTTTATACCTTGTTATTAATCAATGTTGACTAACTTCAATGGATGTATGAGTGCAACAGGGTCCACCACAATTTCTCTCAACAAGAGAGGATCACAAAGGAGAAGGAATTAGCTATTCTAAGGCCGTCATGCATGAACTCAAACATGCACTAATCCACACTAGTATAGTTGCATATGAGTTAGGGTTCATGGTTAGTGAAGTTAGTTATTGAACGTTAAAATATGATTCTTATGGTCTCATTACAGCTAACAATTATCATAATTTGAATTTTCATAAAATGAATAAAGAACACAGAGAGAGAGAGAGATATGTTGATAACTGAGAGGGGGGGTGAATCAGTTATCCTAATTATTTCTTCTTTCTAAACTTTCTTATTAATCAATGCAGCATTAATTTAAACAAGCAAACATTACCATCAAATGGAAAAACACATGACACAGTATTTTGGACGTGGAAACCCTGTTAAGGGAGAAAACCACGGGGTGATTAACCCAAAGATTATTCTCTGTTAGAAGAATAAGGAAATACAAAAATGGCACTTGCCAATTAGGGCTCAATGCCCGAGCACACTGCTCACAAGGAGGCACATTGCCTACAAGAGACACACTGTCTACAAAAGAGTGTTATACAATACTTGAACTGATTGGAGGCATCTACATATGCTGGAGTTCAGTTCCGGTTAGGCTCAGTACACTGATCTACTGCACTTCATCTTTCCTCTTCTCTTATGTTGCTTTCCTTTCACATACCGGACCTTCCTTACTGCTTCTGCTCTGCTCTGCTTTTATTCGCATATCACACATCACCACTTCTCACAACTAAATCCATCCTATATATATATATCCACACAAGTGATTTCATTATCTTTCTAGTCGGCACCTGGAACAGTCAATCTTCTCACAAACTCTATTCTGTCGGCTGAATCCTTGCACATCAAGTAATGCGGATCAAGCATATACTTGTATAAATCATTAATCATGTCGGCCAAACATGATTCATACCTTCATAACCTTTACCACCATCAGTAACACATCCAGAAACTAATCTGATGTTCTGTCAGTCAGTTCTTCATCTGTTCATACTGTCACTCAGGGATCCGGTACTCAACTACTCATATCTTTTTCCTTGTCCATCACCGGAGGCTAAATCCTTGGAATCTATTACTCAAGGTAGTCCTCTTGACTTTCCCAAATCTGCACTTCACCAAGATACTTCCTCTGAGAGATCCGGACCTGTCTGTCGAACCTTGCCACAAGCTCTGTTCTTGTTTACCGGACCTCAACAATCTTCATTCTAACTTCCGGTAGAGACACACCATGTCCTGCAAATGTGTGGGATGAACTTTGTTGCCATCAATGACAACAATCATGAATCCATATAGTGTCTTTTGCCAACAATCTCCCCCTTTGGCATTGATGGCAACACTTGGTGAAAAATGACTAAGTGTTTACACTATGCTCCCCCTTGGCTGATGCTCTGTCTTTATATACATTTTCCGGAGCTCCCCCTTAGTTGGATTCCTCATTTTTCACTGCTCCTTACTCCCCCTTTGACATCAATGGCAAAGGGTAGGGTCCATATACCAAAATCTTCAAAAATTTAACTATATTTAGCCACATAAGTATATATATACAAGTTGTATTTACATATACTTAAGTATGTCTACAAAAGTGTTCTTCAACTGTACAACTTCTATCGCCCAACTCTGCTTCATCTTGTCCAAAATTGAGATATGCCCACTCAACAGGAATGCAAACGCATCTGCCCTTTTTAGATCTGTCGGATCATTGGTCTGGGCTGTAATTTGGGCTTCTGTTATGGCCTCATGCATGGCCTCTAGCTTAGGAACAATTAACCCCCTGAGCTCACTCAACCTGCTTATTCTATTTTTTCTTTCCTTCTCCAATTTCTTGATTTCACTCAAGACTGTGATAGTCTGACATTCTTGATTTGTTATAGAGGAAGAGAGAGGATCAAAATTCTTTGATAGGTTTGATAGTTTATCCTCCTGTTCTTTTATTTTCTTCTCAATGTCCAGTGTTACTTTAGACCATGATAAACAAAATTTATACATTTCTCCTCCATCTTTAAGAGCGTTTTCTAGGCTCTTTATTCCAATATTCATGTTTCTTCTATCATTAATAATCAAACCCTGTACCTCAGAGAATCTTTTATCCAAAAACTCCTTCTGGACCGTTTCTTCAGCTGATTTTTCTAGAGAATCAAAATGTGTACTAACACTGCTGACTAAGGTTTTGAGATTACCGGAAGAGGAGGCTGTGAAATCCTTCTGAAAAGATGGCATGATCTTTTCCAACACTCCGGATGCTACCTCCATAAGCTCACAGTCTTCCATGTGAGATTTCAGTAGTTTCTCTTTGACTTTTTCATTTGCAAATGAGGCTATTTTCATTGTTTGCACTGGTGACAAGGAGTCAAAATCTAATGGCCCTTTTAGTAGGTCCAGTTCATCAATTTCTATAGTGGCTTTTGTTAAGAATTCTTGAACAGTTTGTGCAGTGTCTCTTGCCGGAGACAGATGTTTCTTCTCTTCTGCAACCTTGGAGCTGTCCTTTGGAGTTTTCTTTCCTCCTACATTCTCACCACTAGCAGTTGTGGTCTTTTCTGTTGAGGTCTTCGCACTGTCATCTTCTTTTTCTTTTACCTGTGCTTCTTTCTCCTGTGATTTTTCTTCTCCTTTAGATCCAGAGACTGTAGGGGAAACCGGAGGGGAAATGTTAGTCTGTTCGGGGCCCACCTCTTCTGACATTTTCTCAGGAGTTTCTTCTGCAACATTTGTGGTGGAGGGATCAGTACCCAAGTCCTCTATGATAGGAAGATTAAATCTTTTGAAGGTTTTCCAGAGAATCTCTTCAGTGTCCTTGGCTACCTTGTCAGTCTCACCAAGCATAAGCTAATTCATCCTTGCTTTGCTTCTGAATTCATCCTTGCAGTCTTTGAATACCATGTTCATTGTCTTGGGATCAATTGAAGGATATAGCTGAATAGCTATCTGTTCCCGGATCTCAAGGTCTTTTGCCATGGCATTGGTCTTTCTCATTTCCAACTCATTCTCTAGACTCTTAGGAATTAGAGAGATAATTTCAATAAAAGCTTTATTGTAAATGTTCAAAAACTTAACTGTGGCTTCCTCCAGAATCTTTTTATCTGCTTCATTATAATCATCATAGAATTCTGTTAAGGGTTGTAGGTTGCCATCCACAGTCGCTGCTTTTACTACATCATCTAAGGAGAGAGTAGGTTTTTCAACAAATTCCTCTTCCTTCTCTTCTCCTTGACTGGATGATTTCTTCTTCTTCTTTAGTTTCTTGATCTCCTCATCTGATTCAGTTTCCTCTTCATCCCTTTGACTTGCATAAGCCCTTGTGGCTTTTGTCTTTGACCTTTTCTCTCCTTTACCGGATGCCTGAACTTCCAGTTTTGAGCTTTTGGCTGTGACAGATGCAGATCTTTTTGATGATCTGGTCCGGGTTGAGGTTTCTACTGGAGCACTTTCCTTGCTTTTCTTTTCTGCCTCTTTCTTCTCTTCCTCAGCCCTTTCCATCCTTTTCTTGTGGGCATCAAGTGCCTCCTTTGAGATGCCAAGGCCTTGGGCAATATTTTCTACTTCTTTTCTTACCTTCCTCTTGATCTCTAGTTCTCTGAGTTCAATATGAATTTTTATACTCAGCTCCTCAAAGGTTCCAAACCTTTCTGCTTTTGGATCTTTAGGCTGGCTTAGCATGTGTTGAACATGCAACTCCACAATCTGTTCATCAACTTCATACCCCATGGGCATGATCCAAACTATCCTTGGCTCTACTGCCTCCATTAGGCATTGGTCAGTCTCTACCATAAAGCAAATTGTGTCTTTGTATTTCTCAACAAGAGACTGGGGAATCCTTTCTCTTGCTTGCATCATGTTCTGAAAGTTCTTGAAATATCCCCACAGAGCTGTATTTTGTGCTTTGTTGTCACCAAGTCCATGTAGATAATCTCTGATTTGGATAGCTACCGGTCTATCATTCTCCCATACTCAGCCATTAGATCCGGGAAGCTCATTCATAAAGTAGAAGAATAAGCAAAATATCAATCCACCATACTTGAATGAATTCTTTTTATCTTTCTTTATTTTCTGCAGATTCTCCATGAGTTGGTTCAAGAGAAGCTGGCAAAGATCATAGTCTACATCCTTTCTTAGCATTTCATAAGCGGTATAGATGGCAGTTCCAGGTACAGAATTTTCTCTGCTAGAATCATATATCTTATATCCAATGATCATAGAAGCAAACTTGACATCCGGATCAGTGATGTCATCTACTGTCATTGTTCTTTTGCCAAACTTAGATCCGGTAGCATCACTCACAGTTTGGTTCTTTACAGATTTAAGAACAGGAATCCCACCGGATGAGTGTAGTCCGGTAACTGCCCTGATGGCATCTTTAGTGATCTTGAATGGTCCATTTAACCACATGAAATTGTCATGTATTCTGCTCAAAATGTACCTAACCCATTCATCCTCCGTAAAACAGGGGAAATGTATGTATTGTGCAAAGTGCTTGTTCCGGAGGCCTATGTATTGGGGTTTGAGCTCAAAAGAATCATCTAACAGTTGTTTGTGATAGATATCTCGTAGTTTGAATTCCCCAAACTCTTCAACATTTGCATGTATATAAACCCTAATATCTTCGGTGTGCAAAACACCATGCGCAACACTGAAAAATGCACCTAGGGGGTCTACCTCCAAGGATTTGTATGGATGTTTCTTAAATGTAGGGTGAGGTCTATCAGAAATCTTTACAATATTCGGAGTACCCATTATCAAGAGATTTGCAATGAGATATTTGAAAACGGGAAATACCTTTTGCGCCTATCAGTTTCACGGAGTTGGTTGGATTGATCCCTGGAAGTAATGACTTCTGCAAGTGATCTTCGATGAACTTGAGGAATTTCATTGCAAAGCTTCGCTTTTCATTTCTTCTTGAGTGCAGATGTGTGAATGACAAATGAGTGAACTCTTTTATTTCCAAAAAGCCCTAATTCTTACCCTGCAATAAATGCACAACCTAATTCATTCCGGTTTGCCTTGTTTTCCTTGTTCAAGGAGGAAGAAACTCATCCGGATCATTATGATTCTCTTGTGATTGATGTTAGTGATGAATCATCATATCCACTTGTCCTTCTAATCATCTTATGTATCCGCAGATCAAGCTGTATCAATTTAGATTCATACCAGGCCAATCTTGTGAGAAACCTGTTTTACCGGAAGACTTGCTTAACCGGACCAATTCTAAAGGAATTGAACTTTTTAAATTTTCTTGCGGATCTCTCAAATCTTTACCTGACCTTCTTTAGATGTTTCTCTAGAACCCCTTTGATCCGCAACTTCTCATGTGCCAATTTCAGGCACCATTTGACTGGCTGGGGGAACAAGGTTTTCTTTGAGTCTCCCCCTGAGCCAGAGCTCACTATTCAATTTTCGGAAGAAATATCAGCACCAGAGTCTGGTGCGGATCCATCCTCTACATTCTCTGTACTCTTCTTTAGCCAAATCTTGTTCATCTCACTTTTAACTTCATCCGCATTCACCTTTTGTTTCCCCTTATCTTGATTCTGTCTATGATATACCGGACCTCTTTTGTTCTGATTCTTGCTTCTACAGAATTTTGCAATATGACCGGATCTATTGCAAATTTGACAAACAACATTTCTTTGCATATTGGATTGATATCCTCTTGATCTGCATTGATTAGCCATATGACCTATTCTATTGCATGCAAAGCATCTACCATTGAATGATTTGTTCATTTGCATAATTCTGCATTCATGAGATTTGTGACCATACCTTTTGCAGTTAAAACACTATCCGGAGAAGGATGAATTAGTCTGATTCATTCTCTTTCTGCACTGATTAGCTTTGTGACCAAAGTGATTGCAGCTATGGCAGTATCCATTGAAGGATGGATATCTTTGAGCATTGGGTTGTCTTACCGGAGGTCTTCTAGGCCTGTTCCTTGGATTTTCTGATCCATAATTCTTCTGACCAGATCCGGAGCTTTCTCCTTTCTCATATCCCAAACCACATTTGTCATCTACCTTCTTTTGACTTCCAAGAAGAACTTCAAGTTGAGTAGAACTTATATTGAATTTCTCTTTATACTCATTTGTTGTTTGAAGATCCCTTTTTAGAGAGACAATTTGATCCTCAAGTTTTTCTTCATTATCTTTAGCATCTTCAAGATCAGATTCAAGATGTTTGATAATTATATCCATCTAGTGGCAATCTTCTGATTTCTCCTTGAGAGATTGTCTTAGATTATCTTCAGTTTTTCTTTTCTCTTCAACTTCTTGGGTAAACTTTATAACTCCTGATTCCATTTCATGTCTTACCATAATGATTTCTTTTGATAACTTTTCACATAACTTGGTTTTCTTAGTCAACTCTTCATTTGCGTTATTTTCTTCACCTTGTCTTGCCAATTGCTGAAGCAACTCCTTTCTCTTTTTCATAGAGAGACTTAATTTATCTTTTAGTTCTCTCATGAAATCATCAGCCTGTTTGAGTCTTTCCTTTAATTCATTGACTTCAGAGTTTGACTGTTCAAGATCATCAAGGGCAGTCTTGAGTTGTTCTCTTAAACCATATGCATCCATTTGAACTCCCAAATCTTCCTCAAGCTGTTAGGCTCTATTAGGAGGAACTTAGCTCTGATACCAATTATTGATAACTGAGAGGGGGGGTGAATCAGTTATCCTAATTATTTCTTCTTTCTGAACTTTCTTATTAATCAATGCAGCATTAATTCAAACAAGCAAACATTACCATGAAATGGAAAAACACATGACACAGTATTTTTGACGTGGAAACCCTGTTCAGGGAGAAAACCATGGGGTGATTAACCCAAAGATTATTCTCTGTTAGAAGAATAAGGAAATACAAAAATGGCACTTGCCAATTAGAGCTCACTACCTGAGCACACTGCTCATAAGGAGGCACACTGCCTACAAGAGACACACTGTCTACAAAAGAGTGTTATATAATACTTGAACTGATTGGAGGCATCCACATATGCTAGAGTTCAGTTCCGGTTAGGCTTAGTACATTGATCTGCTACACTTCATCTTTCCTCTTCTCTTATGCTACTTTCCTTTCACATACCGAACCTTCCTTACTGCTTCTGCTCTGCTCTGCTTTTATTCGCATATCACACATCACCACTTCTCACAACTAAATCCATCCTATATATATACCCGCACAAGTGATTTCATTATCTTTCTAGTCGGCACCCGGAACAATCAATCTTCTCACAAACTCTGTTCTGTCGGCTGAATCCTTGCACATCAAGTAATGCGGATCAAGCATATACTTGTATAAATCATTAATCATGTCAGCCAAACATGATTCATGCCTTCATAACCTTTACCACCATCAGTAACACATCTGGAAACTAATCTGATGTTCTATCAGTCAGTTCTTCCTCTGTTCATACTGTCACTCAAGAATCTGGTACTCAACTATTCATATCTTTTTCCTTGTCCATCACCGGAGGCTAAATCCTTGGAATCTATTGCTCAAGGTAGTCCTCTCGACTTTCCCAAATCCGCACTTCACCAAGATACTTCCTCTGAGAGATCCGGACCTGTCTGTCGGACCTTGCCACAAGCTCTATTCTTGTTTACCGGACCTCAACAATCTTCATTCTGACTTCCGGTAGAGACACACCATGTCCTGCGGATGTGTGGGATGAACTTTGTTGCCATCAATGACAACAATCATGAATTCATATAGTGTCTCTTGCCAACAAGATATATATATATATATATATATATATATATATATATATATATATATATATATATATATATATATATATATATATATATATAACAATTATCATAATTTAAATTTTCGTAAAATGAATAAAGAACACGCACGCACGCGCACACACACACACATATATACGTGTGTAGATACAGTGATGTGAATGTATGTGTATATATAATATATATACATATGACACAATTAATACAAACACACACACACACACATATATGTGAAATAAAATGAGTTACTAATACTTGGTGACACAATATCAAATATACTGGAAATGGATCAAAGATCAAAAAGTAATTGGGGACTTTGATGGTGATTGATATAGAATTACTAGAGCATGACTCATACATGTATGCACTTATGCAAGTTGTTGCATCAACAAATTTCCACAGGAAACTATCCTCTATTCTTCACACCGCAAATGGACCCAATCTTTGGAAGTTGAGTAACCCAATTTTTTTGTTTAAATTATAAGAGTAGGAATCATGCCTCAACCCGATGTCCAAGAAATAGTAGGGAGAAGGACGATCAAGAAACTATAAATGGGAAAATGACCTAGATAGGTACAAGTGAGATGGTCAAAAAAACTCCAGAGGATAGCCAGGCCATACAAGCTCCATTGAGAGCCCCTGAGGGGCAAGTTGGCAGCACACCACTACAGAGCAGACAAGAAGGAGTCGATCTGGAAAAAGGGAAAAATACAGTCCCACTTCCCCAATTAAGTATTTGAACAAAAATGAAGGATCAACCCACCAAGAGGACGAATTAAAGTGTAATTTGACTCCCAGCCAACTTTCAATGCAATGTTAGGAACCCCTCAAAATAGGAGAACCTAAGGAGTCTATATAGAGAGGTGGGATTAGCTCAGAAGGGAATGACAAGTCGAAGAACAATAAAGTATCTACCGACCCAAAGGACACCTTAAATAGTGTGAAGGTAATTACAAAAGGTCTTTCAATTAGGGAAATTTTGAAGGTAGTCAAGGACAGAGCCCTTCCCCCCCCCCCCCCCCCCGAATAAGTAATGGCTTTTGGGATTAGCCCCAAACTGCTAGCATCCTTTGAATGCTAGGACATGTCCTTTTATGTGCCCCATAAGGATATTCTATTATCCACCTACCTTTCTTACGAAAGGTGATTAATGCTTGAAGATTTACCAATGACACCTTGGATTTGGATTTTACTACCTCTGGGACAACAAGTACTCCATAGGCACTTCTCCAACCAAGAACTCAAGGAATTGGATGATTACCGTAGGCAATAAAACATGAATTAATACAGTTGGCCAAACTACAGTACATGGATAACTAGAACTGAGACACAAGAAGAATGGGCACATTTCACACATTCTAATTTTGTTGTCGATTGTACACATTATTATCTACATCTTGGATCTCTTAACCTCTACAACACGAAGAAGATTATATTACTTGGATTGTCAGAATGAAGGAAGAATTGCTACAAATATATGGATCCATGTGCATTGTCACATCATTTGTTTCATTTTTTATGCCATATCTTATGTTAATATCAACGGGTATGACTGCCCCTGTGACACAAACAACGTGGAGGAACAATCATGATCACATTCAAGAGAATTATCTTAAGCTTTAAAAACTTGCTCATAATGGCGAACAAAGGCTTGGAGAATATCTGAGAGCTCCTTGAGAAAATGGTGACCACCATGGATTTATTTGATGGCTTGGGAAGTATGATGGGCATGAAGAGCTTGAAAGAATTGATGAGCACTTAGTGGTATTGAGAGGGGGGTGAATCAGTATCTAACAATCTTTTACTTTTCCAAACTCAATTAATTACATCAACTACACGTATGCAAGATCTAGCAATTAAGTACACAATGAGAACACATGATTAACATGGAAACCCTTACGAGAGAAAACCAGGGCACAATATTGCTTTTATATATATATATATATATATATCCACACAATAACCTTCTCTCACAAATCTAATTACATTCATGCACAATCTTCTTTCAAATCTGATCACCATCATGCATAATATCTTTCACAAATCTGATCCAATCTATGCACCAATTCTTTTTACACAACTGATCATAATCATGGCATGATTTTCACATAATTTTTTGCCTTACCATCCGCTCTTCACTTTACAGTCTGCTCTTACTCTTCACATATATTCGTTATATATATTTGTATTTTCCTATCATACATGGACAACGTCTCTTCTCAATATAGATTTGAATTGCTTTTGATTTTCTACACTTTTATCTCTTTTCAATATGCTCTTTTACTCAAAAATATTCATTACACACTTGCCTTCAAATGTTCCTATCATTTACCTCTTATACCTTTTCAATAGATATTTTTTTGTTGATGGATATGTCTCTAGTTGATTTTTCTTTACTCACAATTCGTCCTTTGTGACTTTTGTCTTATATGTTTTTGTCTGTACTCACAATTCATCCTTTGTGACTTTTGTCTTATATGCTTTTGTCTTTACACACAATTCATCCTCTAGCAAATTGTTAATTTGCTCTTAAGGAAATTGCACCATTTACAAGTTACTTATTGTTGTTCCTTCTTTGACAAAGGCAATGCCTTAACTATGCAAGACATATTCCTTGAAGTTGTCGATCTATCGCCACTTAAATTGTTGTTCCTTCATGCAAAACATAACACTTAGAAAATCATTGGTCTTCGCAAGGAAATCATACCATACAAACTTGATCGTTGCACTTAGTATCACACAATAGTATATTTGGAATGAAACAAATCTTGCTTATCTACATGTCTTGTCTTGTCTTCAAAGGAGTCGGCATGTTAGAGCTATAATTTCAAATCTAAATCTCATGTTTCTTTAGCACCAAGAGTGTCATATAAGTCAACCCATAAAAACCATTTCTCTAATGTTTAAATCTTTAATTTAAACATACAATCTCTCCAATAGTAAAGTGTAACGGATACACTCTTGTTTGCTTTGCTCTTCAACAGGAAAGTGTAACGGTTAACTCTTATTGTACAGGGCCATTCTTCTTTGACATCAGTGACTCAAATTATGACTCCATGCCTTTGACATCAATGACAACATATTCCAACAAACTCCACAACGAACTCTTAGACATCAATCCCGCCAACAATCTGTCTTTGACATTAAGGATAACATTCTTGTTCATGCACCTTCTTGACATCAATGAAAACATGTGTATGCACCTTTGATATCAATAACAGTACTTCCAACAAGAACTCTTTGGAAGCTTGATCACCAAATTTAAGCCAATACAAACGAGCTTTAATTTAAACACCTCTAGTTGTATGGCTATTAGAAATTTGCTTCTGGTTACAAATCTCAGCCACTCACAATTGAAGAGTAGGAGCAAAGGGGTTGGCTTTGAGTGTAACAGTGGCTCGGTAGAGCTCCGAGGTGGTGACTTCATAGGAGCAGTGATGAAAATGTGTCAACTGGTGGCCATAGATGCGAAGGAAGCAGGAGGTGTGTTTGATGGCATTGTTCCACCATTCAATCCAACCTATTTGTTAAGTGGACCTCAATTCAAGATTCTATACACATTAGATATGAGCCAATGTGTGTTGGTGACATAACAAAGAGCTATTGAGAAAAATTATGTCTTGCTAACCTTGGGATGAGAAAGTTGCCATTTAATACAAAATCGAATAGGTGAATGGTTAGATAAAAGAACATTTGGCAAAGGCACCACCAAAAGAGGCAATATTTTTTACTTCCCCCTACTATTATTCATGAATGGAGCATTACAGTTACTAATCTATTTTCTATTTATATGATTACCAATCTATTTTGTTTTTTTAATGGTTTAAAACCAACTCCTTATAGTATGCTCAATTTTAGCCAACTTATCATTTTAGCTTGTATTTTTTGGATGATTAAATAGCAGTTCAAAAATATTTGAATGATTGAAAAAATATTTTTGGACCACCCAAGATTTTGACACTAAGGACTACCAAAAATTTAGGAATTATCAAGAAAGTTCATATCATAATGACTTATGGGTCAAATTAATCTTTATTACTATTAAAAATATTTAAACAAATTAAATAAACCAAATATAGAAATATGCTATCAATAATGAAAACCAGATTGTCAACATAATTTCTTCTAAATGTGTTTAGTAACCAGGTCTCTAACTCTGAATTTTAGTTTAGTTGCAATACATATATAGATTAAATGCATTTAAGTGCTTCTAAACTTTGATGTAATGTGGTCAAACTTCATAAAATAATCCTCTAATTAATTACTGAGATCTGACAAAATGATATATTCCTCTAACTACTATGGAATAGGAATGATACTAGAACAATTCAAAAATACGAAGTGGAACGATGAAATTACTAAATCCACATAGCCTCAAACAAAATGCAAAAAGAAAAACTAAAAGGAAATCAATGACTTGCAATGGAACGCTACCTAGAAAATGCTTGGTAGTTGCTTGTCATTTTTCCATTCATCCTAAGAAAAACAACACGTCACCCTTTGCTTATGCTTTTTGCATCCATAAAATTTTCAATTAATTAATTTGTACACAATATAAGCAATCTAAACAATCCAAATCCACAAATTAAATTCATGTAATTGTTAGCATTGTTCTATATGAGATTAAAAATTTAACAAAGATAGTATGTATGTGTTACTTTGTTAAGAAAAGTGTCTCAACCTTGCAACTTTTAAAGGTTACTATTCTTCCCAGTTTTGGTATTTCGAATACCCTTTATCTTGAAGAATGATCTAGAACTTTCAAAGTTTCCAAAAGGGCTAAAAATGGCAGGAGTTACTATTTTTAGTAACTTTACATTTGACCTCGGATTGACCTGAAATTGTCCTAGAAGGTGCAGAATAGCTAAGTAAACATCTCGGGTGAGTTTCGACTCAAGATCATATCTAGATTGCAAGATATTAAAGTTCTTATTATTTAAAACTACCAAAAAAAAGTTTCAAACTCAATTTTGAGGCACTTAGAGGTCCCTAAATGCTCCAAAAATTGTCATAACCAACAATTTGGGTTACAGTGTGATAGATCTCTTCACAAGCTTTCTGACACATCAAACAGTTCGTCAATCGAACACCCGGATCAAAAGTTATGGCCGTCGGAAGTTGGACCTCCTATTTTTGGGAAATGTAAAAACGTGTTGGACACATAAAAGAGTTGTAAAGGGGAGAGTTACGTGTGTTGATGTGTGTTTTGGCACATCACAAGGCATCTTTGATTAGAGATAATTTGGGTGCCACTTTTGGGTGGTTTTAGCTCATGGTTTTGTAATTACTGTTGACGGTTTATTGTATTGTATCTCCTATATATCAGGAGCTTGAGATGGAGGTTGTGTGTAAAATTCTTATAGATGTTGAGTTACCTCATGGATCTCTGGTTGGATATACTCCTGTGAAAGCTTTCTCTGCAAGTATATTGTAATCCTCTTGATTCCTAAATAATATATTGGGCGGCTTTGGAGTATGGGTTTTTTTACTTGAAAGGGTTTTCCCCACTATATCTTGTGTTGTGAGTTTTACATTTGAATGTTGTTATTATCTTTCTGTTAATGTGTATCTTAATCTGTAACTGTAAAAGTTAAAATTTGCATAAATCTTTCCTCAGTAGATCAGTGTAGGAAGCATTTTGCGCATACCTTGCTTCCTTTCATACTTTTCCCCACATTAAACAATTGTAAAGGCCTAATTTATTACCATTTATCTTAAAAACACAAAACTTGTACATGCAGAGTAATTCATAAACACCAAATAACACTTCAACAATATTTTACAACACCATTTTATTATTATGTGCAATGTTAGCTATGTGTCGCAATATTGTTGGACTATGATCCATTGGTCAAGATATTACCACACACCTTGTTGCTCTCCCACTATCTCATGACCATAGATCTTAAAGTGGAGCACTCCCTATTGTTGATTGTTGTGGAGTCTTAAATGGTAAGGCTAAAAGGGTGTTAATTCTCCCTAAATACTAGACCCATCCCACCAACAAGCATATCAATCTCTAGTTCATCTCACCTCAGGCCAATCTTTGCATGCAAGAACAAGCATACCCACAAAGAAAAAAAATCATAACTAGACCATTAAGAATAGGATAAATAGCGCTCAGAAAAGGAAGTACAAAGAACAAAGACATAAAAATAAATAAAAATTCAAAGAAGATTAGAAGGGACCTTATAAGGTTAAAGAAGATGTTGAAACAACACTTATCTCTTGTGCGCCATAGAGGGAGAAGAATCTAATGAAATAGTTAACACCTTTCATCTAAAGAAATACTATATCTAAAAATCCAAAAAAATTAAAATAAATCTAAAAAATCATAAAATTAAAATGATCAAAAAATTAAAACATGCATCTCATTTTGTCCATCATTGCATTTGTGAGTGGTTTTCTCTTGTTCAATTTTCATCCTAGTAAGGAGTTATAAAGTTGCTAGTATACGTTGTCCCTACTAAGCCTTAGATTCCTAAAATCATCATTGCATTTCCCCTTTACATACCCAACAATTTCAAATGAAGTCAAACTTTTAGCTTTATATTAATCACAGTCTTAACCGTCATCTAGTTGAGTCTAAGAAAACCAAGTTTTCAAACCTACAATACCTGACAAAAGTTAATAGGTAGATCTCCCTAATCCTCCTTAGCAACAAGGAGCTCTTAGGAGTCAATTATCCTTTTGGTGACACCTTGCCCCTTACTCACCTAGCCAAAAATGTCAAGGCATCAAAACTTTGCAAAGTAATAAAAAAAGGCAAAAAAAGAAGAAGATATATATATATATATATATATATATATATATATATATATATATATATGATCAAAAGAAAGAGAAATTTGATGATATATGTACTCTCAGGTGGAGAACAGTCAAAGCTCAAATCTATGAGGGTGGCATCCTATCAAAGAAATTATAAAAAGACACACATGCACAAGTTAGGCAAAGCCAAGAGTCTAGTTGTTTTCTAGGGCCATCTTTTGCTAAAGAGCTTTTCCTTTACTCTAGATCTGAATGTTGATAATCTTTTGATATAAGTCTAGAGGTTACATATAAACTTTGTTGCTTGTTTATGTTGAAAACTAGTCTGAGTGGTTGGTCTAGATGACGATCAGTAGTTATCTTTTTGTAAAACTTAATTTAAAAATTGTTCCATTACATTCCCCAATACCACTTGATCCCCTAATAAATCATATCTCAAGAGTTTAGTAGGTCATCTTATGCTAAGTCAACCCACAATCCTCTAGGTTACAAATCCTACTAAAGAGAAACCACATTGTTAGTCCCATATGCATAACATACAAAAAAAAACAATAATCCATGTCGTAACAAAATGGCATTCATAAGAGTAAAATAAATAGACAAATGTACTACATTTCTATCCATGCACGTGTATCAAATGCATCCATACATGCTCACATTGCATACATCTCATTCATAAAAAGATAACAAAAACAACATGATCATAGTACCATCATACATGTATAAGCTTAAAATATCCATAGCATAAATTTTATAACTAACCACATGCACAAGAGATAAGGCAAAGTATAAAGTATCAACTTGTAATATAAAAAATTGCATACCTTTGCAATTTCTCATTATGTTTTGGACCTGATTTAGTGTTCGTAACCCCTAGTATGTTTTTAGGCTCATCTAGCCCTTGCCTTAGCCTTTTTTTGCCTCAGTGCCAAGGTTATGCTTTTTTTTGCCTTCCTACACCCCTTTTATGTAAACTTATGAACTTTCTGCATTTATCTCATCTTTTCTTGGTGTCTAAAGCTCTCAAGAGCTAATTCTATCTAGATTCCAATGGGACATATGGATGTTCATGAAACACACTAACTTGCTCTCCAACATTATATCATATGACAGCTATTTTTTATCATTTCTACCACCTTGTTGAGCACCCATGTTTTTGGTAATTACCCTAAATCAAAACCTAATGACTATTCTAGACCTTGGACCTCCTTATTTTCCCTCCTCAATCCATTTTTGAATATCTTCAAGCATTCTAGCTCTATCTCTGGTATTTACCAATAGCAATCTATCAATCTTCTTAGCTCTTGGCATTAAAAACTCTCATGTGAATTTGAATAGTAGCATTTACCAACACTCTTCAAAGGTTTCAAACACTCTGTACATCCAACTGAAGTTTATTTTCCATATCTACTTTGTTGACCTTGTCATATCTACTTTGTTGAGGACACCTTGCTTTTGGGTTTTGTAGATCTTCATCTCTCCATCTTGTATGAGGTGATAGTGTTCCATCCTTCTCTTTTATTTTTGTTATCACTTGTAAAATCCATTGTTGTGTTCTTGGAACCTATTGTATTTTCACTTCCTCTTATCCAATCTCACAAACACTAGTTTATCAATCCTTATAGACCTAAGATTTGATATTCACAGTTTTTTGTCACCGCTCTTAGTTCCTAAACATGCATAGTCTAAGAGCACACACTCTTTAATCTATTTTCTATCTTGGCTACTCATGGAGGTTGAAAGGCCAAAATAGGGGCTTGAGCATTCTTGGCAAGCTCTTAAGTAGCCTTAACTTTACCTCTTGTTCTAGATATAGGTTTTGTTGGAGCTCTCAACCGCATAGTGGTTTGCATCCTCCCTTTTCCTCTCCATTGTTATTTATATTTTCACTTCAATATAAATAGGCTAGATTATTTTTCTTCATTTATGTATTATTTGGTATCCCCTGCTTTGTTGTCCATGTTGTCCTTATTCCTTGTTGTGTAGTTGGGTTCCAAATCAAGAGAAAAAGCCAAGTTTCATGACATCTACAAACCACAATGCATCATGAGTACAACAACATGTCATGTGAACATCCACACATCATGCCAATGTCTTAGACAGTGAGCTTCAACTTTTGGCTCCAGGTTCCTTTCTCTCTATAGTTTTCAATTCTATACTTTGCTTGTCATTTCAGTAGTTACATTTTCTAGAATCTACAAATCTCTTTCTATTTTCCTCTATTTCTCTTTCACTTAGTTTAAGTAGTAAAGGGAAATCTGTCTAGATGGGATATTATTTAGTTTTTTGTTTCTATAGTAGAGTTAAACATTATATTTTCATAATCTTATCTAGTGTAGTGTAGGAAAAGTTTCATAGTTTAACAAATAAACTAGAAAACAAAGAAACATTCCTTTCCTACACTACACAACTGCAACCATGTATAGATCTAGAATCCCATTAGAGTCATAGTAATAAGTGCTAAAAAGTGTTTGACTACAAGTCACTCCATCAAAGGAGTCTAAAAAGCAAAAAGTGTGCACTCATGCGAGCAACTCTCCCCATGCAAGGGGCAAGTAAAAAAAATTGCAATAAAAAGAAAGTCTCTTAAAGGCCTCAAGGATGACTCTGACCTAGGAAGGACCTAGGGCTTCTACTCTGTGGTATCCTCTTACTATTTGCCATGTCAGAAGGTCGAGGAGTCCTCTAAGTGTGTCCATATGAAGGGATGTAGTTGTGAATCCATGAATGTGACTCTCCTGGTGTTTGAGTCTGTGAATAAGTAGAAGTCTATCTATGGACACCAAGGTTGGCCTTCTCTCAAAAAAAGTGACTACGGTCTCTAATGCAAAAAATCTAGTCCTCTGAGAGGCCATGTCCTGGCCAACATGATAAGTGGGAACAACTTGAAATCCATGTGTCGACCTGCTATTGTAGGCACCCTAGAATCAATTAAAAGTGCCTCCCTCACTCATCTTGTGGATGGGATCAAAACATCTAAAGAAGCATTCCTGAAAAGATCCCTCCACTCATCAGCAATGTTTGCCTCAAATTGTAAAGGAGAGTGTTAGCCTAATTTTAGAGCATAGTCATTCTTAGATAAGCAAGTGCAAAAAGGTAAAAAGAGAAGATTAGCATAGTAATCACAAGGATCTCTAGGCTAAGGAATCACCAATCCTTATATCATTATCTATCAATTCCTTAAAAGGAAACACTTGGTGTGTAGATGCAGCCTCCTCTAGTGCTACCTCCTCATACTCTCAGGCCAAGTCATCACCCTGTAGTGCTATCTCATATCTCTAGCTCTCTCTCTAGATCATAGTCCTTGTCAGTCTTGTCATTGGTCTCCTCATCCTCCCCAATAATAAGTCTCTAAGATTGATATGATCTTTATTGTCTTAGGTTTGGCCCTCAAAACTATTGTGTGATCAAAACTCCCAAAATAAGTGACACTCATAGAAGTGCTCCATGTTACACATCTGTCACCTCTTAAATAGATCTATAGCATGACAAAATGGTGAAAACCCTCAAGAAAGTCATCTCCTAGTTGTTGGATTACTCATGTAATAGGGTGAGTCTCGATCAAACCATTCTTGTCTGTCAAGTGGCTCATCCCTGGATAATAAGATTGAACTACTTTGTCTCATGTCCATGACCCCTCCATCTCTCTATAGGGGTCTAAAATGAAGTCTATGTCTATCAATGTAGCCATGACTCATGTGGAAGCATTGAAATGACCAAGCTGACCCCATCTCATATCTCTCGACAATCTTCGGTCTTAAGGGGAATCTCTCTCTGATACAGTATAATATATGTTGGCACATGAAAAACTCAGTTCCCAACTTGCATTTTTTTGCCCCAAATCCATCAAAATTCCCACCTTGTTCCTTTTGAAATGCAAGGAAAAAGCCCACAAAATGGCTAAGTCCAAAACTTCTAGGCATTTACCTTGTATTTTCTATCTTTTCAAAGTTTCAGAGTTATCTCTTCCATCGTGCCTTTCCTATCAACTCCAAAATCCACCTTGAATAATCTAAAATTTGCAGGTGAGGGTGGTGGCCTTCAATCTTCTTCTAAGCATGTGTCAACGAGAAGGCCCGATCGTCAAAGTGCGCCAAGGCTCCAAGTTTTTTCTAAGTACCGCAGATCGTTGGAGGTCAAATTTGCGGTCTACCTTCTTTTTCCAAGTAGGCAAAAGGGTGTGGGCTCGATGGCCAAAGTTTGAATGAGCTTTAATTTTTCTAAGTGTTGCGGGTGTCGACAAGTGGGAGGTGTCTCCTCTTTCTTCCTTTTTGCAGGCAGAAGGCTGAAGGCCTGATCTCTGAAGTCCACTGGGTTTCAAAATGTTTTTAAGTGTTGCAAGCATCAATGACTGAGAGGTTTCTCTTCCTCTTTTCTTTTCAAAGACGAAAGGTGAAAGGTTTGATCACCAAAGTTCAACGAGCTTCAAATTTTTATAAGTGTTTCAGGATCAGGCGGTTCCTTTCTTCTCTTCTAGAATGAATGATGTATGGTGAAGGGCCTATCTTTGAAACTCGATGGTTTCCCTTTTTTCCTTTCAAACTTTAGTGATCAGGGCTTCCTTCTTCACCTTTTCAAAAGTCAATTGCTTGGGGGAAGCCCGATTGGTTGGGGCTTGACTATTTTGCCTTCCATACTCCTCCCACCGCTTGAGAACCCATCATTTATACCTGACCAGAGACAATTTCCATGGGTTCCCTTCATAAAATTTCTAAGTATAAAATCCTCTTTCCCCATGTGTTTTTCCTTGTTACTTGCCTAAGTGTTAAAATCTTTCCAAATTGCTTAAGTTTTGCCTTGTCGGCAAGTTCACAAGTTCACGAACTTGCCGATTTGCTTACTAAGGTTCCCATGTTCATGGTTTTGTTGATTTCCCAACTTGCCGACAAAGCGAAGAGGAAGAGGAGGAAATTTGAAGGAATGAAAGAGCAAGTAAGGCCTTTGTCAGAAAACTTTTTGGTTTGTGAACTTGAGAGTTCACCGACAAAAGATTGCTCCGACAAAGGTTTTTTCTAATGAAGAAAGTAAAGACAAGGATGAAGTTCACCGCAGAGAGGATTTGTTAACAAAGAAGAAAAAGGCGGAAAAGGGAGATGACAAGGAAGTTAGCAAACTAAAAGGTTCACCGATTTCAAAGTTTGTCGATAAGGCAAAAAGGCCAACTGCAAAGATAAAGTGCCAAAGAAATAGAGGGAATGGAGAAGAAAAGAATAAGATAAGGGAAAAAGTAAGCCTTTGTCGAAAAAATTGATAGTTCGCAAACCTGATTGTTTGCCAACTGGGGAGTTTGTCGACCAACGAATCGGCTAACAAGGAAAAGAGGCGCCCAATGTAGAAAGGAGATAAAATCAATTATCAAATGGCCTGATAAATCAAAAGATGAAACATGAAAATTGACTAGGCAGAAATTCAAATTCTCCAGGGCACCAAAGTAGAGCAAAAATTAAAGGGTGCCTAAAGAGGAAATTAAAATACAACACTTTTAAAGTATTGTAAAAGCTTCTAAGGGGCACTATTCCCTCGATGCCTAAAATTACACCATGATTGTTGGATGTTGCAGGTGGATAGGTACCCAACAATTAATGTTGTAGGCCAAGGTCATACAAGCAGTTGAAATAGTGAGGGTCTTCAATGTGCTAGTACACAAGGAGGACAAAGTGGATGAAACAGGTATTGCAAGTGCTAGGAAAAGGATTCAAGCCTTCCCTCATTAATGTGCCAGTACCTAAAACATGTGGGTAATCTTCCTAGATGCAAGTTTTCAGACACGATAGGGTATGGGCATTCTTCAAATCATATAAATTTTCTGACAGGGCCATGGGCCATATTTAATGTAGCATGGTCGCCTGGAGTTGCATAGTAAATAGAATGCTATATATACATGATTTAGAGATGTTTAATGGGTTGGTCACTGAACCAATTGTCTGGTATGCAAGTGCCTCAGGTTGATTTTTAGGGCTTCAAATCAAGACAGTCCGAGCAGTAAATGGAGGAATGCATCTGATACAGCGTAGGAGAAAGATTGTAACACACATTTTCATGTAGTGGTATGTCTCCATGGCTATTTGCAATGATTTAGGGGAATGCATGGTCACAACTTTGTATTTTGCATTCACCACTATTGTTGGTGAGATTGTAATAGGGATTTGATAATGTATGACAACATTTAAATCAACACAAGCTTTGTGTCGGGTCATTTCTTTGTTGCAAATGGATCATTGTAATTTTGATCGAGATTAATAAGTATACCCAATGTATGCAATGTAAACTAAGACATGTATGTGAATCTATTTTAGTTTTTTGTTGATGCTGGTTTGATCTATTTCTTTCCTCTTTGTTGCTTATGACTCAGTTGCCCAATAGAATAAGCACTGATCCATATTAGGGATGGATCAATCACCATTTTAATCAAACCCTCGTCTTGTTAGTCGTAGGAGTAGGAGTGGTTTAGTTTAGGGTTTCTCATGTTGTTCATGATTCAATGTAATAACCAGGAATAAATCTGAAGTGATGCAAAATTGTTTTAATCATTGGTGAATCATGTACATGTAAGCCTACACTATGTATCTTGTGTATGAGAAGTTAAGTGGAGTCATCTCAAGGAGTGTAATATTGCCATATTTGGGTGCAAGTGCATAGCGTAATAATCAACTTAATCAGAGGTCTGTGTAGCCAATTTGTCTTGACCTAGTGACATCATTGGAAGTCAAGTGTACATTGGGTATGGCTGTGTTTATTTGTGTGTATTCTATTTCATGCCTCTAGGAATATACCTCCTAGGTTTAGTTGAGCTTGAAGCACGTAGAGGAGCATACCCACTCCTGTTAGTTGGTCAAAATTGCCCTTGACCTTTGATAAACCTCTTTCAATCACCTTGATGACACCCCTGGCCTGGGTGATTGTGAAATGTTTTAGGGTTTTGGGTTGTAGCTATTTTGGGAACCAACATTTTGGCTATGTTGTTGGGATCGTAATATCTTGGTTTAGATTTTGAAAGACCTTTGCAACACAGTCACTAAAGAAGTTTGTAACCATTATCGGGTGTAGTTTGTTGTGTGTTGAAGTTGGTAGCTCACCAACTTATACCAACATTTTGGTGTCGTTGCCAGGGATCGTAATATCTTGGTTCAAATTTTGAAAGACCTTTGCAACATAGTCACTAAAGAAGTTTGCAGCCATTACTAGATGTAGTTTATTGTGTGTTGAAGTTGGAACCTGTCAACTTACACCAACATTTTGGCGTCGTTGTTAGGGAATGAATTATTGTTGGGTTAAGAAGAATTTGAAGAATCTATTGGTTGGAGAACCCATAATTATTTTGTAGCCTTGTGGATTTTGGTCACACTTCAAGGGATTCCTCTTTGGAAGAGGTGGCGACTCTGCTATCAAAAAACAAAAGTTTGGTACTGTTGCCCCTTGGTTGTTGGTGATTTGAATGCTCTATCTCAATGTGTAATAGCTGGTGAAATAAAGGTACATGGTTTCTTTTCTTCCTACCTTTGAAGATTGTCGTTCCTGTGATGTTGAAGGAACAAATTTGTATACCTCTATTTTTTGCCCAACATTGTAGGATGTTTTAGTCATGGCCAATTGGTATGAACATGGATACCCTAGGGATGCCCCTTCCTATGCATCTTCTTATGTTGTAGACACTAGAACTATGTGGCTTTTGACCATCCTGACAATGCATTTTCTAGTCATGGCTTTGCATGTTATACAAACCCAAACCTATGTGCACCCATGCAAAACCAAGATGACTTAGCAATGTGACATTGATAAGACCAAACAACTGTTAGAGTCATTATTGTAGCAAGAAGAAGATATAAAAAATCAAATTAGGTTGCTAGAGTCTAGGATGCAATCCAATGCATTCCCTGTTTCCCCCAAAAATTAATTTGCTCACTCCCTTATTTCTCCCTTAGATCCATATACAACTAGTTAGACCTCTCTTGGGTTGATTACAAAACGATGAGTATGCCAACCAAGGTCTACAACCAGTTGCCCAAGTTTGATGGGTATAATATTTGGGAAGGGGACACACATGTTGTTGCATTTTCAGAATTCATGGAACAACATCAGTTTGAGGGTGAAGACGTGTATGAGGTTCTTTGTTAGGTCCTTGTGTGGAAAGGCAAGAGAATGGTTTCAGAGTTTTCCCAGACAGTCTTTTGCCTCATGGAATGAACTTGTGACAGCATTTGAAAATGAATTTGCCAAAGGTCTTGACCCTGTTGATATTGTCATAAAGCTGGAAAAAACTAAAAGACAAGAGGGAGAGTTAAGCAAGGATTTTGGTCATAGGTTTGTTGTTTCCGTTTCCAATATTCGAAATAATTTTAGACCTTGCACTCCTTCTTGCATTGATATGTTTTTCGAAGCATATGAAACTAGATTGAGTTATGTGTGAGAAGATTTCAAAATAACAAGTATGCAGCAGGCATATTCTTCCCTAGACTCCATGAAGAAGATAAGAGATGACTACATAAAGGGTTTGTTATCCACAAGTGCATGTGTTGTTGGTAATCAACATGCTAATCTGAACAACAACAATGTGGATACAAACAATCAGATGACTGCAATATCAAAGGAATATGAATATGTGGTCAGAAGGGCAGATAGTGAAGATGGTGTGTCATATGACAGTGATGCAGACGATGAGGACAGTATATGCACCTACATTCGATTGGACAACTCATCAGGTGAAAATAATAATGATAGATCCAATGATGACTTCCAACCTAATGCTGAGGTATGTGGCTCAATGAACAAAGAGGATGTTGTGTATAGGGATGAACAACAAGTTGAATCAACTTGTAAGGTTGATCATGTTGAGTATGCACAGGTAAGTAAAACATTGGATGAGCAAGAAAATAGTTTTTTATTTGGTTTGATGCCCTCCTTTGTTCTTGTTTGTGATGAAGCAATTGATATTTTATTGCATGAATTTGATGTAGAGGTGGTTGCATAGGATGATAACCAATTAGAGATAGTTATTGGTGCAACCATGGAGTTTTAGTGTGAATAGCTTGCCCTACATTGTGAAGATGGTGATCATATGGACACATATGAGAACTTGTTTCTTTGGTGCAAGGTATGTTGTCTTCCTCATGCAGAGTGTGCTTCATCTGAGCCACTGAAAAATGATAGAGAGATGAAAGAAGAAGAACCACGTCGCAATCTATTTGCAGTAGCATGTATAACACAACAGATTTCCAGGGTGAACTTGAAACAAAGAGATAAATGGAAGAACTTGATTCTTTGCTTGAGGTGTCTCATGATCTTGATTTATTGGTTGATGGTTTGAATTGTAGCCTGAGTCATGCTTATGATTCAGAAATCAAAAGTTGTAGTAGCACATATAAAAGTTGTGTTCAAGAGTTTGCTGAGGATATAAATAAACATGAATCTTTCTACTTTGATGTTGACTATTCATTAACTCTTGATGGTTTTGGTGCTACAATAAAGTTTGAGTCCTTTGTATGGGACATTGATGTGAATTAATAACAAGGCATGTGTATGCCTGAACTTCAACAGATGGTAGCCAACTTGAAGGTATACTTGAGATGGATTCTTTCCATTTTGATTTGCAAGATGAAGAGTCTTCTCTTGTGGATCAACAGTGCATTCAGACACAATTCTCCTTGCCATGTGAATTGGAGGTGTTTTTCTTTTCCCTTAATTTGCATGAAGAGGTCAGCAGGTATTATAGCTTGGCATTTGATAATGGATGTTTGTCTTCATTTGTCTCTTTTGCTGCTGACCTAGTTCTTGATTTTGCACCCCCTACTATTGAGAACAAACATGACGTAGCATGGAATAGATCAAGCACATATTTCATATGGTTGCCCTACAATAATAATTTCATTGGTGGAACTTGCCTTAGCTCCACAAACATATGATGTAGATTGATACATGCAGATGGCATTCTTTAATTGTTTCAACTAGGTGAAAAGTGCAAATTTGGTTTAAGGGAGATCAGCTCCTTCATTCAGCTTGTGTTTGACAGAGGCAAGTAGTTTCAGTCATCTTGGGAAGATTTGACCTACAACATGTTTAAATTTTGATTATAGTCAACTTTCCTTTTGTGCCCTCATGCTTACGACTATATGTTGTCTTGTATATATGCCTTTGTTGTAAATATGTCTTTCGTTGTTTCCCTTGTTCATTTTTTGCCTTTTGGTCTACCCAGAGATAGTTGGCTCTTGTTGTGTCAAGTTTGCCACACATCCCCAACCAGAGCTAGTGTTAGCACTTGAAAAACCCATTTCCCAACTTGCATTTTTTTGCCCTAAATCCATCAAAATTCCCACCTTGTTCCTTTTGAAATGCAAGGAAAAAGCCCACAAAATGGATAAGTCCAAAACTTCTAAGCGTTTTCCTTGTATTTTCTATTTTTTTCAGAGTTCCAGAGTTATCTCTTCCATTTTTCCTTCCTTATCAGCTTTGAAATCTACCTTGAATAATCCAAATTTTGCCTATGTGTTTCGAGCATCGGAGGTCAGGGTGGTGGCCCGGTCACTAAAGTGCACCAAGGCTCCAAGTTTTTTCTAAGTATTGTGGATCATCAGAGGTTGGAGTTGTGATCTGCCTTCTTTTTCCAGACTAGTAGAAGGGTATGGGCCCAATGGTTGAAGTCCAAATGAGCTTTAATTATTCTAAGTGTTGCGAGCGTCAGCAAGTGGGAGGTGTCTTCTCTTTCTTCCTTTTTGCAGGCAAAAGGTGGAAGGCTCGATTGCTAAAGTCCGTCAGGGTTTCAAAAAAATTCTAAGTGTTGTGGGCATCGACAATCAGGAGCTTTCTCTTCCCCTTTTCTTTTTGAAGACAAAAGGTGAAAGGTCCAATCGTTGAAGTCCAACAAGCTTCAAATTTTTATAAGTGTTTGTGGATCAGGTGGTTCCTTTCTTCTCTTCCAAAATGAATGATGTATGGTGAAGGCTCGATCTCTGAAGCTCAATGGTTTCCCTTTGTTCCTTTTAGACTTTGGAGATCGCGGCTTCCTTCTTCACCTTTTCAAAAGTTGATTTCCTAGAGGAAGCCTGATTGGTCGAGGCCCGACTATTTTGCCTTCCATACTCCTCCCACCGCCTAGGAACCCATCATTTATACCCAATCAGAGATAATTCCATGGGTTCCCTTCATAAAATTTCCAAGTATAAAATCCTTTTTCCCCATGTTTTTCTTTGTTATTTGCCTAAGTGTTAAAATCTTTCCAAATTGCTTAAGTTTGCCTTGTTGGCAAGTTTGCAAGTTCACAAACCTGTCGATTTGTTGACTAAGGTTTGTAGGTTCATGGTTTTTCTGATTTCTCAACTTGCCGACAAAGCGAAGAGGAAGATGAGGAAATTTGAAGGAAAGAAAGAGCAAGTAAAGCCATTGTTGCAAAAAATTTTGGTTCACAAACTCGAGAGTTCACCGACAAAAGCTTTCTCCAACAAAGATTTTTTTTCTGACGAAGAAAGTAAAGACAAGGATGAAGTTCACCATGGGGAGGATTTGCTGACAAAGAAGAAAAAGGTAGAAAAGGGAGATTACAAGGAAGTTAGCGAACCAAAAGGTTTGTTGATTTCAAAGTTTGTCGATAAGACAAAAAGGCCAACTACAAAGACAAAGCACCAAAGAAATAGAGGGAATGGAGAAGAAAATAAGAAGACAAGGAAACAAGCAATCCTTTGTTGAAAAAATCAATAGTTCACGAACCTGATAGTTCGCCAACTGGGGAGTTTGCCAACTGGAGAATTGGCCGACAAGGAAAATAGGCACCCAATGTAGAAAGGAGATAAAATCAATTATCAAATGGCCCAATAAATCAAAAGATGAAAATCAGCTAGACAGAAATTCAAATTCTCTAGGGGTGCCAAAGTAGAGTAAAAATAAAAGGGTGCCTGAAGAGGAGAATTAAAATGCAACACTTTTAAAGTGTTGTAAAAGCTTCTAAGGGGTACGATTTCCTGGATGCCTAAGATTGTGCCATGATTGCAGGATGTTGCATGTGGATAGGTGCCCACCAATTAATGTTGTAGGCCAAGGCCATACAGGTGGTTAAAAGAGTTAGAGTCTTCAATGCGCCAGTACACAAGGAGTACAAAGTGGATGAAACAGGTATTGCAAGTGCCAGGAAAAGGATTCAAGCCTTTCCTCATTAATGTGCCAGGTACCTAAAACATGTGGGTAATCTTCCTCTATAAGTTTTCAAACACGTCAGGGTATGGGCATTCTTCAAATCATATAGATTTTCTGACAGGGCCATGGGCCAGATTTAATGCAGCATGGGCACCCAGAGCTGCATAGTAAACATAATGTTATATATACATGATTTAGAGATGTTTAACGAGTTGGTCACTGAACAAGTGCCTCAGGTTGATTTTTAGGGGTTCAAATCAAGCCAATCTAGGCAGTGAATGGAGGAATGCATTTGATACAACATAGGAAAGGATTGTAATGCACATCTTCATGTAGTGGTATGTCTCCATTGCTATTTACAATGATTCAATGGAATGCATGGTCGCAACTTTGTATTTTGCCTTCACCACAGTTGCAAGTGTGATTGTAATAGGGATTTGATAATGTATGACAGTATTTAAGTCAATACAAGCTTTGTGTTAGGTCATTTCTTTGTTGCAAATGGATAATTGTAATTTTCCTCAGGATTAATAAGTATACGCAATGTATGAAATGTAATCTATGACATGTATGTGAATAGATTTTAGTTTTCTGTTGATGATGGTTTGATCTATTTCCTTCCTCTTTGTTGCTTATGACTCATTTACCCAATGGAGTAGGCATTGATCCATATTGGGGATGGATTAATCACCATTTTAATCAAACCCTCGCCCTATTAGCTGTAGGAGTAGGAGTAGGTTTAGTTTAGGGTTTCTCATGTTATTCATGATTTAGTGTAATAACCAAGGATAAATCTGAAGTGATGCAAACTATTTTAATAATTGGTGAGTCATGTACATGTATGCCTACACTGTGTATCTTGTGTATGAGAAATTAAGTGGAGTCATCTCAAGGAGTGTAATACTGCCATGTTTGGGTGCAAGTGCATAGCACAATAATCAGCTTAATCAGAGGCCTGTGCATCCAGTTTGTCTTGACCTAATGATTCCTTTAGGGGTCAATTGTACATTAGGTATGACCGTGTTTGTTTGTTTGTGTTCTATTTCATGCCTCTAGGAATATCCCTCCTAGGTTTATTTGAGCCTGAAGTGCGAAGGAGCATACCCACTCCTGTTAGTTGGTCAAAATCACCTTTTCCTTGTTGATAAACCTCTTTCAATCACCTTGATGACACCCTTTCAATCACCTTGATGAAGGCTTTCCATTTTCTAGTGAAAGTCACTTAAGTGACCGTACAACTTAAGGATAGGTTGCCCAAGCAACCCTAGGGTCTCTTAGGTGACCCTCCTATTGAGGATTTTTAAAGGGTTGTCTTGCAATTGCAAAGTCTTAGAACTAAGTTTGAAGGCTAGAAAAAATGGTCAAGGGTGTAAAAGCATTAGGGAACACATCATCAAGTGTGAGATTGCTAAGATGAGTATATTTTAGGCCTTTATGGGTTATGAACTAGACCTCTATAACATCATCAGACTATCGTCATGTTTTGGCATGTGTGATTTTTTTTAGTTCCACCTAGCTTACTTCCATTTTTTTATTTTTGATTAAGAGTTCCTTCATGCACAACTAATCCATCAATTCCATTTACTATTTGTTAACTGTTAGAACATAATGTTATTAGGGGTCATACCAAGTTATAACATTTATATAAAGTTCTAATTTAAGGTTATAAAACCTTATGTTATAAAGCATATACCATTTAATAATTAATAATCTAATAACTATTAGATTATTAATTATTTACATATGGTTGCTTTATTTTTTTAATGATCATTACTATATGTTTAATAACTATTTATTTTCCTTGTAGAAACATGGCAAATTATATGTACTTATACTTATGAATATCTCATATGATCTCCGTAATAAGATTGTTAGATAATTTTAAAGTATTGTCATAACATATTATATGGTGACTTATTTAATTATGGGATTTTATTATTTTTGCACCAAAAAAATAAATTTTATTGATTATTGTATTACTAACTATGTTGGTAACCTTATTGATAGGACATATACCTCAATCTATTTCTTCAAAATATAGTGCAGTTGCTATCACATGGATGGAGTAATATTTAAACAGTTATCTTCTATAGCTCTTTAATCAAAAGTTGATTACAAGTCACTACAAAAGAATCAATGTGCTTAGGAGATTACTGGAAGTGTTTTTTCATATGGGTGCTATTATGGGTCCCACCTTATTATATGATAAAGCTATTTACTCTTACTCAAGCCTCCTATTTCTAGAAATGCACATTTGAAGTTCATGGGCACTACCTTCAAAGGAAAGTCCTTCCATCCTAATATTATTCTTCAGTTCTATAAGACTAATTATTAGATGACAGATATACTATTTCAAGAAGATCTGGGATAGGCTCCCAGTAATCATAAAAATTATATATGCAATATAGCATCAAACCTCTGTACAGTACCAAATTCTCCAAATTCAAATCAATGCTTGGCCATCGAGGGGGGTGTGCATGACATTGGCACCTCTAGATGTAAGACCTAAGGCATAAAATAAGACCTTAGGCATTTTAACACCTCAGGATTTGAGGGGGAGTGTGCATGATTTTAGCACCTCTAGATGTAAGACCTAAGGCATAAAATAATACATTAGGCATTTTAACACCTTGGGATTTGAGGGGGAGTGTGCATGATTTAGCACCTCTAGATGTAAGACCAAAGGCATAAAATAAGACCTGAGGCATTTTAATGCCTCAAGATGTAAGGAGTTGCCATTAAGGGGGAAAGAGTATGTCTAGCAATGGCAGCTCTATGTAAGACCTAAAAGGAAAAAAGTAAGACCTCTAGGCATTATATATGGTTAACTCCTTGCATTATATTTAAGCCCTATGGACATATTAAAAATTTCTTCTCTGTAAATCTTCCACTTGTAAAAGTATTGCATTATGTAAGACCTACAGGCAATATGTAATGAACCTGGAGGGGGGCTGGTTTGAGGAGTTATGGGCTCCAACAAAAACATTATAAGACCTCGTTTAAGCATCATATTTTAAAACATCATAAATAAATTGTGACAAGATGACTTTCATGTAGTCCGGAATACATGCTCTTCATTTTGACATATATTTATGTCCCTATTTATCACTGTCAAAGAAGACCTACATTACTGGGGTGCTTCATTTTTTTCTTTTATAGAAATTGGCATGTGATGCCCCCTATTAACATTAAGGGGGAGTGTTAGAAAATAATGTTATTAGGGGTCATACCCTTATAACATTTATATAAAGTTCTAATATAAGGTTATAAAACCTTATGTTATAAAGCATATACCATTTAATAATTAATAATCTAATAACTATTAGATTATTAATTATTCACAAATGGTTGCTTTGAACGGGTGTGACTAATACCTCTTTAGGTATTATGCCACCCCTTCTCCTTTATTTAAGGAGGTCCTCTCTCATTTGAGAGAGTGTGAATTTGGAGTTTTATAGTGATTTATATCACTATGCACATGAGTTATTATTGGCCATGTGCAAGTATGTAGAGGAGTATATACCTAGGTTCAGTCTATTTCTTAATAGACTATTATTTGTAAGTGTTGTAATAAAATGATGCTTTATGGGGTGTTTTACCCGAAAGGGTTTTCCCCATGTATATCTTGTGTAATGTGTTAAATCTATGCTTGTATAATTCTCTTTTATATTTATTCTATATTATGTCTATAATGATTAGTATCCTAAGATCCTAACTTCTAACATTAACTCTTAATCAACCTTTTCTTAACTCCCAATCAATTCATAGTAATCTTCCAAATAGTATTTTATCCTCTCCTCTTAAGCTTATGTAATCTCCCAATAAATTCTTTAGTTCACTCCCCAATCACCCCTACCATTGGTGTTGATTTTCTACCTATAAATAGCCCCCTCCTCTCTTGTTTTAGGGGGACAAAGAATTATTCACACATGATTATTATTTTTCCATGTTAGGAGCTAATTCATCTCTTAAGGATTCAATCTTGGGCATAATAGCCCCCACAACATTCTTATGGCCATACAAGACTCTATGATCCTTTTACTTATGTTTTTTTTTTTTTTTCTAATCCACATTCAATCTAATTTATGTCGTATCCCCGTCTTTATCCCTATCATCAAGAGGAGGACCCTATTTCTATAGAGGAGGAGATGGTTACTACTATATATCTGAGGACACAAGCATGACACTGATGCCCTTCATATATTCATAGGTTCTTTTCAATTGTTTTCGATAGTAATTAGCACATTCTCTCGCCTTTGGGAAACTAAAATGTATATTTATCTTCTCTTGGTTAGTTTATAACTTACTAGATTACTTGATTTTGATTTGCCTTTTGTTGTTCTTAGAGTAATTGCATTTTTCTTTCTTAGAGTACTCGTCATTCAAAAATTGAAGTGCAAAAACAACAAAAACATAGAAAAACTACATTTAGGAAAAGTCATTTAGATTTGCATTATGTACGCTAAAAATCGTGACCTCAGTTGCCTAGGGCTATCGAGTTAGATTTTGGCACACACATGAACGCTTCCCTCCTTGCTACGGGATGAACTGCCACGTCACTCTCGCTCTCGTGGAAGTAGCCAGTCGAGAGGAGGCGAGACATGAGGGTGGTCTGACTCGTTGGAGAGTTGGACTTCGCGGAGAGGGGTCAACACGTCCTGGGGACTTTGTTATTGTGTGTTAATGTGGATGTTTCGTTCAATGATTGTTGTTGTAGAGATAACCGTATGACCCGAAGGGTCACTAGTTACTCTTCTTATGTTAGAATTTCTATTGTTTCACCTTTGTGTGGGTAAGCTGTTACTTTTGTTGATGGCTTCTTGTCTTTCAATTCATTGGATGATTGCACATTGTATTTAAAGATTTCTAAGTGCTTCTAATTGTTGTAAGACAAATGGATCTTGCTATGGTCTTAGATTGTTTTCCTCAATCTTACTGACGACTACCCTCACCCACTCACCTCTTAATCTTGGGCACATTTGTGAGCCAAGACAAGAGATAGGCGTATGTGGACTAACCTTGACTAGACCTAGAATTGACTTAGGGTTTGATTGACCTAAGGCTTCGTTGTGCGTTGACTTTTGTTGACCTTGTGACGATATCAAATGTTTGACTGAATAGTTGACCGTGGTTGACCTTGTGATTGTATCAAGGGTTTTCAAGTTATCTATTTGCCTAATGTTTTTGTTCTTTTCTTGATATTTTATGAATGCAACTATATGAAATGTAAAACTTGTTTTTGTGCTTTTTTGGTATTTTCGAAATAAAAGATTCTTTTTTTAATCTAAGAAAGGAAATATGAATGCAACTAGAATGAATTTTATCTAATGTAATTATTCTATGTTTTTAGGGTTTTTGAATGTTTTGAAATGATTCAATTCTAGTAAAAGAAATTGCAAGTAAATGAATTACACTATGAATGCAAATTACTCTAAGAATATGAAATCTAACTATTCTATCAAGGAAAAAACAATAAATTACTAATCCCAAGAGCAATTTTCAATTATCTAATTACTACCAATTGACAAAAAGCATAGAGGAACCTGAAATAAAAAAGACTTGTGAGCCTCCACTACCCTTAGAGATCCTTGATGGCAACCTCGTATCCTCTTGAAGTAGCGGGAAGACCTCTTGGCGACAAGACAACACAAAGAAGCGAAAGAAGCTTTGTGAAATGAGCTCAATGAGAGTTGTTGATGAGCATGATGCCTTGATTGAAGCAGCATAACCATGCTTGAAGAGATTTATGCGAAAGCTTGATGAACAATGAACAAATAAAAGGCACCTTCATCCTATGTGAGCATGAAAATGCTAATTGGAGAGCAAAAACTTAGCAAGAGTTGTGTGCACAATGAATTTGCCTCCCTTTGTGCTTGAGGGAGGGGGGTATTTATAGGTCAGAAGAAGGGGATTTATTGATAAGTTAACTCAATTGATTGAAGAGTTAACAAGGATTGATTGGGGAGTGAACTGGATTAATTACCTAGTGGACTCAGTTAATTAGGGAGTGATAATGCAATAATAGCTTATCACTAAAGAAGACATGGAGTTAGAAGGATGCATGGGAGAGAATGAGTTGTTAATTTTAGATCAAATGGAGCTAATTATGCTTGTGTGGGTGCATGAAATAGTCAACTCCAAATTAGGCATAAAAAATCATGCAAATTGGAAGAAAAACAGACAAAAATAGAGTTTTTTCGAGTTAGAAACTCAAGATTTTCCACGGCCAGAAATGCGACAGGGTCGCCCCTTTCACCAGTAGGGCCGCCCATGGGTCACCCGGGGGGAGATCCTGATTTATGAGGGCCGCCTGACGGGAGATCCAGAAAGAAAGGGGTCTGGGTAAAAATGCATAATGGGAGATGGTACAGGAGATGAAAAGGAGGGAATCTGCCTCTGGAAATAGGTCAATCATGTGCAAGAATCCAAATCTCCACTTGCAAAGTAGGATCTCCCGATGGGAGATCTGGAAATAATAGGGGGAGATTTGGATTGGTTGAGTGAAACTGAAAACCAAAAGTGGGAGATGGCTCTGGGGGACCTCTAGAAGGCTTCTAAGGGGTGGAGAAGATGAAAAACATAGGGGAAAGGTGAAAAATCACCTACAAGATGCATACAAGGCTTAGGAACAGGGTTGCAAGCTTAGAAAATGCAAATTGACAAGTGTCGCAAAGTGTCAAAAAGTGTCGACGACAAAGAGAGAGGGAAAATGACAAAGGGGAAACAACACAAGATGAAAGAAATGACACGTCACCAAGAGGATTGCTACTTCGAGGACTTTATTTCATGCTTACATGTACGTGACAAGGATCATATATCATCATAGGGGTCCTCGTGGAGGCTATGAGTAATTTTTGTGCTTACATATTTGCCCCCTTGAGGAAGGTAGTCTGCATGAAAAGTAGCTACCATTCCTGAACTACGCCTTACCTGTTATCAATTTTCTTGCAATAGTACCTACAATAACTAGTGTTATCCCATCATCTGAATATATCAAAATGAATAATGAAAACTAAAATGACAAACTTACCATAGATCATGAGAGTTCGACTAGTTGTTTGCCTTTGTTGGTGAGACTTATAGGAATGAATATATGCAAAACGACGCACAGAAGATACATAAAAGCAAAAAAATAATCTAAGAATGCATAATCTAAGGGCAAGCAAAGCAAGCAAATTAGTGAGATCAGAGCGAATCGGTGACAGAAAATTGTGTGAATAGTCGTTGGGTAGATATCATCGAGGAGATCGCAAAGATGGCCACCTCTTCTTCAGCCACTGAGAATCAAGTGCAAAAATAGTGAAAAACCCTCTCCTAAATCTTAGGTTGAATTTTGTGTAAAATCTCTTAAATTTCTCTATTTTTGGTGATTCTTCATGTTTCATTGTCTTTGTTTTCTCATTTAAAGTAGGTCAGGTTTTTCATTTACTGAAATCGGCTGAAAAACAAGGATTTTAGAGCATTTTCTGTTTCAAGGATCTCCACATAGGGTCACCCCTCTTGTCAGGCAGGTCACCTGGGGGGAGTTCTGGCTGACAATAGGGTCACCCTGGGGGAGTTCCTGCTAACAACAGGGTCACCCGGGGGAGATCCTATTGACATCTAGGTTGCCCGGGGGGCGACCCTGTTGGGTAAATTTTCTCTGAAGTTTGATGTTTTCTAACGTTCATTTCACTCTATTTCAATCTAACAAGTGGCTATTGTACTCACCTATTTATTGCAATTTTGATGGTTTATACTTTTTTTGGTGAGATTTTTACAAGTTTTATGATTCTTAGAATTTTTGCGAGTCGACGAGATCTAATCTAAAGTTCTTTTCTGATTTGCAGGACATGTGCATTCAATGGAATGCTTGCAAAGAGTAGTTGTGGCTCTCAGAGATGTTTTCTTCACTGAGCGATGATGATCATGTCATTCTATGGAGAGCAGGCTTATCCAGAGTCTATCTTGTTCCAGTTATTCATCTTGTGGCACACATTTGTTGTGATATCTTGAGGTATTGCGATGCGGATAGGAGCACCTTAAGGTTCCCACGGGTTTCAGGAGAGTCAACTATCACTCTTTTGGATGTTTATTGTATACTTGGATTCCTATGAGAGGACATCCTCTCATCCTACCTGCTAGCGAGTCCTTTGAGGACAAGGTGTCTTGGGCACGGTTTATGGGGGTTAGTCACCCCGAGGATCAAACAGGAGTTTAGCTTACTTCTGTGCCACAACTTCATATTCCTCGCTTGAGGAAGTTCCTAATTTGTTTGATTGCATCGAGGTTGTCTAGAGACAAGGCCTCGACTCACTTGAGATGGTGTTGGGCACCAATTATACAAGGTCTTGAGCAGGGCAGAGTCTACACTTGGCGGCCAAACATTTTGGCCATGGTATACAGAGATTTCCACCGCATTGTATGACAAGGGGCTCTTGCTTTTAACCACTCTTCCTTGATTATGACTTGGATTTTTGAGCACATCAAGCCCTATCAGAAGCTAGTTCTGATTTCTGACAGACGGTTACCAAGAGTAGCTATATGGATTCATGTGGGTCACTTTGACACTTCTTTATGGGCTATAGCTACTCTTACAAATGAGGATATGTTTTTTGATCCTTATGTGGATTTGGAGGGATCATGGTCACGTGATAGTGAGATCAGAGAGTAGTGTCATGGGGTAACAGAGCTTTCAGACCGTAATGGTCTAGTCGAGGCTCATCATGTTGAGCGCGTCTTGTAGTAGTTTGGCGAGGATTTTCCTGAGGACTTGCCCCCCAGTGCCTACCTGATATAGATTAATCTAGGAGATGGGTGAGGTTAATCAGAGGACAGTTACTTGGACTCCTTTGACTCTTGGAGTCTTCATTACCAAAGTTCCTAGATCTTCAAGAGGACAGAGGGGAGGGAGAGGGACTCCTTCCTGATCACTCATTATGGTTGAGGACTTAGATTCTACTGATGAGGACTATGTTCCTGATGGGGATGATTCATCAAAGAAGGTCCACCTGAGGATGCACAGGATGATGGTTCTGATGATGATAATGATGTGGATGATGCTCATGATGTTCTAGAGGGTCCACTTGCAGTTCCTAGACCTCCTCACTCTAATGAGGTGATGCGGCAACTTGACCCTGACTGGCACCCTGGTTACCCACGTAAGTCTACATTTGCTTTATTGTTGTTCAGACTTTGTCCTTTCTCTTTCCTTTCTTTTCATGAAGAATTAACACACTTTTCACTTTTTAGTTCGCTTCACATGTAATGTTAAAGAGTGGAGGGCTTTCATTCACGAGATTAATGTTGGCCTGACTTCTCCCTTCACTAGGTTGTCTCGAGAGAGTCTTTTGGTTGATCATGATGTGCCCCCTGCTGTTGGGCGATACACTGACATTTTTTCTCTTGCCTATCATGGATGTCAGGTGAGTGTGGACTTGAAGGCCGAGAATCTCATCATTAAGGGTGAGAATCAGGTGCTTCATGAGATGGCTTCTCTTGGATTTGGATGGTGAGATGTTATCACAGCGGGGCCTTCACAATCATATGCTCATAGTAGGATTCCTCACTCCCATAGATCTCATGGAGTGACTAGTGGTGCACAAAGACAGAGGGGCAGGAGTCCTGAGGGTTCCGTCGAGGGGAACCATCCTCGATTTTACTTTGCTTTTCCGTTAAAAATCATGCCCCCTGGCATGGGGAGCCTTTACTTCTCTTGAGAGCATTTTGTCTTAGCTCTTTGGTACTCTTGTATATGTAAACTTCAGATATATCAATGAAAGTTTATCTTTTTATGCTTTTGTCTATCGAATGGGTACTCATCTCTTGTGCATTATGGAAGTTTAAGAACTTTTTGATTATTTTCTTGACCTTCAACTCTAACCATGCAAGTATGATGATGATGACATGTTTTTGTACTTTTTTTTGGCATATATATGAGATGCAATTTATGATATGCAGATGCAAGAACACAAGAAATGCTAAAATGAAACATTTACTTCTACTGAATGTCACGAGTTATGACATTGACTTTATTGCTTTGAGACTCTTTTTCTAATTTTGGTATGAATGCAATGTGGAACAAACAATGTGACTACTCTTTAATACAATTTTCAATCTAGGGGATTGTAAGTCGTCCTAATATAAGAAAGTTATTCAAGGCTGTGAGATAGGATTTTAAAACTCAAGTGGGGAGTGGGAATGAGATGGATTGCTTCTAAACTTGGGCTTTGCTAAAGGATAAACACTGATCCTTGTCTAGATAAGACAATTTGACAAGCTTTCAACTTAGACAAGTAACAAATTTTATTGATGTTCGCTAGACTTAGATCATAGATGGCAAGAAAGATAGACCCAAGGTAAAGGATAAATGGGAAAGAATAAGGGTCCCTAGATAGAAGATGATTCTAAAGGCTACTAGACTCATGGCTTTGCTTAGCTAGTGTGTGTGTATGCTTTGTACCTCTCTTTTTTATTTCCTCTGTTAGAATGTCACCCTTGAGGCTTCGAGCTTAGACTGATCTCCACCCAAGAGTATGGACATTCAACAATCTTCTCTCTTTCACTCTTTTTTTGTATCTCTCTTTTTTTGCTTTTTCTCTTTTTTCTAAATTTTCTAGAATGCCTCACTTGATTTTCTCATTTTTTTGGATTTTGACTTTTTATGAAATGAAAGCTTTTGGAATTTTGGCATCCAACAATTTGATCTTTCAATTCAATACTCTTCTCAACCACTCTTATTTTGATCACTCATTTTTTTATTCACTTGAATTGTAGATTGCTTCCTTCAAAGTTTTAATCCTCCTGACATTTTTGGCCAGGAAAGATAAGGGGTCGAGTGCCACCTAAAGTTTGTGTAATCTATTTGAACTTCTCTTCTACTAGGGAAGAATTGGGAAGGTCTACTTGCAAGCTTCCTTTGAACATTGTAGGTTTGAATATTGAATTTGTTTAAACCTAACATATTGGCTCATTAAGACTGGGATCAGTGTAAATCTAAGAGTTGGGCTTTGATTAGAATCACTGGGAATGAAGGGGGATATGGTGATTGTGAAAATAGGGAATCTCTAGGTCCTGAAAGGATGACGTATATCTAGGCAACCTTAGATTCCTTACTAAATTGAAAATAATATAAGATGAATAGAATGATACTGAAATGCAAGAAATAATTTTTTTTTTTACATTTTTTATTTTTATAATTTTTTGTCTTTTTATGTTTTATGATTTTTTTGGTTTTTAGACATAGTATTTCTTGAGGTGAAAGGCATTGATTGTTTTGCAAAATTCCTCTCCCTCCAATATGCACAAGAGATAGGCATAGTTTCTGACATCTTCTTTAACCATGTAAGGACCTTTCCAATCCTCTGTGAATGTTCTTTTTCATCTTCTTTTCTTATTTTTTGTGCTACCTCTTCTTATGACAAGTTCTCCTATTCTACAGGGTTTGTCGTTTGATTCTATGATTTCCAACTCAGTGGTTTCCCTTGGTAATGTGAGACGAAGTAAGTCTTGAAAGGCTTTTTTGTGGGACGGAGCCTAATACAGGACTCCATCACATCTTAATAATTCTGCTAATAGGTCGAACTACTCCTACATGTAGATTTTCACATCTTGTCTATCTTGAATACTTTATAAGAATTGAAACAATTCAAGGGGTGTTTTTGGCTCCCTTTGTTCGTTAGGAGGGACAAAGTTTATACTTTTCCTCCCATTTGGTTCTGGCCTTAAATCCATGGAATACCATATGTAACTTCATGGCAACTCAAAAATGATAGGATCATCAGTACCAACTAACACTTTCATTTTCCATTCTTTGCGAAGCATTCCCTCACTCTCTTCGTCTTTGTCTGGAAGTCTTTCAACCATTTCAATTTGTACTAAAGGTGCTTCCAACTCACCAAGCTCATTTGATTGCACCGAGGCAGAAGTGGTTGGCTTTTTTTATGGTTGAGACACCATGAACATCCTAGGTAGCATTCCTATTGCATTGGTTGATTCATTGTCAATAGAATGCTCCTCCTCCATGGGTGTCAATGGTCTATATGAATCCTCTAATGGTGTAAGAGGCTCATATGACTCTGTGCCTTCTGGTGTCTTGGGAACACATAATTCGCTTAAGGGTGACAAAGGAGTGTAACTCTCTGTCATATCTTCCTCAGGATTTGAGAAAGCGTGCGGGTCTGCATTTCTCAAGTCTAATGTAGTGGTTTCGAACACTAGACCTTCAGTTCTGTGAGGTTTCTCCCTTATGCAAGGGAAGAGCTTGTAGGTGGGTTGAAAATTGATCATGAGTACTTCTAGAGGGAATTGGATAGGTCCTTCCTGCTCTATCCATTCCATGATCTTAACTGTCTTTTCTTTGGGAATAATTTCTTTGTTTTGATGGTACCTCATTTTCCAAGGTTTTCATCTTCACGGTGTTTATGGTTTTCTCTAGAGTTTCTATTCTCTTGATGCACATTGATTAAGGCATAGTACTAGGGACAATCAATTTGTTGGTGGGAAGTTCATAATCTATGGGGATGCCTATACACTTATTTGATGTGTTTGATTTCAACATGTTGAAAGGTTCTAGATCCCCTTTCGCAACATATACCTTCCCCAGATGTAGGAATCAAGCCTCTTGAAATAACGTTGATGGCACGGCTTCCAAGGAGAAAATTATATCTTGTATCCTTGTCGATGATGTAAAATGTGGTTGGGATAGTCTTGGGCCCTAGAGTTATGGGAAGCGTGATCTTCCCTATCATAGCAACTTTTAGATTATCATACCCACTTAGGATGTCTCGTGAAGCAATGATATTTGTGTGCCCATAACCCATCCTCTCTAAAAGGGAGAATGGAACTATGTTCACTACAGAACCGTCATCAATTAAGATTCATTTGATGCAAGTGTCATAGATCCAAACTTGTAAGTATAATGCAGGATCCCCTTTCTTGGTTAGCTCAGCCTCGGAAGGCATTTGCTTTAAGTCAAAGAAGAACCCTGGATCCTTGAGTTCCTAGCTTGGTGGGGTTATGTCATAGTCCACATGGTTGATCTGCTCGCTAGGTGGAGTAATTTGATCGAGGTATTTCAGCCCTATTACTTTTAATAGCATTGAGTGATGTGAAGGGGAATTCCTGAGTAAGTCAATGAATGATATGTGAGCATATGTCTTTTTTAAGTATTCGATAAGTTCATAAGGTTTGATCAGAGTTAGTATTGACTCCACTACCGAAATGACACCCTCATATATTTCTTTTGGTTGATTCTCAAGGTCTTCCTCTTCTTCTTCATTATGGATTATTTCGACCAATCCCATCATCCTAGCTTCACCTTTCTGCCCTAATTGTGGTGGGATGCCAGTGTTGTTATCTTGGGCTACTTCATTTTGGTTTGATGTTTCTGTATCCTTTTGCGCAAGAAATGAATCTTGATAAATTCTCATGTTGGTGTTCTATGGAGCTATCGGGGCTTGGGTTTGTCTTATGCCCTTGTTATCTGGTGTGACTTCCTGCGAGTTCAAGAACATTTCTATGAACAACCATTGTTGGTCTTCCGATAACCTTGCTATGAATCTGTTATATTCTCTGCAGGATTCTGTACTATGCCCCTTGTTCTATGAAAAGAACAAAACTGGTTGTACTCATATGGAGGCCTTTTGTACCTTCCATCATTTTCATTTTCGTTATGATTCCAACCCTGATAGTTGTCTCTTGAAAAGTATCCATTGTTTCTGGGTTAGTCAATCGCATTGACATTAGGAGGATAATAGTCTCTCCCGTTGTAATCGTCTCTTACCTTCTTGACTGGGGGTTGATCTATCACCCCATCTATGGTTGCATTTATGTTGTTTTTTAGAATCTTGATGACTGGAGCGTTGTTTCCTGTGTCTTCCCTTGTTAACCTTTCATTTGACCCATAGACCTTTCTGCCATTGTCAATGGCTACTTGATCTATCCTCAAAGCACTTTCCGATGCTTCTTCATAGGATCTATATGGTAATTTTTGAATGTCTTCTCTCATGTCTTTATTCAAAGCGTGTAAGAAAATATCGCATAGTTCGCAATGGTCCATGTTCGGGGCACTAGTTGAGGAATAGAGGACTTGCCTCCATATGGTCACAAAGTGGGCTACAGATTCATTCGATTCTTGCTTCATGGTGAGGAATTATCTGATCCCTATTTTGATGAGTTTGTTCATATCAAATGCCATGACAAACTCTTTGATTAGTTGTTTGAATGAGTGAATTGAAGCCTCTGGCAAATGATAGTACCAATCCAGGGCTATTCCCTCAAGAGTTTTCAGAAAGATCTTGGCAATAACCCCACCCCAAGGGAGGAGTTCTCTTATTTATGTAGTGTAAGCTTTAATATGTGAATTTGGATCTCCTTCTCATTTGAATTTCGAGAGATCAGGTAATGGTCGAGGTAACTACACATTCCTTATGTTTTGATCAAGAGGTTCTTTCAAGTACTCGAGATATGTCCCAAGAAAGGTGCTTTGAGATTGAGGGGTTGATAGTAATAACCCTGTAGGTGGGTTTTGATAACCCATTGTCTGATTTGTTTGATTTCCAAATACTGTTGGATTGTTCTGAACAGGAGGGTTCCCATTCAGACACGTGTCGACTTGCATTTCTTGAATAATAATTGAGATAGGGGGATTTTGAGATGCCCCATGGTCTCGTTCATGGAATTTTTGCCTTCTTTGCCTTCTTTTAGGAGCAGCTTGTTCTGCTTCCAATGTTCTAATCCTTTGCACTAGAGTTGTGATTAAGTTCGCAGGAGTGGCATCTCTAGGTGTTTCCTCATTTCTAAGATTTTCTCTTTGAGTATTGTCATGGTGGTATGCTTCTTCTCATGCAGTGTTTTCTCTTTGTTCATCTCACAAGGCAACTCTTAATGCTTCTTGAGCTTCTCTTGCCTCTTGCAAGTGTCTTTCTAATTGTTTCACTTCCTCATCAAGATGAGTACTTGATGTGCTTGTGGAAGGTTGATCGGGTGAATGTATTTCTAACCTTACCCTCCTAGCTTTATGTGGCGCATTTGGTATGGCCAAATTGTGTTCCCGAGTTGGGTTGTTAAATGACAGAGAATGCCTAGATTCTCTTTGGTCTCTTTGGTCTCGTTCATAATCTGAGTCTTCGTAGTCATAGTAGTTTGTGATTGGTGCATCTGGATGCGGTGGCACATAACTATCGAAGGAAGGAGTTTCTGGTTCTCTTGAGGGAATATTCCCTTGGTTTAAGTCAGGTTCCGTCATATTCGGGGGTGCCATAAACACTACAGAATAAATGGAATAGATGATGGTAAAGGCAATAGAAGTTGAAATGACATAAGTGGCTATGAAAAATAAAGTGAAAATGCTTAACAATTTTTGTTTTGAAGCGTTGAATGTTTAAGTTGCGATGTGATATGCACGTTTGGAATGCAAAAAGCATAAACAAAAGTTTTTGCTCTTCACGTTGGGTTCACCAAAATATCTACACTCAAAATCATGACCTCGGTTGCCTAGGGTTGTTAGGTCAGATTTTGGCACGCACATGGACCCTTCCCTCCTTGCCACAGGGTGAACTACCACATCACTCTCATTCTCATAGAAGTAGCCAGTCAAGAGGAGGTGAGACACGGGGGTGGTTTAGCTCACTGGAGAGCCAGACTTTACAGAGAGGGGTCGACACATCCTGGGGCCTTTGTTGTTGTGTGTTAATGTGGATGTTTCGTTCAATTATTGTTGTTGTAGAGATAACCATATGACCCAAAGGGTCACTAGTTACACTTCTTTTGTCAGGTTTCTACTGTTCCACCTCTGTGTGGGTAAGCTATTACTTTTGTTGATGGCTTCTTATCTTTCAATTCGTTGGATGATTGCTTGTTGTATTTGAAGTTGTCTAAGTGCTTCTAACTGTTGTAAGACAAATGGATCTTGTTGTGGTCTCGAATTATTTTCCTCAATCTCCCTGAGGACTGCCCTCACCCACTCACCTCTTAATCCTAGGCACATTCATGAGCCAAGACAAGAGATAGGCATATGTGGACTAACCTTGACTAGACCTAGGGTTTGACTCAGGGTTTGATTGACCTAAGGCATCATTGTGTGTTGACTTTTATTGACCTTATGATGATATCAAGGGTCTGAACAAATAGTTGATCGTGGTTGACCTTGTGATGGTATCAAGGGTTTTCAAGTTATCTATATGCCTAATGTTTTTGTTCTTTTCTTGATATTTTATGCATGCAACTATATGAAATGCAAAACTCGTTTTTGTGCTTTTTTGGTATTTTGGAAATAAAAGATGCTTTTTTTAATTTGAGAAAGGAAATATGAATGTACAACTAGAATTAATTTTATCTAATGCAATTATTCTATGTTTTTGGGGTTTTCGAATGTTTTGAAATGATTTAATTCTAGGAAAAGAAATTGCAAGTAAATGAATTACACTATGAATGAAAATTACTCTAAGAATATGAAATCTAACTATTCTATCAAGGAAAAAGCAATAAATTACCAATCCCAAGAGCAATTTTCAATTATCTAATTACTACCAATTGACAAAAAGTATAGAGGAACCTGAAATAAAGAAGACTTGTGAGCCTCCACTACCCTTAGAGATCCTTGATGGCAACCTCGTATCCTCTTGAAGTAGCGGGAGGACTTCTTGGCGACAAGACAACACAAAGAAGTGAAAGAAGCTTTAAAAGCTTTGTGAAATGAGCTCAATGAGAGCTATTGATGAGCACGATGGCTTGATTGAAGCAGCGTAAGGACACTTGAAGAGATTTATGTGAAATCTTGGTGAACTATGAACAAATAAAAGGCACCTTCATCCTATATGAGCATGAAAATGTTGATTAGAGAGCAAAAACTTAGCAAGAGTTGTGTGCACAATGAATTTGCCTCCCTTTGTGCCCGAGGGAGGGGGGTATTTATAGGTTAGAAGAAGGAGATTGATTGAGAAGTTAACTCAATTGATTGAAGAGTTAACAAGGATTGATTGGAGAGTCAAGTGGATTGATTACCCAGTGAACTTAGTTAATTAGGGAGTGATAATGCAATAATAGCTTATCACTGAAGAATAAATGGAGTTAGAAGGATGCATGGGAGAGGAGTTGTTAATTTTAGATCAAATGGAGCTAATTATGCATGTGCAGGTGCATGAAATAGTCAACTCCAAATTAGGCATCAAAAATCATGTGAACTGGAAGAAAAATAGGCAAAAATAGAGCTTTTTTGAGTTAGAAACTCAAGTTTTTCTGTGGCTGGAAATGCGACAGGGTCGCCCGAGGGGAGATCCTGACTTATGAGGGTCGCCCGGTGAGAGATCCAAAAAGAAAGGGGTCTGGGTAAAAATACATGATGGGAGATGGTAGAGGAGATGAAAAGGAGGGGATCTACCTTTGGAAATAGGTCAATCATGTGCAAGAATCCAAATCTCCACTTGCAAAGTAGGATCTCCCTACGGGAGATCTGGAAATAATAGGGGGAGATTTGGATTGGTTGAGTGAAACTGAAAACTGAAAGTGGGAGATGGCTCTGGGGGACCTCTATAAGGCTTCTAGGGGCTAGAGAAGATGAAAAACATAGGGGAAAGGTGAAAACTCACCTACAAGATGCATACAAGGCTTAGGAATAGGGTCACAAGCTCAGAAGAACACAAATCAACAAGTGTCGCAAAGTGTCAAAAAGCATTGACGATAAAGAGAGAGGGAAAACAACTAAGGGGAAACAACACAAGACAAAAGTAATGACACGTCACCAAGAGGATTGCTGCTTAGAGGACTTTATTTCATGCTTACATGTACGTGACAAGGATCATATATCTTCATAGGGGTCCTCATGGAGGCTGTACGTGATTTTTGTGCTTACACATTTAGGAAAGATTGTTATTTTCATTTTTCAATAGTTATTAGATCGTACTTGAAAATTAGGAAAAATAACAAAAAGTAGCTTGCCTTCATTTAGAGTAATTTCATTTAGAAATTCATATAACTTTCAAAAATAAATACAAAACAAGATGGAAATCCCTTGATCCCATCACAAGACAAATATTGTTTAAACAATCAAACAAAGGAAAGCTCTTGATCCCATCATGAGGCACGTAACACACAAAACTAAAAACACCAATTCTTCCATCTCTCTCAACATAGTGTTCAAACTCAATCCGCCCTAGAGTGAGGAAAGATTGAATTAAAACAATCTTATAAGAGATAAGGGAAAACTTATCAATTCAAGAGAACCCTATAGAGGAAGTCAAACAAAAATAAATAGATCTCTTACAACAAATAGAGCATGACATAATTAGAGCCTACATTCTAAGAATATTCTAGATTCAAGGCCAAATCATAAACTAGATTTATGAATAAACAAGATGAGATCTGGAAATCATAAGGGAGCCAAGGAATGAAAACCTTGACGTATTACAAGAACTGAACTCTTAATTGCATCAACTAAATCAAGAGAATCAAAACCATAAACAACCACACACATAAATAAATAACATGGTCAGTACAACCACCATCCACAACATTCTAATTCCCTAAGAATAGAATAATTGCTCAGTCCCACCACCACTCGAATGGATCATGCCACAAGAGTAGGAGTGACTAAGCGAGCGCCCTCAACAAGGGTGTGGTTTATGTGTTGCGTCAAGGTTTTACTCACTCACATTGTGCTTGGGTTGATTCCAAACAACACAATTCCTTCTCCAGAGTTATGTCCTCTAGATATCCCCTAATGTTCTTCTCTTAGGATATGTTCTCTTTCATGCTAAAGCACCACCCTCCTTATTATACTATCTCTTCTAATTATATGCAGTTCTTCAATCAAGGTGTAAGGTGGTGATCTTTTCAATAGTCTATTCCTATCATTTTTTGAGCTATTTTCTAGAAATTGTCCTATAAAGAATAATTGTGTAACATTAGTAAGTTCTTCCAATACTGCATTTATGCGGAATAGGTTTGCACCAGGTAATTCTTCAACAATCAATTCAATGTCTTCCATTAGTTTAATTATTTTTGTTGCTAGCATCTTATCTAGTTCAACTTTAACCCTTGTGTTGACATTGGGGTTTAGTCTATATGGTCTCTTTATTTGCGGTTTTACACCCTCTTTTAACTAAAGTTTCATCATTCTTTCTTCCTCCTTTATACCCTTAAGGTTTATGAATGTATGTGGAAATAGGTCTCCATATTCTTTTAGTACCTTTGCAATTTGCGTGATTTTTCTCTCTTTCCAGTAATCTCCAATCTTTATGAGTTTAGGACTTCCTTATATTGAAATATTCTCTTATTTTGTTCTTAGAGGTTGATAAAAGTATTCATCTTTCGGCACATTATCATAAACTACCTCCCTTTCTCCTTCATTAACCTCGACTTTAAGGTTCTTTGGGTCTTCTTCATCATCCTCATCTTCTTTTCCCCTATTTACAATTTTTGTGGTAGGGTATCTATCTTATCCATCCACTCTATAAGTTTCCAAATACCATTCGCCTTAAGTGATGGTGCATGATACTTCTTGTCTCCGCACATCTCTTTTACTTCTTTCATAAATGAAAATATTATGGTTTTCATCTTCTATAGTACATTATTATGATGTTTGCTAGGGTAATAGAATGAAAAATTCTTGCAAAAGTCTTTTTGTATAATGCACCATTCCCTAGTTTCTTTCTCTTTTCTTGGTTTATATACCAAGTTTTGGTGATTAGCAATAAAGTCCAATGGAAAAGTTAAATATATAATCTTTCATTGTATTTCCTTAGTTTCTTCCATTTTGTGATGTAGTTATATATGTGTAATTCAAGTTGCATATGACCACAATACTCTGGGTTAAGCTTCAAATCTCCTTCTTTCGACAAGTACCTTATTTTAATTAAGACCGTGAAGGTTTTTTAGGCGAGAATGTTTGGACTCTGTGTATACCACCATCGTGGTGCGCTGCATATCAAGGTGTCTTGTAGTGCTTCTAGTTTTAAATATTGCCTTTCAAATATCTTTTCCATGTTTTCTATGTAGGCCATCAGGTCTCTTACCCCCTGAGCACTATGGAAGCTTAATGTGTGAAATACCCCATGAGATCCTATTCAATAGATGTGAAATTTGGATAGATTATTGTTCTCCAGTGTTAGATTGTGATTTCCTATTTTTGTGGTGGATTTGGATTGTTTGCAGTGTTTCGTAGAAGGTTTATCTCAACTTTTCTTATACTAAAGGCTTTACCAATCCTTAAGACTTTTATAGACCTTCTTTCAAGTTCATCCCATAGCCAAGATTCCATTACTTTGTCATTGTTTATACTATAGTTTGTACTCTCGACAAAGATTTCTCCCTCATAATTTGATTCATCTAATGTTTCCTTTCTAGTGATTTTTTGAGAGTATAGTGCTTTATTATCTTCTTCCCTTTCTTCTTGCCCTATTTATTCTATATAAGCATTGTTCATGTCAGCACCTAAGGGAGTGTGTATGTTTTATCCCTATCAAAAAAGGATAATTCTTCTTTTCATGAATCGATGGCACCATTATAGTTAACAAACCATTCTAGACCCAACAAGACATTAAATGTGTCAAACAATTCCTTCTTTCAATTAACTTCAAAGTTAATTTTCTTTTTTAATCCTAATAATGTTGACCTCTACAATTCTCCAAGTTCCTATTGTGCTTATTGTTGTACCATCATCTAGGGCAATGTTGTAAGGAGTGTCATGTAACTTTTGTCTTTCCTTTTCTTCCCAAACCCTCTTTGGTATAATGCTTACATCTACGCCTAGATCAATCAATATGGTTTTAAAGTATCTATTGTTTACACGTAGTTCTAACATGATGGAATTTATCTTTTACATATTTAGAGTTTGTATTGCATTTATTATTTGTGGCTTTTGGTTAGTTGTTTTGTTTTTATTCCATTTTTTTGTGAACTATTTAAGTTTTTCTAATATGTTCACTTCTTCCACAAAAATAACCAATTCTTTTAGTAATAGGGCCTCTCTTTCAAAGAAACAAGTCTTGTGGTAGTCTTCCTTATGATTTGCTTCTATGATGTTTCTTCTAGTGTCATCTACTATTAAATCATGTTTTGGTTTTATAGGGAAATAGTCATCTTCCTCTTCTTCTTCATTAATTGTTAATACTTTTCCTTTTGTGATGTTTATCCAACCTCTTGTTACTACTGCACAATTGTTTTTCTTATCAAATTTAGTGATAGATTTATTATTTAATTCTTATTTCTTCTCCAAATACCCTTTTTCTAGTTCTTCTTTTGTTAAGGTGGACTGGATTCTTTCTTGTTCCTCATTTAATTCAGCTCTCATACACCACCTAGCCCCTTGAAAACTTTACTTAGGCACCCTCATCATTACTTTAGCTCATCTTAAGCATTAGGTCCTAATAACTCCTCACTTTTTGTTTATGGTGCGACATTCTTAAAATATTGTTGTGCCCTTGTGCAACTAAATAAATCATGATTAATATTGCCATAGAACCCACAAGTCCTTTTCTTTTCCTCCTGGAATTCATTTGCATAATGACCTAATTGATTGCATTTATAGCATGTAACCTCTCTCTTCTTCTCTAGTTACAGCCTCTACCTCTATTGCATCCTCCTTTGTAATTGTTGTAATAATTTCTATTTTCATTCGGTGAGTAGTTAGTATAGGGTTGTTCATTCATAATTTGTGGTGGAATGTATTGCACCTCATGGATGTTGCGTTGGGTTTTCTATGTAGGGGTTTATAGCCATCATCATGGAAAGCTCTTTTCTGCTAGTCACTTTGCTCTAGCCATTTCTCTATGGATAGGATCATTACTCTCTCTATAGTGACTATACCATGGTTCATGTTCTTCTTCTTCTTCTCTTACCTTGAATAAGAGGGATGGGTAGTGTTAGTGCCTGAATTGACTGGCAGTTTTTGAGCAATTTTCATGCAGGCACTTTCCCTAAGCATCCAAAAAATGTTCTAAGTGTTGGGCCTCCTCAGCATTTTTCAGCTGCATCATCATATTTCCCTGAGGAGGAGGTCATCATCATCATCTTTGCTTCGATGAAGGTCATCATCATCATGTTTTCTATCGACATGTTTTTCATCGTCATCATCATATTTCAATATCGGGTGATGTTTGGATATCATCCTGATCCTGCTGATGAGCTACAGTGTGCCCTGATTTGCTTGCGGGGGTGATTTTTCAAGTATCCGGTGATCTTCCAATTATCACCTTGCCCAAACATGATGATGATGTTGCCCCGATATTCTGAAGGGGTTATTCTTTGAGTTGTTCGACCTGACTTGTTCTTTCTTAAGGGTCGTCATCATCATCATCATATTTCCAGTTATCACCGTGTTGCTTGCGAGGGTCATCATATTTTCTGCCTTCATGATATTTCGCCAGGGTGATATTTTTATCATCGGGTGATCTTGGTTATGATCATCCTGATGATGTTGTTGAAGAGTTTTAAGTGTGACCCGATATTCACTGGGGTCATCATATTTTGAACGTCAGGATGATCTTAGTCAATATCATCCTGATGATGTTGTATCACTTCTTGTTCGTTGTTTTGTCATCCTGATGATGCTGACGTCATTCTTATGTCAGGGTGATATCTATTTCTCTGCCTATCTGCATCATGATTTTTCCGAAGGAGAGGGTGATATTTTCATTTTTGAATATCACCCGGATGTATATTTGTTCCAGCGTCATGATGATGTTGATATCAAGGAGATATCCGCCTGCCGGCTTCGTGCATTATCTAGTGGGGGGTGATCTTTTCAAGCATCATCATATTCATCTATCGCCCCGATCTTATAGTGGAGCTACAGTGCAACATGATGTTTGTGCATCAGGATGATATTTCCAAATATCCGGTTATCTTCCGAATATCATCCTGATGTCGATATGATGATGACGTCATCCGGATATGAGGAGATGCGCAGTAGGCAGATCTGATGATGACGTCATCAGGATGTTCATCGGCCAGACTTTTGGTATAAGCTCAGCAGGAGGATGTTCCTCCGATGGATCAGGTTGTGCGGATGAAGGCGATTATCATGCAGTTATATTGCAATATGATGCTGACGTCAGGGTGATATTTCAAGCGACAGGATATCATGCTGCTGGAGGATGATGATGATGAAGTCTTATACTAGTGTCGTCAGGAGCAAAAACGCCGACGTCATATATGCTCATGACCTAGTATATAAAGTGTTAAAGAGGTCATCGCGGGGTGCATGTGGGATAATTGATATCCTGCATATTCGAAATATCATGATGATGAATTTCGGCGGGAAATGGTTGCGATCGACTGTTTGATGTTTTTCCCAAGGCCGCGGGTTGGTGCGCCATTAATGGCGAGGGTTGCAGAGGTATGGGCGGATCTGGTACCCGATTGAAGGTGTACATCAGCGGACAGTGGCGCAGGGCTCGAGATATCTTCCTGTCTCCTCCCCTACCTGCTGCATTCATGTTTGGGCGCCAATCTGGTAGCGTTTGAGCGCCATTTTCCTGATACTGTATATCTGGCGGGATTTTTGGTCAACCCTATAATTAATTGCTATGGTACACTACCTGGCTGTTATAAGCAGGAAGTGTTACTCATTTGTGGTTGTTGAAAGTTGAGGATTTTTGGCTCTGTAATCCAAAACCAGCTGATCTGGTTGCTCTGTACAGTCTAACTTGTGAGTTTATGTATCTCCTGTTGTACGATTTGGCATGAATCCACTGATTTCATGGTTAATCTTATATGAGTAATGCTATCTTAGCATGTGTTGTGTTAATTCTGTCTCCAGTATTGCATGTATTCTTCTTCTGAATTTGGATATTTGGGTAATGTTTAGATTCTAGAGCATAGAATTCCTATGTTGAATGTCTGATCTTTTAACTTCTGCTCAAGGGGTAGATTAAACTATTTTCAGGTTGAACATTGGGAAGGGTATACTGCAGTAGGGATGCCATAAGTAGAGATAACTTAACACTCTTCATTGGGAGATATCTGTAAGGCAGATATCATGTGTATCCCCCTGAAATCCAGTTTTAGCTATTCATGCTGATCATTCACAGGTGTATGTCTACCGACTCCAAGCCCTGGATAGGCACCAATCATGCTGTGTTCTTGTGTTATACACCATGTCCAGCTTTGCATCCAAAATTCAAACTAAAACATTTCATACTTCCACCTGTTAGTTGTAGGAGTAGGATTAGGAACCCCCTGCATGCTCTCATACCCAACCAGACATCATGTCCAAGAATTTTGCCAGCCTTGTCATCTATCATGCAGATCTTGGTCCATACATGAGAGTATTCTGCCTGTTGTTGTCAAGTTAGATCCTTCTATCTTTGAGCTAGTCAAGGTTACATCTTGAGTTATAGGGATACCCCCCTTGGTGCGGCAGAACCAGAAGTGAAGGGGAGGCAGCTCACGCAACCTCCTGTATTTAGTTGGCTGAATCTGCCTGTGCATTAGAAGTGGCAAACCCTAATGCTGATTCAAAAGAAAAACCAACAGGTAGTCCTTAATTTCATGTTTGTCCCATTCACCACATACCCCGCACTCCACACTTTCAATCTTTGAGGGATAGTCTATAGGTCTACTCTAAGTGCCACAACTATCTACTCACCTCTCATCATAAGGAATTCATTTCTTAAGTGACCTTCATTGGAGCAATAGGCACACCATATCTTCTTTCTCTGATTGGGCAATGTCACTGGGTTGTTCTCACCTTTTGCTAGTATATCTTGTTTTATTTTTTAGTTGCTCCAATTTTAACCTTAATTTTTCTATTTCTTTATTTTCCACTTGTTTATTCTTTCTCCTTATTGGTTGGGATTCTACCCTGTAGGCCAATTCTACTGTAGCTAAATAGGTTTTAAAGATTCTGCCATCTAGTGTCATTATGACTTTTGGTAGTAAGCCAGATACAAACCACTTGATTCTTTACATTTTAGTAAGGGATTCTTCCATCTTTCTCACTACTTCCTTAAACTTGTGGTCATATTCTTTGATAGTTTCTACTTCTTCTTGCATCATTTCTCCCATTTTGCTAGCACTTTCTAATGGAACTTTAGGAGACTTAAAATTAGACAAGGATTCATGCTTTATGTCCTACCATTCTTTACCATGTTGCAGACACTTCTTTGTATATCATTTAAGAGCATCATTCCTTAGTGTCCCTACAAAATCATAATTTTTTGCTTGATTTCTTTGTGTTCCATTCCTTCTCCATGTAGATTCCAACATAAAAATATGTTTAGATGCTTCAGTTGTATCCTTTTTTTAATACTGGTAGCTTCATTGTGTGATCCGTGTTACTATTTGGTTCCTCTTAATTGCTAATGTTAGGCGTGAATAAGATTTGGTCCTCTATTTTCAAATTTGTATGGTTCTTCTCCTTTAATGACCTAACTTTCTTTCTGCACTTTTATTATCTTACTAATTTCTTGTTTCTTCCTTTATCCCTTGCTAGTTCGATTTCAAAGAACTCACTTCCTAGTATTTCTTCACAATTGCTTAGAAATTCTTGTTGTTGTTTTTCCCTTATCCAACTAGAATCACTAAATACATCCCTTGAAATAACTCTTGTTGTTTTAATTGACATAGGAGATGACTCTTGGTTAGGGTGTTCACCTATTCAAGAGAACATTTCTATTTAGGAGATAAGTTCTCATTAGTTGATAAAATATCATTAAATAATATAGGATCTTCACAACCTCCATCGATTGTTTCAATTGTATCCATGTCTAGGTTATTGAACATGTTTTCTACTTCTACATCATTTTCTTTCTCCTCTAATTCCCATTTTTTCATCTTCTCCTTTTGTAATTCCACTCATAGTTACCACTATCTAGATACTCTGCATTGAGGTCCAGTAGTTTTAATTTTGTAAAAGGTGTCAATAACTCTTTGAATCCCTCATTAATTGTAGCCCTCATATTCAACAAACTAGGTTCAAAATCTGGTGTCTAAGTCATAAATTCAAATGGTGGAGCACCCCTACTTCCATGCCCTGGCTGAGCACTACTACTTGCAATCCCTCCTAATGATTCTCTAGACACAACATAATCTTCAATCTGATTTGGAGAGAAAAATTTAGTTCCCTTATTAAGATAGCTATTCATAGTCTCAATGGTCTCTACAAAATCGTTATGTTTAGTTGTAAACCCAATGGCACACTGGTTTATATCAATTCCTCTAGTGGTAGTGGGTTCTCTTTCTTCTCCTTGTCCTTAATATTTTCAATTACAACCCCTCTGGTGTGCTCCTTGTCCTCCTTATAATTATCTTCGACAACAACCCTTATGACGCACTCTATTTCAACTTCCCTAGCCTTTTCTATCCTTCTATGATACCTCTCCTATCTCTCCTGGATTTTTTTTAGTCTCTTCTCTTCCATGTTCATTTTCATGGCCATTTCAATTTCTTCTCTAATCTCATTTAGCTTCTTGTTATCTACTTTCGTCATGGTATTATTGTTTTGGTCTTTCATTAATCCTTTTATTCATCCCTATGGTTCATTTTTATTATGCTTCTATTGGTTGCAACTCTTTAGGGATCCCTTTAGGATCCCCTCCTTTCCAATTTTCATCCCCTAGGTGCCTAACCCCCTCTCACGAGGCTAGAACCTAGAGGATCTTACCGTAAACTAAAGAATTTTTCCTACTTTATATATACTCCTTTCTTATTGATTCCTTTACTGTTGCAATTGATAATCTTGTGGATCTGGTCCTTTCCTTTACCTCTTTACCAAGGTTCAGACAACATAACCAAAATGTTAGCAAATAACAGGCATAAATCAAGGATTTGAGCCTAAGTTACTTGAGTGTTATATTTATATCCCAATATGAGTAATAAGAGGAAGATCAAAGCTTAATTAGTTACATAAGGTTGTGATAGGAAAGGACAATTAAAATTGACAATATACGTACACTCACATACACATCATATCTCATAAAATATTATACATCCACTAGATCATCATGGAGTTTATTATATTCATCATAAATTTGATATGAAGTTCATTCATACATCAGTCTTTATATATTTCATTACTATTACATTTGTATCTCATTCCTTCATTATATATATATATATATCACATCTTTGAGCCTTACTTATATCTAAGTATAAGTGTATCAAGGAGTGTGTCTCTTGTACATGTTATGACCTTTGGATGTGTTGGTGGTTGGCTAAGTATGTCGCATCTCCTTTTTGATGGATGTAACTTCTTGTAAAGTTGGCTTTGTCCTACCAACAAACACCACATAGTTAGAGGGGGAGAATCAGGACAACTAGGACCCATACAATCCTATTTCAACCCCCTATAATGGTCGTCTGATCTCTATGTTAGTGAGTTAATGGAATTGAAGAGAAGACTCAAGTTCATATAGATGAAGAAGCATGTGAAGGATAACAAAATACAAGAGGTTAAAGAAGCCATCTGGAAGCTAACATGTGAAAATAAGTTACTCAAAGACCAAATAAACAAATTGCAAATCTCTATGGAAGTAGCTCAACAAGAGTATTTGACCATAAAACATGAACTAAACCAAGCAAAGAACCAAAATATGCCCAGAGTGGTAGGGGAAAGAGATATCATAGATATCAAAGAATAATCATCAACAATTGTAAGCATGGAGGTTAAAGAGGCTAAGCTAAAGGAACAATTTGAAGAGGCAAAGTTGTTGGCACAAGTGGTACAAGGACGAATAGATAATCAAAGAGAACTCGTAGATAAATAATACCAAATTACAAACATGGGAAGAAATAGACTAACATGATAGAGCTACAAATATAATAATAAAAGGGCTAAAAGAACATGGGGAAGGTGAGCACTCTGACAAACTAATAAAAGACTTTCTCATAGATAAAATTCAATGGATAGGGCCGAAAATATAATAATAAAAGGGCTAAAATAGCATGGGGAAGATGAGCACATTGACAAACTAATAAAAGACTTTCTCATAGATAAACTTCAATGGATAGGGCCTATCCACCGAGCATGTAGAATTGGAAGAATAGTACAAGGATGAAAAAATATGAATGTAAGAGTGACCTTGGAAAACATATAGGATAAGAATAAAATTTTAAGAAACAAAAAGGTTTCTTAAAGGTACACAATTTTACATAGACAAGGATTTAACTCCAACACAACTAGAAGCATGAATGAGGGAATGGGAAAAAGTTGTAATTGCAAGAAATGTGGATAATGAAGCTTGGATACATAAGGGGAAGCTTGGGTTATTGACAAAATGGTACATAGTAATCAGGAAGGCGGATCCCCATAGGAGCACCTTACAATGGTAAGCTGGAACTGTAGAGGTTACTCTTCAAGGGTGGGTGTTGGTTTAGGGCCCATAGCAGAGGGAAAGGGCATCATTGTGCTTGTTAAAATGCATGAGCATGAGGATAGTAGAGTCTCAAACTTTGAAGGTTATAAGAACATTTCAATTTGGAATGAGTCAACAGAAAGTGGCAATGGGCATGGGGAACTAATAGTTCTTATAAGAGAATAATGAGGAGGAATCATACATGTAGAAAATGAAGACCCAAGCAATTAGTACCTATGGATGAAGATAATGGATGAGGAAATCTACAAATTGTCTTGTTGTGTGTCACTTCACACCTCATGGCTCAAAATCTTATAAGAAAAATAATCTAGACAAAGAGGACCCATATGCAACATTAAAAAGGACATTAATTTATAGTGCCATAGGTGAGATCATTTTAGTTGGAGACTTTAATGCAAGAACAATAAGTAATCAAGTCACTTACCATAAAAATGAGGAGGGGGTGAAAGACAATCCTTTATGGTAAGAGGAAGAAGAAAATCAAAAGTGGGAGAGGGTCTCCGAAGACAAAAAAAAAAGAGGCATTAGGGCTGAACTATTGGGGTTATGCAACCTTTATGATTTGGTGATATGGAATGGAATAAAAACATGTCTAAGATCAAGGAATCTTACATGTCAAACATACAAAGGGAAAAGTGTAGTTGACTATGTTATTTGCTCACAAAATGTTATGCCAAGGATAATAGGGGTAGAGGTGGGGAGTTGTCCTATATAACTGAAACTTGATCATAATCTTATACATGTAAAGATTGATATGCAAAAACATAACCAACCACATGATAGGACTCAACAAAATCAAAATAGAGTGGCTCCTCAAGGCACAATTTTTATGACACATTAAAACCAATAAAATTTTAGAGCAACACTTGAAAAACAACTGTAGGAACCAAAAAATATTGGTATATCCAATAGAAACAAAAGAATAATAGGCAGTGATAGTTTGATAATAGTAATCAACAAAGTGCTCGATCCATGAAAAAGGTCTTGACCTAAGAAAGGCAACAAAAGCAATTTTCTCGAAAACCCATGGTATGATGAAGATTGCAAGGCCACAAAATGATTGTTGAGAATCTTGGGAAAGGAAAAGGAAAATAAAAGGGTTTAAGAAAAGTTGGTGAGATCCAAAAAAGAGAAATACATGCAAACAAAGAGGAGACAGTTGATCTCGCTTGGGAAGCATAACCCTAGGGTTTTTTGGGGGGAATTGTAGCCAAATAGAACAAATGAGGAGAATAATATTACAAACTACCAATGGCTAGAATATGCAAAAATTTTGTATGAAAGAGACCAAGAAGATAACTCCCAATAATTAATTCAAGGGCTAAACTCTTACCTTAAAAGATATCAAGGAAGGAATTAAAAAGATAGCGGTGGGTAAAGCACGTAATATAGATGGTTTATAGGCAGAATATCTAAAATGGGGCTTAGAAGACCTCACACCTCATGTCAAAAGGATATTCAATGGGGTCATTTAGAATGGATTTTTGACAAATTGGACAATTAGTGTCATCATTCCTCTTCTCAAAAGTGGAAATATCAACAACCCTTCAAACTACCACACTATAATGATTAATCCTCTTTCTGGAAAACTCTTCAAGAGTATGGTAGAGCACAAAATTAACATTTGGGCAAAATAAAAGGAAAGAGAGCAAAAGGGCAAGTAGGTTTTGGGCCAAAACACTCTACAATCGACCATTTCATTACTCTTAGACACATGATTGAGAAAGTTTGGGATAAACAAGGGGAATAAGTTTTCTACTATTTTGTTGACTTCAAGAAGGCATTTGTCATTGTGCCTAGAAGTAAACTTTAGGGTAGAATGGAAGAGTTGGGGATTATAGAGATGTATAGGGTAGTTGTCCATAGGTTGTAAGATCAGATTTGGGCCAAAATTAGAACAAAGCAAGGATTATTGGAATCTTTATCCTCTACTCTATTTGGGATATACATTGACAAGTTAGAGGAAATGATAGACAAGTTTGGTGGTGGAGGGGTGTGCTTGGCTAGCTATTTAGCAAAGTTGCTTCTATATGTGGATGACCTTGTTTTAATGGCAAAAACAACACATAATTTGAGAGAATGCTTGAGAGATCTAGAATTGTTTCATCAGGGAGTAGGCATGCAAGTAAATATCGGTAAAACCAAGTTCATGATCTTTACTTTGAGAAGAAAAAGGAAACAACTAGACTTTATTTTTGAAGGCAACCCTTTGCAAGTAGTAAATGGAAATAAATATCTTGGCCTTGATTTTCACAACAAACTCAGGTGGGAGACTTGTAGGATAAAAAGGATATGAGGGGGTTGGAAAGCTCTATAGTTGTTGCAAAATAGATGTAGAAAGGTTGAATTGTTGGATTGGAAAACTAAGTAAAATCTTTTTGGGTTATTTGTCACGTCAGTGGTGTTATATGGTGCGAAGTCTGGGGTAGCAACACATCAACGATGAAATGGAGGTAGATAGAGAGGTTAGAAATGCATCTAATCACAACTAGTTTCAAAATGAGAACTTTGTTTCCCTATGACATTATTCTAGTTGAAGTTTGCGCCTTTCCTTTGGAGGCATCAACTTTGATCTAGATGTTAAATTACTTAAAGATAATAGAGAACATGGAGTTGTAACGTTGGCTCAAAATAGCAATGGATGAAAAGTTTAAAAGAAGGAAGAGCACTTGGATGAAACGAAATGCCAAGTGGATGAGAGTAAGTGGGATATTAGCCTACAAGAATGTCTAGAGACTGGTGTAGAAATCAAAAGATATGTGAGGGAAAATTTTAAGGCAACCATGCGAACAAAACAACTTGGGAAGAAAAGAGAATACCATGTCAGACACTTCAATCCTACATGTGACCAAGAGTAAAAGGATTATATAGGGGCAAAAATAAAGTGGAAAGAGAAAATGTTAATATCTTAGTTAAGGACCAACTCATGCCATCTTAGATGCAAGACTGAAAGGTGGACAACGCCTAAGGAAGAATGGGTAAATAGAATATGTTATTTTTGTACTTTGGGGTTAGTTGAAATGAAATTGTACTACATCATAGAGTGTCCAACTTATAGATATCTAGATTAATTACATTGATATTTTAAATGTTGGATCCTTGACTATCGTGTTTAAAGAAGAAATGCTAACAAAAACAACAAATTATATGATCAAGATTCGTAGCAGAAGATTCAAGCTCAAAAAAGAAATAGATGTCAATCAAACATAGTGCATACTACCTGCCATTTGGGACTTATATGCATGGTCACATCGTTTGATATCCTAGAGTCTGTAAGCACAAAAATCACGCACAGCCTCCACGAGGACCCCTATGATGATATATGATCCTTGTCATGTACATGTAAGAGTGAAATAAAGTCCTCTAAGCAACAATCCTATTGGTGATGTGTCATTTCTTTCACCTTGTGTTGTTTCCCCTTTGTCATTTTCCCTCTCTCTTTGTCGTCGATGCTTTTCAAAACTTTGTGACACTTGTCAATTTGCATTTTTCTGATATTGTGACCTCGTTCCTAAGCCTCGTATGTGTCTTGTAGGTGATTTTCACCTTTCCCCTATGTTTTTCATCTTTCCCACCCCCTAGAATCCTTTTAGAGGTCCCCCAGAGACATCTCCCACTTTTGGTTTTCAGTTTCACTCAACCAATCCAAATCTCCCCCTATTATTTCCAGATCTCCCGCCAGGAGATCCTACTCTGCAAGTGGAGATTTGGATTCTTGCGCATGATTGACATGTTTTCAGAGGCAGATCCCCTCCTTTTCATCTCCTCTACCATCTCTCTATTGAACTGCACTGGACAACTGAGAGGGGGTGAATCAGTTGTCCTAAAACTTTTAACCAAATATGATCATCAACTTATCAATTACTTATATTCAGATATAACCATGAAAGCATTAAATGAGAAGCTCAACACAAAAGCATAAACAACATAAGAGACACCAGATTTTTTACGTGGAAAACCCTAGAAGGGGAAAACCACGGTGGGTGTTAGCCCACAAAAATATATATGTTATATCAATACCGAAAAGTAGAGGCTCACTGCCTACAAGGATCACTGCCCAAATTGCTCACTGCAAAGAAAGGCTCGCTACCTATGGATGACTCACTGCCAAAGGGTTGAACTGAGATAACAACATCTATTACATGCCAAGGTTTAGTTCCATTGAAGCGCAAACACCTTTGCTCTGCTCTTATACCTTACTTCACTTTGTCTTCACATCTTTGCACTTGGATACATTTTCATGACTCAATTACAAGTATTTATACACTACATCAACCTTGGAATTATCATCAAGGTCAGCATTACAATCATCAACCGTTGGAACAATCTCCAAGGTCGGCATTACAAACATACATAAAATAGGTTTGACCTAATACAAATTTGGCTAAGGAAAAGATGTAAGAATGTATGCGGATCACACCACACCTTAGCTAGGACTCAAACACAATCTTCCACACTATAACACGCTATCACAATCTTCGATGCAACTTCACAAGTGATGAATTCAACCAAGTCAGCCAATACTAATGTTAACACAAGTATTCTCGAGAACACGCTTCATGCACGATCTGAATTACACCTTGCAGACCAATCCAAATGTAGGAGCATGATCAGGAGACATCCACAAGCACATTGTAATCACCAGGAATAACCGCACGATCTCTAACAACTCTATCAACAAGATTCTTCAAACCAGAGCATAAGAACAACACTGCCAGCCACTGTCATGAGTAAAAGATAGCTTGCAGACCACCAAATCACAAACCATTACACTTGAAGGCATTTCACATCATCACAGACTTACTTTCAGAACCACAGACCAAAATACTTTAATGCAGAGCAAAACACTTTCTCACTATCACCACCAAACACACAAAAAAAATTGTTTTCACTCTGGTGAACATATCTTATTCAATTCTTTACACTGGAGGCTCAAACTCAGAATATAACATCTTCAGATAGGATTCTAAATAAATTCCAATCCACAAGTAAAGATATTCATTCTACAAAAAATGTTAAGCATTCTTTTGGATTGTTCTTCTGCATGTAATGCACTACTTCTACTGCAACATATTGTTATCACCAGAGGGGCTAATTTTCTCAATATCCTTGACAAAGTAAGAGCATAGTTGACACCAATGACAACACAGATATGTTGACATTAATAGAAACACTGATTAGGCATATAATTGCAACAATCTCCCCCTTTGTCATTGATGGCAACATATGATGTGAAAAACTAAAAAGACCACCAAGACAAGATTCTCTCCCTTTCTCTTTACACAATTGTATTCTTTCTCCCCCTAATTTTTTCACATGATTTCTCTCCACCTTTGACATCAATGGCAAAGGGAACATACTTGCATGATGTTGCTCTGATCCATTCACTTTACTAGAAACACTTAGCTACTCCCCCTGAGAGGTAGCCTTTAGAACATCAATCCAGATCAAGGAGTAACACTTTGAGCTTCGCTGGATTGATGCATTCCTATGCATCTTAGTATAGGACAGGAGGGGTAATGACCCCTAACTTCTCTCTGAGATACACAAAGGTATCTTTAGGCAGAGGCTTAGTGAAAATTTCAGCAATCTGATCCTTTGTGGACACATATTCCAACTTCACTTCATTCAATGTCACCTTCTCTCTCAAAAAGCAATACCTTATTGATATGTGCTTTGTTCTTGAGTGCATCACTAGATTCTTTGAAATGTTTATGGTACTTGTATTGTCACAAAAGATTGCAATTGGATCTTCATACACAACTCTTATATCCTTCAAAGTTTGCTCCATCCATAATACTTGAGTGCAACAACATGATGCTACAATATACTCTACTTCTAAAGTTGACAAAGATATTGAATCTTGTTTCTTTCTCAGCCATGAGACCAATCTATTACCCAGGAAGAAGGCACCTCCACTTGTGCTCTTTCTGTCATCAACATCTCCAGCCCAATCTGCATCTGTATAAGCACTGAGAGTGAAATCATTGTCCTCTGGATACCATAAGCCATAATCTGGAGTACCTTTCAAATACCTTAGGATTCTCTTAATTGCCATCACATGAGATTCTCTTGGATCATCTTGAAACCTTGCAACAAGACAGACTGCATGCATAATACAAGGTCTAGTTTGAGTTATATAAAGCAATCCTCGAATCATGGATCTGTATTTTTTCTGATAAGCCTTAGGTGATTCATCAGCTTTGCTCAACTTGCAACCAATCACCATGGGAATACATAATGGTTTAGAGTCTTCCATCTCAAACTTCTTCAACAACTCTTTCACATACTTAGACTGAGATAGGAAGATTCCTTTATCTGATCGATTAATTTATAGACCCAAAAATAAATTCATTTCACCAAACATGGACATTTCAAATTCACTTTTCATCTCACCGGCAAACCTTATGCACATACCTTCATTTCCTCCAAAGATAATGTCATCAACAAAGACTTCAACAATCAAGATCTGGTCATCATTGATTTTGAAGTACATATTGCTATTTGCAATGCCTTTACTAAATCCCAATTGCAACAAATACCTGTCTAACCTTGCATACAAGGCTCTAGGAGCTTGTTTGAGTCCATACAATGCCTTCTTCAACCTGCATACCATATCACCTTGATTTGACAATTCAAATCCCTTTGGTTGCTCAATGTATACTTCCTCTTCTAATTCACCATTCAGGAAGGCAGTTTTCACATCCATCTGATATACCTTAAAATCTTTGTGAGTTGCAAAAACCAGAAACATTCTAATTGCTTCAATCCGAGCTACTGGGGAAAAGGTTTCTTCAAAATCTATCCCTTCAGTTTGAGAATGTCCTTTGCATACAAGTCTTGCTTCATTCCTTACAACTCCATTTTCATTCAACTTGTTCCTGAAGACCCATTTAGTTCTAATAACATTTTTGTCAGTAGGTCTAGGAACTAATTCCCAAGTTTCATTCTTCTCTATCTGCAGCAGTTCTTCCTCCATTGCCTTTACCCAATTTTCATCATTGCATGCTTCATTTACTTTTTTTGGTTCAATCTTTGAAAGCAAACAGTAATTGACTTGTTCCTCTACAACTCTTCTTCTTGTTAGGAACCCTTTGTTCTTTTCACCTATAATCTGATCTTCAAAATGATTGATCCTTACATACCTGGGAGTCTTGACAACACTTTCTGGAGCATCTTCTTCATTTTGACTGTTTGCTTGCTCATCTTTCTCTTCAATTTCTATAGTCACAGGTTCATCTGGTTCATAACAATTCAGGTCTGATATTGTTTCTTTGCCTTCATCTACCTTCACATTTGCACTCTCAACAATCTTTTTGATTCTTTTGTTGTAGCACCTGTAAGCATTACACTTGGTAGAGTATCCAAGAAAGATTCCTTCATCACATCTTGCATCAAACTTCCCTAGATCTTCATCTCTTCTGATATAACATTTGCTTCCAAAGACTTTGAAATATTTTACTGTGGGAATTCTTCCATACCATAATTCATAGGGAGTTTTAGTACCATTACCTTTTACTTGAACTTTGTTTTGAATGTAGACAACAGTGTGAATAGCCTCTTTCCAAAAGACTTATGGTAGACCTTCTTCCTTCATCATTGTCCTAGCAGCCTTTTGAACTGTCATGTTCTTCCTTTCCACTACTCCATTCTATTGAGGAGTCCTAGGTGCAGATAGATGTCTCTTTATCCCATGCTCTTCATAGAAAATGTTGAATTCATTTGATGTGAACTCGCCTCCTCTATCCGATCTCAAGCATTTGATCTTTAAATCTATTTCATTCTCAACCAAATTGCCTTGAAAGATTTGAATTTCTCTAGGTCTTCTAATTTATCTCTTAGAAAAGTAACCCAAGTCATTCTAGAATAATCATCAATAAGCAACATGAAGTACATGTCACCTTGTAGACTTCTCACCCTTGTAGGAGCACAGAGATCTGTATGCACTAGATCCAACAAACCGGTAGAAAATTGTTCTTTGCTCTTGAAACTTGTCCTTATCTACTTTCCTGAATGCCATTCCTTACAAAATTGAGTTGGAGGGTTTCACAAGTTTTGGTAAATCTCTCATAGCCTGACTTGAGCTTATCTTTACTAGACTATCAAAGTTTATATGACACATCCTTCTATGCCACAACCAACTTTCATCTACCTGAGTAAATAAACAATAATCATTAGTTCCTTTCAACTGATAGACGTTACCTTTTGTCTTCTTACCGGTAGCAATCACAGTTCCGGAGCTTTCCATGATCTTGCACCCATTGTCTTTGAATCTTAGATCATATCCTTTGTCACACATATGACCAACACTCAAAAGATTATGCTTCAAACCCTTCACATATAGAACATTGTTAGTATTATGCTTTCCATCAAATGAAATAGATCCTTTTCCACAAATCTTGCCAGCTGCATTATCTCCAAACCTAACTAGTCCTCCATTATTCTTTTCCAAACTTACTTTTGTCATTGGTCATATGATGTGAGCATCCACTATCAATAATCCATTCGTCCTTATCTTTCTCAACCTGAACAGCCAAGGCACTTTCTTTTACTGGTTTTTCATCCTTCACACAGCTAGTAGAATTAGTAGACACATGATCTTCTTTAATAGCAATAAACAAACATTCATTTGCACTAGTACTAGCATCATCAGATTCATCATCAGGCACACCTTCATCATCAAAATCTCTGACATAGTAGCATTTCTTTGGAACTCTAGGTATGCTCTCATATCTTTTCTTTTTTCTTTCAATTCTTTCAGGACATCTAGAAGAATAATGACCTACCTTACCACAAGAGAAACATTTGAAAGGTAGTTTACCTTTGAAATTACTAGAACCTCTTAGCATCCTGTCAACAAAGTTAGCTTCAATTTCATCAAAGTCATCATCCACTTTATATTTCTTAGCTCTGGAAATCTTTTCTGAAGTACTAGCTTTGAAAGCTGATTCAACTTTTGGAAGAGCATCACCAAATTCTCTCATCTCAAAGGTTGTAAGCTTTCCAAGTAACTAATCTCTGTCAATAGTTTTCACAGTCATAAATTCTTCAATAGCAGCCACCTTGTGACTATAGGATTTTGGTAGTGATCTAAGAATTTCCATCACAGCTTCCTTATCAGTGAGAGTTCCTCCCATACCTTTTATTCCAATGACAAGTTCATCAACTCTTTGGATAAACGTTGTTATGTTTTCATCTTCAATCATCTTCAAACCCTCATATCTTACTTTCAGGCTCTATAGCTTGGCTTCTCTTACAGAATCATCTCCTTCATACAAAATTTTTAGCTTCTCCCATACCTCATTTGTAGATTCAAGGTCCACAACTTTTGTCAACACTGAGTCACTTAAGGAACTTAACAGAGCATCCTTTGCTTTGACATCCAATTCATATTCTTTGATATCATCTTCAATTGTCAAACCACCTTCAGGCATGCCAAATTGTGATTGTGTAGCTAGCCATACTTTATAACCAGGACAGAGAAGATGGCTTTTCATTCATGCCTTCCAAAGAGCATAATTTGTCTCATCAAAATGTGGAGCTTCCTTCTTATAAGACATCCCAGATCTTCCTCAAGCTATTAGGCTTTCTTCAGAGGAACTTGGCTCTGATACCAATTGTTGAACTGCACCGGACAACTGAGAGGGGGGGTGAATCAGTTGTCCTAAAACTTTTAACCAAATATGATCATTAACTTATCAATTACTTATATTCAAATATAACCATGAAAGTATTAAATGAGAAGCTTAACATAAAAGCATAAACAACATAGGAGACACCAAATTTTTTACGTGGAGAACCCTAGAAGGGAAAACCACGGTGGGTGTTAGCCCATAGAAATATATATGTTATATCAATACCGAAAACAGAGGCTCATTGCCTACAAGGCTCACTGCCCAAATTTCGCACTGCAAAGAAAGGCTCACTGCCAAAGAGTGGCTCACTGCTAAAGGGTAGCTCACTACTAAAGGGTGGCTCACTGCCAAAGAAGGCTCACTACCAAAGGGTTGAACTGAGATAACATCATCTACTTCATGCCAAGGTTTAGTTCCATTGAAGCACAAACACCTCTGCTCTACTATGCTACCTTACTTCACTTTGTCTTCACATCTTCGCACTTGGATATATTTTAACAACTCAATTACAAGTATTTATACACTACATCAAGGTCGGCATTACAATCATCAACTGTTGGAACAATCTCCAAGGTTGGCATTACAAACATACATAAAATAGGTCTGGACCTAATACAAATTTGGCTAAGGAAAAGATGTAAGAATGTATGCGGATCACACCATGCCTTAGCTGGGACTCAAACACAATCTTCCATGCTACAACATGCTATCACAATCTTCGATGCAACTTCGCAAGTGATGAATTCAACCAGGTCGGCCAAGACTGATGTTAACACAAGTATTATCAAGAATACACTTCATGCATGATCTGAATTACACCTTGCGGACCAATCTGAATGTAGGAGCATGATTAAGAGACATCAACAAGCACATTGTAATCACCAAGAATAACCGCATGATCTCTAACAACTCTATCAACAAGATTCTTCAAATTGGAGCACAAGAACAACATTGCCAACCATTGTCATGAGTAAAAGATAGCTTGAGGACCACCAAATCATGAACCATTACACTTGAAGGTATTTCACATCATCATAGACTTACTTCCAGAACCGCAGACCAAAATACTTCAATGTAGAGCAAAACACTTTCTCCCTGTCACCACCAAACACACAGAAAAAGTTGTTTTCACTTTGGTGAACACATCTTACTCAATTCTTCATACCGTAAGCTCAAACTCAAAATATAACATCTTCAGACAGGATTCTAAATAACTTCCAATCCACATGTAAAGATATTCATTCTACAAGAAATGCAGAGCATTCTTCTGGATTGTTCTTCTACAAGTAATGCACTGCTTCTACTGCAACATATTGTTATCACGAAGGGGCTAATTTTCTCAATATCCTCAACAAAGTAAGAGCATAGTTGACACCAATGACAACATAGATATGTTGACATCAATGACAACACCTATTAGGCACATACTTGCAAAACTCACATCATGCATTTTTACCTAGACCCCTTTCTTTTCGGATGTCCCGTCGGGCGACCCTCATAAATTAGGATCTCCCCCCGAGCGACCCAGGGTCGCCCCCCGGGCAACCCATGGGTGACCCTACTAGTGATAGGGGTGACCCATAGGCAACCCTATCATGTTTCCATCCATGGAAAAGCTTGAGTTTCTAACTCAAAAAACTTCATTTTGGCTTGTTTTTCTTCTAATTCGCATGATTTTTTATGCCTAATTTGGAGGTGACTATTTCATTCACCCACACATGTATAATTAGCTCCATTTGATCTAAAATTAACAACTCATTCTCTTCCATGCATTCTTCTAACTCCATTTCTTCTTCAGTGATAAACTATTATTGCATTATCACTCCCTAATTAATTGAGTTCACTAGGTAATTAATCCAATTCACTCCCCAATCAATCCTTGTTAACTCTTCAATCAATTGAGTTAACTTATCAATAAATCCCCTTCTTCTGACCTATAAATACCCCCCTCCCTCAAGCACAAAGGGAGGCAAATTCATTGTGCACACAACTCTTGCTAAGTTTTTACTCTCCAATTAGCATTTTCATGCTCACATAGGATGAAGGTGCCTTTTATTTGTTCATTATTCATCAAGCTTTCGCATAAAGCTCTTCAAGCATTGTTATGCTGCTTCAATCAAGCCATCGTGCTCATCAACAACTCTCATTGAGCTCATTTCACAAAGCTTCTAAAGCTTCTTTCGCTTCTTTGTGTTGTCTTGTCGCCAAGAGGTCTTCCTGCTACTTCAAGAGGATACGAGGTTGCCATCGAGGATCTCTGAGGGTAGTGGAGGCTCACAACTCTTCTTTATTTCAGGTTCCTCTATGCTTTTTGTTAATTGGTAGTAATTAGATGATTGAAAATTACTCTTGGGATTAGTAATTTATTGTTTTTTCCTTGATAGAATATTTAGATTTCATATTCTTAGAGTAATTTTCATTCACAGTGTAATTCGTTTACTTGCAATTCCTTTTCTAGATTAAATCATTTCAAAACATTCAAAAACTCCAAAAACATAGAATAATTGCATTAGATAAAATTCATTCTAGATGTATTCATATTTCCTTCCTAGATTGAAAAGCATCTTTTATTTCCAAAAATACCAAAAAAGCACAAAAATAAGTTTTGCATGTCATATAGTTGCATTCATAAAAATATCAAGAAAAGAACAAAAACATTAGGCAATAGATAACCTGAAAACCCTTGATACCATCACAGGGTCAACCACGGTCAACTATTTGGTCAAACACTTGACATTATCACAAGGTCAACAAAATTCAACGCACAACGAAACCTTAGGTCAATCAAACCCTAGGTCTAGTCAAGATTAGTCCACATACACCTATCTCTTGTCTTGGCTCACGAATGTGCCCAAGATTAAGAGGTGAGTGGGTGAGGGCAATCCTTGATGAGATTAAGGAAAACAATCCGAGACCACAACAAGATCCATTTGTCTTACAACAATTAGAAGCACTTAGACAACTTCAAATACAACGAGCAATCATCCAACGAATTGAAAGACAAGAAGCCATCAGCGAAAGTAACAACTTACCCACACAGAGGTGGAATAGTAGAAATCCTAATAGAAGAAGAGTAACTAGTGACCCTTAGGGTCATACGGTTATCTCTACAACAACAATCATTGAATGAAACATCCACATTAGCACACAAGAACAAAGGCCTCGGGACGTGCCAACCCCTCTCCGCAAAGTCTAGCTCTCCAAAGAGCTAGACCACCCCCATGTCTCACCTCCTCTCAACTGGCTACTTCCACGAGAGTGAGGGTGATGTGGCGGTTCACCCCGTGGCAAGGAGGGAAGGGTCCGTATGCATGTCGAAATCTGACCTGACAACCCCAAGCAACCGAGGTCACAATTTTGAGCGTACATATTTTAGTTGAACCCGACATGAAGAGCAAAACTTTTGTTCATGCTTTTTGCATTCCAAACACGTAGATCACATCACAACTTAAACATTTAACGCTTCAAAACAAAAATCATCAAGTATTTTCACTTTATTCTTCATAGCTGCTTTCACTGCTTCAACTTCTATCACCTTTGCCATCATCCATTCCATTTATTCTGTGGTGTCTATGGCACCCCTGAATATGACAAGACCTTACTTAAATCAAGGGAATATTCCCTCAAGAGAACTAGAAACTCCCTCTTTCAATAGGTATGTGTCCTGCAAACAGATGCACCAATCACCAACTACTATGATTACAAAGACTCAAATTATGAACAAGACCAAAGAGACCAAAGAGAATCCAGGTGTTCTCTGTCTTTCAACAACCTAGCTTGGGAACCCAATACGGCCATACCAAATGCGCCACATAAAGCTAGGAGGGTAAGGTCAGAAATGCATCGACCTGATCAACCTTCCACAAGCACATCAAGTACTCATCTCGATGAAGAATTGAAATGATTAGAAAGACACTTGCAAGAGGCAAGAGACACTCAAGAAGCATTAAGAGTTGCATTGTGAGAAGAACAAAGAGAAAATGCTGCATGAGAAGAAGCATACCACCATGAGAATACTCGAAGAGAAAATCCTAGAAACGAGGAAACACCTAGAGCTGCTATTCCTGCAGACTTAATCTAACCTCTAGTGGAAAGGATCATAACCTTGGAAGCAGAACAAACTGCTCCTGAAAGAAGGCATAAATCCCATGACAACTTTCGAAATGAACAAGACAAGGGGGCGTCTCAAAATCCCCTATCTCGACTATTATTCATGAAATGTAAGTAACGACATGTGTCTGAATGGGAACCCTCCTGTTTAGAACAATCCAACAGTGTTTGGAAATCAAACAAATCAAACAATGGGTTATCAAAACCCACCTACAGGGTTATTACTATCAACCCCTCAATCTCAAAGCACCTTTCACATGACATAGCTCGAGTACTTGAAAGAACCTCTTGATCAAAACATAAGGAATGTGCAGTTACCTCGACCATTACCTGATCTCTTGAAATTCAAAGCAAAAGAAGATCCAAAATCACATATTAAAGCTTACACTACAACAATAAGGGAACTCCTCCCTTGGGATGTGGTTGTTGCCAAGATCTTTTTGAAAACTCTTGAAGGAATAGCTCTGGATTGGTACTATCATTTTCCAGAGGCTTCAATTCACTTGTTCAGACAACTAATCACAGAGTTTGTCATGGCATTTGACATGAACAAACTCGTCAAAACAGGAATTAGAGAGTTCTTAACCATGAAACAAGAACAAAATGAATATGTAGCTCACTTTGTCACTCATTGGAGGCAAATCCTCTATTCCTCAACTAGTGCCCCGAACATGGACCATCATGAACTATGCGATCTTTTCTTACACGCCTTGAACAAAGACATGAGAGAAGACGTTCAAAAATTACCATACAGATCCTATGAAGAAGCATTAGAAAGTGCTTTAAGGATAGATCAAGCTGCCATCGATAGTGGCCAAAATATTTACGATGCTAACAGAAGACTCAAAATGCCTAAAACAATTGAGAAGACTGCATCCAATGTCTCTTTAGACAAAGATGTCAATGTTGTGAAAAACAATCCCAGTAATGACAAGTGGCAACAAAAAGGAAATCAAGGGTTAAACCATCATTCCTATGACCCCAACACTTATTGTTGGTTCCATGGAACAAAAGGCCATGAAATAAAAACCTATTATGGACACAACAAAGCTATCTCCAAACTTACTCCGGATCAACAACAAAACTTCCTCAAACTCCTTCAATCTCAAAGGAAGGAAAAGGAACCTCAAAATGAGAAAGGGAAGGCCAATCAAAGTAGCTCTAATCATGTAGAGTTAAACCAAGAGTTGTTCATAATCCAAGAAGAGGAACAAACAAATCAGACAGAAAATCTCTTCTCACAAGTGATAAATTCGTTGAGATCCTCTCCCTCACACCGTAAAATGTTCTTGGAAGTATTATAAGTGGGATGTTCAACACAAGAGGAACCAACCCCTCTCACGTTTGATATCTCCAAACTACCTCAAAATGAAGGAACTAAGAGAAAGGATTCATCGCTATACATACAAATTCAGGTTGAAGAGGTCACCATAAAGAGAGTCATGGTGGACAAAGGATTGACAATCAATCTCTTGCCAATGTCATTCCAGCGAAGAATAGGATATAGAAAAACATGAATCAAGCAACATGTTGCCACATTAAGGATATATGAATGTCATGATATTCAAATAGTTAGGAAAATTAGTCTACCACTCACTCTAATGGATAAAACTATTTCCACCGACTTCCATGTCATGAACAAAGAAACCAATTATAACATGATCCTCGGAAGACCTTGGATTCACGCTATGAAGGCCATCACCTCCACCTTGTTTCAAGAGATCCATTTTCATCATTTGGGAAAGATCTGTATTGTCAAGATAGACCTTGATCCTTTCAGTGTTTACAGGAACACGAGGAAAAAGATAAAAAGTTAAAAACACAAGAGAAAGTAAAAGAGGAAACTCAAGACTCTCAACCAAACACGAGTACCCACAATATATCATATCAAAGCATGGACGATCTTAAAATATTCCCCTTTGATCCTCACACCACCATGTCTCATGCTCTATTTGGCTTAGTAGTCATACCATGCCTTAATGAATGGGACATCAACAACCTCTCAGTGGGAACAATCGAAATCATCAAAGAAGGAGAAGAAAAAGAGGAGAAAAGGAATTCAACCCATGAGTTTGGAGAAACATCTCAACCACAAAATAATCAAAATTTATGGACTCTCCACTTTGACGAAGCTAGTTGTAAAACCACAGCAAAGATGAGGATAATCCTAACCTCCCCAAAAGGAAAAGTCCTCCCCTTTGTCTTCAGGCTGGACTTCTTTTGCACAAACAATATTGCTGAGTATGAAGCCTTGTTCCTAGGAATCATGCTAGCCATGAGAATGGGGGTCAAGAGAATCTCTGCCTTTGGAGACTCCCAATTAGTGATCAACCAAGTTGTAGAGAATTATGAAACAAAATCAGAGCGACTATGACCTTACAAAGAAACCATTAGAAAATTGGTCCAATTCTTCGACTTCTTCTCTATAAAAGCCATACCTAGGGAAGAGAACCAAGTGGCAGATTCAATGGCTACGTCCATCGCACTATTTTCACCGCACACTCAACTTCAAAATTTAGAATACATTGTGTCAATTCATGGACAAACATTGTTGGAAAGTGAAGAATTACCAAGCATTCTAAATTAAGCTGTAGATCAAGCAGAAAAACCCACTCGAGATTACGCTAAGAACGATGAGGCAATCTTAGAATATCTACATGCTTATGATGGCCTCCCAAGAGTTTACCACAAGAAAGAATACATGTTCATCCCACATCCAGAAGATTATTTTAGGAGTGAAAAAGAAATCCTCTAGATCGAAGCAAATTCAAACCTGCCACTTGCCCCTCAGAAATTCGAAGAGGGACATCCATCACTAATTGGAGACACCATTGATATCAACGTAGGAACTCCCAAGAAACAAAAAATGTTAAAATTGGGAGGGGAGTTAAATGATGAAGCGTTGGAAGAATACACTGAGTTCCTTATCAAATATTCTGACATCTTCACATGGACATACTCAGACATGCCAGGATTACACTTAAAGATCGTGGTGCACAACTTAGTAACAAAGCCGAATGCAAAACCCATAAAATAGAAATTGAGACCCATAAAGCCTCAAGTAGCTGAAATGGTAAAGGAAGAATTGAAGAAATTATTGAATGTCAGCTTTATCAAACTAGTGGATTATTCAAGTTGGGTATCAAACATTGTCCCAGTTTTAAAGAAAAATCAGAAAATTTGGATATGCCTTGCTTTTAGAGATATCAATCAAGCTTGCCCAAAAGACGACTTTCCCTTACCATCCATAGATCAAATTGTCGATTCAACCGCAAGATATGAAATACTCTCTCTTATGGATGGGTTCTCAGGATATAATCAAATTAGAATCTCATAAGTAGATCAAAACAAGACAACATTCACCACTCCTTGGGGAACATTCTGTTACGTAGTCATGCCATTCAGACTAAAAAATGCAGGGGCTACCTACCAAAGAGCCATGAAACACATCTTCCACGATTACATTCGCAAGATAGTAGAGACATACGTTGATGACCTTTTGGCTAAGTCAGAGCAATGATCAACACATGTGGAAGACCTTCGCAAGATCTTTAATAGGCTTTGAGAACATAGAGTAAGGTTAAATCTTGAAAAATGTGTTTTATTGTCATAGGGCAAGTTATTGGGTTTTATTGTTTTGCGAAGAGGAATTGATGTTGATCCAACAAAAGTTAAATCAGTCTTAAACACAACCCCACCAACCAGTGAGGCAGCGGTAAGAACTTTTTTGGGACAATTAGGCGCAATTAGGTGTTTTATACCGGATGTGACTTTCAAGATTCTGATCAATCAGTTACTAAAGAAACAAGTTGGGATAACCTGGATGGTGGACTGTCGAAACACATTTGAGCAAGTAAAGAAGTTCTTGTTGACACTGCCCATGTTAATGCCTCCAAAACATGAAAATCCATTCATCTTATACTTTAGAGCAACCGATATTTCTGTAGCATGCATGTTAGCTCAAGAAGATGAAGGTGGGAGAGAAAGAGCCATATATTTCATAAGTCAAACCTTACTGGAATATGAGAAGAATTATACTCAGGCTGAAAAGGAGTGTCTTGCCTTAGTCTTCGCAACTCGAAGGTTACGACATTACATGTTGAATCAAGAAACTATAGTTATGATATGATCTAAACAGTTGATGACTTTCTTAAATCAACCAATGCTATCAAGCAGAATGGCTGGTTTGTGACATTACTAAGTGAGTTTGAACTAATGTACATCAATCAAAAGTTAGTCAAAGTACAAGTGATAGTAGATTGGTTAGCAAACAATCTGGTTCACCAAGAGGAACCCATAAACAAAGATTTCCCTGATGAAGAAATTTGTGTGATTGATCTTGATAAATATGCTACTTCATATTGGTATAAAGACATTGTGAACTTCCTCGCAAACAAAACCTACCCCGAAAATATGACTCCCTTTGGAAAAAGATGATTGTGTGTCCTCACTGCAAGATATGTTCTAATAGACGATGTGCTCTATCGAAGGGTCCTAGACGGGATGTTGCTTCGATGTATCGACAAAGAAGAAGCATGTAAAATCCTAGAAGAATGCCATAGCAGAATCTGTGGAGGACATTTTGGTGGTTACACCACAACAAGGAAAATACATAGGATGGGGTATTTTTGGCCATTTTTACAAGGGAATGCTATCAAATTCATAAAAAGATGTCTGAAATGTCAAGCCTATGCCCATGTCCACTACACACCAATAAGAGATTTGCAACCTACAGTTACCCCTTGGCCCTTTTCCACTTGGAGCTTGGATTTGGTGGGAAAGATATCTCCCCCATCAACAGATGGACATCTGTTCATCATCACCGCAACAGAATATTTTACCAAATGAGTAGAGGCCATGCCTCTCACTATTGTTTTAGGAACCGTAATTGCCAAATTCATATTAAATCAAATCATATGTCAGTTCAGGATTTCCCAAGTGATAGTGACAGATAATGCATCATCATTCAAAAATCCACAAGTGACAGACTTATGTGAGAGGTTCCACATCAATCATAACTCTCCCTCGGTCTACTATCCTCAAGGGAACGAACAAGCAGAAGCTACAAACAAGACATTGAAATCAATATTGGTCAAAATTGTGAAAGTCTTTAAAAGAGATTGGCATTTACAATTATATCCAACTCTCTAGGCTTACAGAACAAGCATGAGAACTCCAATCAGAACCACTCCCTATGCCCTCACCTTTGGGTCAGAGGCGGTGTTACCTTTGGAAGTAGAACTACCTAGTCTAAGAGTGTTGTTACAAGGGGTATTGGATAATGAGGAATATTGAGTAGTGAGATTAGCTGAATTAGAAATGATGGATGAAACACACTTAAGAGTTGTCCAAAGACATGATTCTTATCTCGCAAGAATGAATAAGCAATATAACAAGAAAGTCGTCCCAAGACCTTTTCAAGTGGGAGACCTAGTACTCAGGATAGACAACTTGATCGATAAAAGAGTCGGTGAAGGATGCAAGTTCAGACCAAACTGGATAGGACCTTACATGGTTAAATAAGACTTTGGAAACGATGCCTATCTCTTGTGCGTGATGGAGGGAGAGGAATTTGGTGAAACAGTCAATGCCTTTCACCTCGAGAAATACTATGTCTAAAAACCAAAAAAATCATAAAACCTAAAAATACAATTTTTTTTTATAAAAATCAAAGATGTCAAAAAAAAGAATTTGTTTCTTGCATTTCAGTATCATTCTGTTTATCTTGTATTACAGTCAATGACTTGCTCTTATATTATTTTCATTTCAGTAAGGAGTCTAAGGTTGCTTAGATATACGTCATCCTTTCAGGACCTAGAGATTCCAGGCTATTTTCACAATCACCATATCCCCCTTCATTCCCAGTGACTCTAATCAAAGCCTGGCTCTTAGCTTTACACTGATCCTAGTCATAATGAGGCAAGACGTTAGGTCTAAATAAAGTCAGTATTCAAACATACAATGTTAAAAGGAAGCTTGCAAGTAGACCTTCTCAATTCTTCCCTAGTAGAAGAGAAGTCCAAATAAATTACAAAAACTTTAGGTGGCACTCAACCCCTTATCTTTCCTAGCCAAAAACATTAGGAGGATCAAAACACTAAAGGAAGAAATCTAAAATCTGAGTGAATAACAAAATGAGTGATCAAAATAAGAGTGATTGAGAAGAGTATTGAATTGAGAGATCAAATTATTTCATATCAAGAGTTCCAAAGGCATTCATTTCATAAAAATCAAAAATCCCAAAAAGAAAAAAAGAAAAAAGCTAAAAAAAAAGAGTGAAAGAGAGAAGATTATTGAATGTTCGTACTCTTGGGTGGAGATCAGTCTAAGCTTGAAGCCTCAAGGGTGACATACTAATAGAGGAAATAAAAAAGAGAGGTACAAAACGCGTGCACACACACACACACACACACACACACACTAGCTGAGCAAAGTCAAGAGTCTAGTAGTCTTTAGGATCATCTTATATCTAGGGACCCTTAATCTTTCCAATTTATCCTTTACCCCAGGTCTATCTTGCTTGCCATCTTTGATCTAAGTCTAGTGAACATCAATAAAATTTGTTACTTGTCTAAGTTGAAAGATTGTCAAATTGTCTTATCTAGATAAGGATCAATGTTTAGTCTTTAGCAAAGCCCAAGTTTAGAAGCAATCCATCTCATTCCCACTCCCCACTTGAGTTTTAAAATCCTCTCTCACAGCCTTGAATAAGTCTCTTATATCAAGACGACTTGCAATCCCCTGGATTGAAAATCGTATTAAAGAGCAATCATATTATTTGTTCCACATTGCATTCATACAAAAATTAGAAAAAGAGTCTCAAAGCAATAAAGTCAATGTCATAACTTGTGACATTCAGTAGAAGTAAATGTTTCATTTTAGCATGTCTTGTGTTCTTGCATCTGCATATCGTAAACTGCATCTCATATATATGCCAAAAAATTTACAAAAACATGTAATCGTCATCATACTTGCATGGTTAGAGTTGAAGGTCAAAAACATAATCAAAAAGTTCTTAAACTTCCATAATGCACAAGAGATGAGTACCCATTCGATAGCGAAAACCATAAAAAGATAAACTTTCATTGATATATCTGAAGTTTACATATATGAGAGTACCAAAGAGCTAAGACAAAATGCTCTCAAGAGAATTAAAGGCTCCCCATGCAAGGGGGCATGATTTCAAAAGGGAAAGAAAAGTAAAATCAAGGACGATTCCCTCCAATAGAACCCTTAGGACTCCTACTCCTCTGCCTATGTGTACCACTAGTCGCTCCATGAGATCTATGGGAGCGAGGCATCCTACTATGAGCATGTGATTGCGAAGACCCCGTTGCGCTAACATCTCACCGTCCAAATCCAAGATGAGCCATCTCATGAAGCACCTAATTCTCACCCTTAAGGATGAGATTCTCAGCCTTCAAGTCCACACTTGCCTAACATCCATGATAGGTAGGAGCAAAAATGTCAGTGTGTCACCCAGCAGCATGGGGCACACTAGGATCAACCAAAAGACTCTCTCAAGACAACCTAGTGAAGGGAGAAGCCAGGCCAACATTAATCTCATGAATGAAAGCCCTCCACTCTTTGACATTACCTGCAAAGCGAACCAAAAAGTGAAAAGTGTGTAGTTCCCCATGAAAAGAAAGGAGAGAGAAAGGACAAAGTGTGAAAACAATAAAGCAAAATGTAGACTCATGTGGGTCACCAGGCTGGCAGTCAGGGTCAAGTTGTCGTATCACCTCATCAGAGCGAGGAGGTCTAGGAACCACAGGTGGACCCTCTGGAACATCACGAGCATCATCCACATCATTATCATCATCAGAACCATCGTCCTATGCATCCTCGAGTGGACCCTCGTCTGACAAATCATCCCCATTAGGAACATAGTCCTCGTCAGTAGAGTCTGATTCCTCAACTACAATGAGTGCTTGGGAAGGAGTCCCTCTCCCTCCCCTCTATCCTCCTCTCGAAGATCTATGAACTCTGGTAATGAAGACTTTGGGAGTCAAATGAGTCCAATTAACTATCCTCTGATTAACCTTGCCCATCTTCTGGACATATCTATAGTAGGTAGGCACTGGGGGAAAGTCCTCAAGAAAATCCTTGCCAAACTGCTGCAAGACGTGCTCAACACGATGAGCCTCGACTAGACCATTACGGTCTTAAAGCTCCATTACCCCACAAAATACTCTCTGATCTCACTATCACATGACCATGATCCCTCCAAATCCACATAAGGATCAAAAATCATATCCTCATCTGTAAGAGTAGCTACAACCCGTAAAGAAGTGTCAAAGTGACCCACCTGAATCCATCTAGCTGCTCTTGGTAACCGTCTATTAGGAATCAGAACTAGCTTTTGATAAGGCTTGATGTGCTAAAAAATCCAAGTCATAACCAAGGAAGAGTGGCTAAAAGAAAGAGCCCCTCGTCATGCAATGTGGTAGAAATCTCTATTTACCATGGCCAAAATGTTTGGCCCCCAAGCGTAGACTCTGCCCTACTCAAGACCCTGTATAATTGGTGCCCAACACCATCTTAAGCGAGCCTAGGCCTTGTCTCCAGATAGCCTCGATGCAATCAAACCAATCAGGAACTTCCTCAAGTGAGGAATGCAAAGTCATGGCACATAGGTAAGCTGAACTCCTGTCTGATCCTCGGGGCGACTAACCCCCATAAACTATGCCCAAGACACCTTGTCCTCAAAGGACTTGCTAGCAGGCAGGACGAGATGATGTCCTTTCATGTGAGGAACTCCAAGTATATAATAAAAATTGAAAGGAGTGATAGTCCACTCTCCTGAAACCTGTGGGAACCTAAAGGTGTTTCTATCCGCATCCCAGTATGTCAAGATATCGCAACAAATGCGTGCCACATGATGAATAACTGGCACATGACAGACTCTGGTTAAGCTCGCTCTCCTCGTAATGGCATGATCATCATCACTCAGTGAAGCAAACATCTCTGAGAGCCACAACTACTCTCTGCAAGCATTCCATCGAATGCACATGTCTTGCAAATCAGAAAAGAACTTTAGATTAGATCTCGTCAACTCACAAAAATCCTAAAATTTGTAAAACTTGCAGAAAATCTCACAAAAAAACGTATAAACCATCAAAATTGCAATTAACAGGCATATACATTAGCTAGATTAGATTGAAACAGAGTGAAACAAAACGTTAGAAAATATCAAATTTCAAATAGAATCCACCCAAGAGGGTCGCCCCCTGGGCGACCCAGATTTCAACATGATCTCCCCCCCGGTGACCCTGTTGTCAGCTAGATCTCCCCCCGGGCGACCTGCGTGACAAAAGGGTCAACCCTATGTGGAGATCCTTCAAACAAAAGATGCTCTAAAATCCCCATTTTTTAGCCAATTTTAGTAAACAAAAAACCAGACCTACTCTAAACGACAAAACAAAGACAATGCAACAAGAAGAATCACCAAAAATAAACAATTTTAAGAGATTTTACACAAAATTCAACCTAGAGTTTAGAGGAGGGTTTTTCATTGTTTGTGCACATGATTCTCGGCGGCTAAAGAAGAGGTGACCATCTTTGCAATCTCCTTGACGATATCTACCTAATGATTGTTCACACGATTGATTTTGTCACCGATTCGCTATGATCTCATTGCTTTGCTTGCCCTTAGCTTAGTTTCTTTTATGCATTCTTAGATTAGTTTTTTGCTTTTATGCATCTTCTGTGAATCGTTTCGCGTGCATTCATTCCTAAAGGTCTCACCGACAAAGGCAAACAACTAGTTGAACTCTCACAATTTATGGTAAGTTTGTCATTTCAGTTTTCATTATTCATTTTGATATATTCAGATGCTGGGCTAACACTAGTTATTGCAGGTATTATTGCGGGAAAATAGACAACAGGTAAGGCCTAGTTCGAGAACGGTACCTACCCTTCATGTAGACTACCGTCCCATAGGGGGCAAATATGTAAGCACAAAAATCACGCACAGCCTCCACGAGGACCCCTATGATGATATATGATCCTTGTCATGTACATGTAAGCGTGAAATAAAGTCTTCTAAGCAATAATCCTCTTGGTGACATGTCATTTCTTTCTTCTTGTGTTGTTTCCTCTTTGTCGTTTTCCCTCTCTCTTTGTCATCGACGCTTTTCGACACTTTGCGACACTTTGCGATTTGCGTTTTTCTGAGCTTTCGACCCTGTTCCTAAGCCTTGTATGCATCTTGTAGGTGAGTTTTTACCTTTCCCCTATGTTTTTCATCTTCTCCACCCCCTAGAAGCGTTCTAGAGGTCCCTTGGAGCCATCTCCCACTTTCTGTTTTCAGTTTCACTCAACCAATCCAAATCTCCCCTATTATTTCCAAATCTCTCGCCGGGAGATCCTACTTTGCAAGTGGAGATTTGGATTCTTGCACATGATTGACATGTTTCTGGAGGCAGATCCCCTCCTTTTCATCTCCTCTACCATCTCCCATCATGCATTTTCACCTAGACCCCTTTCTTTCCGGATCTCCTGTCGGGCGACCCTCATAAATCAGGATCTCCCCCCAGGCGACCCAGGGTTGTTGTTATATGGAGCCTAATCAGACTTGGAGGTTAAATTTTCCCCACTTTTATCAGCATAATTTTCCCCCAAATTATTTAATGGGGGTATGGGGGCAGCGCCCCCAAGACGGGGTCAAGGGGCAACGCCCCTTGCAGGGACCTCAAATGACTTTAATTGTTTTATAAAGGCGTCAGGAGTTATTTTTCTATTCGCCGACATAAAAAAGCCCTATTTTGTAACCGACACAAGTCTTGATAAAAATAGCTAAGAGTTAGGGTTTCCATTGATATTGTATTGTAGCATTTGCAACGGTATTGAGTTGCAAGGATTACTGGTTATAATCGGTTCAATTTGCTGGATAATAATATTGGACTCTCTGTTGGTGGATGTAGCCTGAGTTTGGGTGAACCACGTTAAAAATTATCTCTCGCTGTTATTATTTCTGTGTATTTTTCATTCCTCTGTTTAATCTTTATTTGCATTTAATTGATATCTTCTGCATGCAATTCCTAACAAGGGTTGCCCCCTGGGCGACCCTACTAGTGAAAGGGGTGACCCATGGGCGACCTTGTAGCGTTTTCAGCCGCAGAAAAACTCAAGTTTCTAACTCAAAAAACTTTCATTTTCACCTATTTTTCTTCTAGTTCGCATGATTTTTGATGCCTAATTTAGAGTTAACTATTTCATGCACCCACACATGCATAATTAACTCTATTTGATCTAAAATTAACAACTCATTCTCTTCAATGCATTCTTCTAACTCCATTTCTTCTTTAGTGATAAGCTATTATTGCATCATCATTCCCTAATTAACTAAGTTCACTAGGTAATCAATCCATTTCACTCCTCAATCAATCCTTGTTAACTCTTCAATCAATTAAGTTAACTTCTCAATCAATCCCCTTCTTCTAACCTATAAATACCCCCTCCCTCAAGCACAAAGGGATGCAAATTCAATGTGCACATAGCTCTTGCTAAGTTTTTGCTCTCTAATCAGCATTTTCATGCTCACATAGGATGAAGGTGCCTTTTATTTATTCATTGTTCATCAAGCTTCCACATAGAGCTCTTCAAGCATCATTAAGCTGCTTCAATTAAGCCATCTTGCTTATCAATAGTTCTCATTGAGCTCATTTCGCAAAGCTTCTAAAGCTTATTTCGCTTCTTTGTGTTGTCTTGTTGCCAAGAGGTCTTCTTGTTGCTTCAAGAGGATACGAGGTTGCCATCAAGGATCTCTGAGGGTAGTGGAGGCTCACAAGTCTTCTTTATTTCAGGTTCCTCTATGCTTTTTGTCAATTGGTAGTAATTAGATAATTGAAAATTACTCTTGAGATTAGTAATTTATTGTTTTTTCCTTGATAGAATAGTTAGATTTCATATTCTTCGAGTAATTTGCATTCATAGTGTAATTCATTTACTTGCAATTCCTTTTCTAGATTAAATCATTTCAAAACATTCAAAAACCCCGAAAACATAGAATAATTGCATTAGGTAAAATTGATTTTAGTTGCATTCATATTTCCTTCCTAGATTAAAAAGTATCTTTTATTTCCAGAAGTACTAAAAAAGCACAAAAAACAAGTTTTGCATGTCATATAGTTGCATTCATAAAAATATCAAGAAAAATACAAAAACATTAGGCAAATAGATAACTTAAAAACCCTTGATACCATCTCAAGGTCAACTACAGTCAACTATTTGGTCAAACCCTTGATATCGTCACAAGGTCAATAAAAGTCAACGCACAACGAAACCTTAGGTCAATCAAACCCTAAGTCAAACCCTAGGTCTAGTAAAGGTTAGTCCACATACGCCTATCTCTTATCTTGGCTCACGAATGTGCCCAGTATTAAGAGGTGAGTGGGTGAGGGCAATCCTCGATGAGATTGAGGAAAAGAATCTGAGACCACAACAATATGCATTTGTCTTACAACAATTAGAAGCACTTAGACAACTTCAAATACAACGAGTAATCATCCAACGAATTGAAAGACAAGAAACCATCAATGAAAGTAATAGCTTACTCACATAAAGGTGGAACAATAGAAACCCTAATAGAAGAAGAGTAACTAGTGACCCTTCGGGTCATACTGTTATCTCTACAACAACAATCATTGAACGAAACATCCACATTAGCACACAACAACAAAGGCCCTAGGACCTGTTGACCCCTCTCCGCGAAGTCCAGCTCTCCAACGAGCCAAACCACCCCCGTGTCTCGCCTCCTCTCGACTGGCTACTTCCACGAGAGCGAGAGTGATGTGGTGGTTCGCCCCGTGGCAAGGAGGGAAGGGTCCGTGTGCGTGCCAAAATCTGACCCGACAACCCTAAGCAACCAAGGTCACGATTTTGAGCGTACAGAGTCCCATAGATTGCTCAATCTCGTGAACATTATTAAAAGCTTTCCTTTCATTTCATATGCCAAGTTATTATATAGTAGGGCAACCTGAAATTAGACAATGAAGACGACACACCCACCTATGAGATGAAGTGTCTATGGGTAGAGGGGGCCCCTACCATCTATGGGGCGGAATGATGGAATTAGTGCACACCTCCTACAAAGCCGGTTGACTGAGGAGAGGAAGTCAATCAAATGTGGTGCACCCATAGAGACTAAGGAAGCGGTCCCATGGAGGGGGGGCTTCCCTAAATTATCTCAGCGGTGTTGTTGAAATTTTTTGGGAGCATTTTAAAATAAGGGGTTCCATGAATTTTGCAGTTGCATGTAGGCTTAAAATTTGAGCTCTAAAATTTATGGAAGTTGGTGGTCTTGTGAAGTTTTTAGTTTAATGCTAGTTGATTTAGCAGAGGTTTTTTATGAACTACAAATAAAAAGATTAAAAATCATCAAATAAAAAACTTTCCCTCTAAAATATTTCCTAAATTAAATAGAAGTATTATAAAAATTGGTAGAAAAATCCTTAAGCTTGTGGAGGAAAGTTTCAACCACCTAAAAAACAACTGCTCCTATTTTGGAAGAAAATATTCTAATTTATGCCGTAGCAAATTTTTTTGGGTTTCATGGGACCCCTTCTCCACAAAACTAGATACTTGAACAACTCCATGAGACCCCTTCCTAAATACCCCTCTACCCATTTGATCAAGTGCATTGGGGGATCAAGTGGAAAGAAGTTTTCCCAGCATTCGACCATTCCTAGCCATTCCAATCCACATTTATTAGCTCTTGCTTCCCTTTTTACCAATGCGACCGTGACCACTGCATAAACATTCATTTTCAAAATTTGAATCTTCCTTCTGGGAAAGGCCTACATTCTATACAGGCCATTGCCAAAGCGCCCATATCATACCTGCCTGTCTTGCCTCATCTCGTTACATAAATGTCGAAGTGAAAACAATATAACATCAAATCTGAGCAGAGAAAGAATAATCATAAGAAATGACTGTGATAACAGAAGAACAACGCAAGCGAGCGGAGACCAACCGATTAGCAGCTCTAGCGAAGCGACAGGCAGCTGAAAGGAAGAGTAATGGGCTTTTACCTGCTGCTCCCAAGCCGGTCCCATGGCAGATGCCCAAAGGCCAAGAAGAACCAGGGGCTAATAATAATAGGGCCTGGAATCTGTTCCCCTGCAAAAAGATTATTAAGAAAGACATATGTGACCAAATGGTTGTTGTTATGGAGATATTCACAGCCACAGAGTTTTCTGTCTCTGCCAAGGCAGCTCCCGCCGGTGCAAGGGAACGCCTCCGCACTTGCCTCTCATCGGTTGGTCCTCTTTTGATTTTGATTTTTCTTTTTCCTTTTAAGTTAAATTTATTGTTGGATTTTCATTTTTCTTCTTTCCTTTTAAAGTTAAATTTATTGTAAGGGATCTCAGTGCTGCACCGATCTTCCAAAATATAATAAATGTGCTCATTTGAGCACCCCAAGTACTGAATTTGCCGTGTTAAATAATAAGAAGCTAAACAGAGATGGCGATGACAGATGATTTTTAAATCATTATTCGTTGTTCCCAAACTGTTGCGCTGTGTTAGAACATTCATTTAGCTGAATTAAAACTGAAGCTGATTAATCACTTGAGACGGTTTGAAATGCAAGGAAATTATGAAACTAACAAAGAAATAAAGAGCGAGTTCAGCTGTTGTGACCTAGTTTTAAGGCAAAGCATTACCACGATGTAGACCTCGATTCAAAGCCCATCTGTAAACTGTTGTGCCAAGCTCGTTGTGATTCTAGGAATGGGGCACCTTCGTATCTCCATTCAGCCTTTGAGAAAGAGGCAACGATACTATCTCACCGAGTTCAATCACACTTATGAACATCATTACAAGGAGTACCTATAAGCAGAAACCAAACTGAGCAGTTGATACGGACTCAGGTGTGAGACAGGTAGATAAGCAACACCTAAGGAGGAATGAGAAGAAAGGATATGTCTATTCTGTATCACATGAGTGAAAAGAGAAGACATGATATGTCTATTCCGAATCAGATAAGCATAAAACAGAGAAGCATTTAATAATAGAATACCCAGCTTACATTGACATCCAGCTCAAGTATATCTGTATATGAAACCTTAAGAGTGGACTTGATGTAGGAACTCTCTGAAAAAACACGGATAATGAATGCAGGGGAAATCCTGCTCCAAATTAATAGAAGAGCCGACCTTCATGAAGAAATAAGTCATAAATCCCAGCTACTTTTGGTGGTTGAGACAGCTATAATACTTGTGGTCCATAGAGTGCTTGGTATCTTCGACCTAATTAAAATTATTTCATTTGATTTCAGCTTTGTTATTAGTTTCCCCAGGAACCCTGGATGAACCTGGACTGGTCTGGACAGGGTTCTGATCTGGGCCGTTGCCTGTCTTGGCCATTTAGGCCAGGTGCATCTCAGATGTATTTGGGCCAAAGGGGCAGGCCCGGGCTGCACCCTGGGCAAACCTGCAAGGTTCTGAAAAAGAATGCATTTAAATAAACTCCTCTTCCACCCCAATCCTGCCCTGACCACACCCCCCCTCCGCTCCAAAAAAAAAAAAAAAAAACACCAAACCACCCTAAAAGTACATTTTTTGGAGGATTTGTAGCTTGATTAAAAGTAGTAAAATTATGAAAAATAACATATTTCATAAAGGTTGTGTGGCCTCAAAGGCCTTAATTTGGGCTTGGTGGCAGGGTACACATACCCTTGATCCTGCAGGGGGCTACCGTTCCCAAACCCCGCTCTGGTTTTAAAAAAAAATAACAAATATTGTTTGGTGCTGTGCCAGATGGAAAAGCAGTGTTTTTTTCCTGGTTAAATCTTGAGTAATTGAATTACATATATTTTTTTGGTTTACCAAGAAACAATCCAGATTCCGAGTAATGCTACTATGATATAAACCATTTTGATTTATCTTTAACATTTATGGTAAGAGATGCTCCATAATGCGTGAAATGTCGTTTTGAAACTATAAGGTTATATAAGAAACCTTTATTTTGCTGAAAGAAAGCTGAAGCTGGAAAGTTACCTTAGACTTGTAGAAACTCCACATGCTTACTGGACTCCTTAATTTCCATGCACTTGAAAATTCTTTACCTCAGAGTGCTTGTTTGTTTCAGTGATATTTATTTGTGGATCTGAGTTTGACAATAACAAAAAACCTTCCAAAATTCTGGAAAAGCCATTTGAATCAAGGTAGAGGTGTGTTGAAACTACACAACTGTAGTTGAAACTTTTATTTAAATTGTGTATTTGAATAGTTTTTTCCTTTGAGCGGTTGTATGGGTTCTGAGCGGCTTCAGAATGTCAATAGAAATGCTAAAATGCAGATAAATTAGCAAACAGTTAACATACTGCAAAGGAATCGTTATAACCTTGATTCGATTTAAAAAAACCAAAGCAAAGAATTTAACCAATTACTGCATTCAAGCTAGGCACTCTGGTGATTGTTATGCTGGGCTTTTTTCTGTAATTCACTAGAAGTGTCTGATTATGAGAAAAATAAAAAATGATTTAAAAATACTCTAAAGACTAAACATAGCCATTTCAATAACCCTTTATTCGATGACCTTTGTTTTCAGCTAGATTTTGACTTTTGAAAGAGCCACACATCAGAATATTACTGAACATTGCAAACTAGTTACAATTTAAATCTTCCTAACACAGAGCTGCTCCATTTAATAATTTAGTTAACCAATCTTTATCATGGGCTGATTTCACATCTAGGGAGCAGAGAGACATTCATAACAAACATTTAGAAATGTTGATAGAGCACATAAGCCTGGGCATGAACCGTTAGAAAGAAAATAAATCTGTAAAAGCTTAAAGAGTCAGACATTTGCCAAAGTCAATCTATATAAGACCATATGTTATGGACATTAGAGGAAAACCTTTCAGGGAATAGTGTGAAATATTGTCATGACTGTTTGTGTCCCAGGTTTGAAATGTGTCACAGGTGGTGGAATGGTGAAATGGAGTCTTTTCATGCTAGAAAGTTGTGCAATATCTGCTCTTTGGGCCAATGGTGTTGAGCAGCGGTGCAGTGAAATACATTGTGACAACATTTACTTATTAAGGAGGGATTTTGCAATATAAGACTTCCACAGTCCATAATGTAAAAATAAGGCTTTTGGAAAGGCCTGCTTGAAAATTTAAAAAGCATTGATGTTTCAGATCACACTATATAATCTATTGTCAGGATGAGATGTGTATTAGGATGTAAATAAGAGCTTTTTATATAGGTAACCCTTTACATTACATGAGATGTCAAGTTGGTTCAACCAGATTAGAGCATTAATAAAGTTCATTTAATTTTAGTTATGTTATAAACTAGCCCTTACACAAGAACCCTAACTATTTAGCTATGATCAAATAAGCAAATACTCAATTAATTAATTTCTCCTCTTGGTGAGGGGATATACTTGAAGTTTGAGAATGATGGTCTTAGACTCTTAAGGAATTGCTTAAGTTCAGGTCCTAATTTGAATTGAAGTTTTTAGGATGTTGCTAATTTCAATTTTTTCCGAGTCTTTGCTTGTAGAAATATTTCTTTTTTTCAATGACTTTTGCCTCTTAAATGCAACTATTTTATATGGTGTTTTGTTGCATTCGAGTGTTCTGCTAAGTGCTGGTTTTTCTACTTTGTTGTCGTGAATGTCAGCTAAGTGCTCTTCAAACCTGGTCTAAATTGATCTATCCATATCCCCTATAAATGTTCTGCCACAAAAGCACTTGACACATTAGGCCCCGCTTTTAATTTTGTTTCCAACCCATTTTTGGTTGATTTGAAGGTCAATTTGATCTTGTTCTGTGGAATGAAAATTGTCTGGATACCTTGGCGCTTCAATACTAGAAATCTTTGTGGAAACACCTTCAATATAAGGAAGTAAAGATTGGAGAGGACCTGAAGAACCCACATCAGCCTGCCATTGTGCCGGCGACTTTCTGCCTGCTTGAAAGCCCTTGCTATCTGCTTTACCTTTCACTCATTTCTTGAGGACCATGGTCAAATGTCTTTTCTCCTGTTTAGGATATATGTTTCATTTACCATCAAAGATGCCTGACCCAGTGATATAGAGTGCACTGAACTTAATAGTAATTATTGGAGATGATAAAGGTGAAATGTTTAGATGACAAGGTCTAGAACTAGATGCAAAACTAAAATAGTGCTTCCGGAAAACATAAAGGTCATTTTAATCTAGGGAAAAGTTCACTAAAATATGGGACCTGTGCTTCACCAACACATGCAGTAGAATTCATGAAGTTCTGATCTGCAACACAAAATAATTGGAGAAATATGAGGCATGTTATTATTTCTGGAACAGCTCTTCTGTCATCATTCTCCTCATGTACTGTCAAGAGTCGTAGACTGGTAAATCTAATATTATGGGAGGGTATGGCTAAGTATTCATGAATTTTTAATCAACATAGTTTCAGTGCAGTCCATATTTGTTCTTAATTTTAATGTGTGTTCTATTTTGCAATTTACTAATTAATTTATTTCTGTTTGGCTGTAGAGGAGACTCATATTTTCATCACTTTATCATGTAATCCTGATTTCTTTTATAAGTTAACCTGATTTAAAATGCTTTAATCAGGTGCATTGCATTCACTCTGCTGAATCTGAAGATGGCGGAAGCAAATCTATATATTCATTGAAGGACTATGAGTTGGTGGAGAAAGCTCTTCGAAGATTAACATCCATTCAATTACAACAGATTCCTTGGACCACTCTTACTGTCATTCGTCAATTTTCCAATTCATCTGCGAACAATGAATGGCATCCAGCCTTAACAATTCATGCATCTGATGATGAAGTTGATAAGCTTCTGGCATCCTTACCCAAAAAGTTGAAGAAAGAACTTTTGCCATTTCAAATGGATGGGGTGAGGTTTGGGTTACGGAGAGGTGGTAGGTGCCTTATAGCAGATGAAATGGGTGTTGGAAAGACCGTACAGGTCTGCCATTCTTTCTATTTGTCTCTTTCTACTCGGGAAACATATTCTTTTCAGTGTTGTTAAAACAGTGTTTTCTTTTAGCTTTGCAAAATAACTCAAAAAGTGTGGTTAGATATTTTATTTTCTGATTATTAAGTTGTGGGGTCGATAGGGATCCACTCCCATGTAGATACCAGATTACATATGAAATCCATAAAACAGACTGGCCTTGGAGAATATACAAGCCACCCGACACAAACAACTTAACAAAAACAAAGTGCTGAGATGATAAACTACACCAAAATGACAAAAACAAAACCCCAGTTCCAAAAACTCAAAAAACATAAAACAAGCCAAGCCGATCACCAAAAACCTAATACGGACTATGTGCAGCACCTATATCATCACCATGATCATTCACTAGACAAGCCCCCAGCTCAAGGAAATCATGCTTAACAGCCCAAAACACACTACTCTTGGAGAGAGATGGCATGGTAAAGAGACTCGACACCAGCTGAAGCTGGGGGGAAAGCAAAGGGCAATCCAAGACCACCCCAGCCTCCCAAACCAGACAAACCATGACCATAGCTGAGAGCAGGGAAATCCTCATTAGAGCTGTCAACAATACTTGACACATTCTCCTGTGACAGGGAAAGAGCATGGAGGATTCATTCTTGCATAGCCTTGTCACCAACATGGGCTTCCAACTTAGAAGCAAAATCAGCAACTACGGATTCCTGAGTGTGCAGTGCACTAATATGCCCAAGCCCATCATCAGCCAACACCTCATTGACAAACACCATCATGGAGTAATCTTGAATCTTGAATGTGTGTTTCAGCCTCTGGTCAGAGACAACTTTACCAAAAGGAAGATCACGACCTCTTCTTCTCTTCGGCATCTTAATAAGCAAGGCAAAAACAAATAGCATAGGTTGTTGCAACCTGTACAATGGCCAACCATAGGAGAGACAAATAGAATAATGGAAATATAAACCTGCTTGACACAAGCCTACATGAGGCAGATTGAATGCACCAACCTAAGTAATTAATACACACAGGTGAAGGTTATAGCTTGGTAGCCACTGTAACAAAATACCACGAGAGATTATAATTTATTAATTTATCACATAATCATGACACTTGATCACCTTTTTGGTGAGCGGAAAGTAGGAGTTGCCGGTGGCAGAATAGATGCACCATTGATTTTTAAGAATTCTTCAATTTGCCAATCACTAAAATCAAAACTAGTTTTAGGAGAGAAAGGGAATCATGGAAATCTAAACCCACTTCACACAAGCCTACACGAGGCAGATTGAATGTGCCAACCTACATAATCAACAAACATAGGTGAAGGTTATGTCATGGCAATCACTCTAACAAAATACCACAAGAGCTAATCACATAATCATGACACTCGATCACCTTTCCGGTGAGCAGAAAGTAGGAGTTGGCAGTGGCAGAATAGATGCACTATTGGGTTATAAAAATTCTTGAATTTGCCAATCACTAAAATCCTATGTTCTATGGAGTTTTGGGGACAGGGACAGTGGTCCAGGGGCCGTTTTTTTGGGACAGTGGGGCTAACTTGAACTCATGAAAAACCCTGGCAAATTGTTTGGTGATGGCTATTTTAGATCTGCATTGAATGTAGGCCAATGGTTTGCCAAACGTGTAGAGGAATATAGTGGTGTGGGAAACGGTTGTCTCCCACTAGTCTAATCACCTAGTATGTTTATTTGGTCTTGGAACAAGTTTTCAAACTCATTGTATATGAGCATGGGTTCTATCATGGATCATACAAGAGCAATTCTCCAAATAAGATTAAACTTAATGTTCTGTAATATGAAAGAATGCCTTGTGAAATACATAATGACTTGTAAAATAACACGAATAGGCCTATTGAAATGGTGGGCAATGGAAAAATATTTTGCTCAAAAAATGTCCATATGGTTTGAGTACTGGTGTCAATGCCCCAACCAACAATATTGGCTGCAAAATGTGGAGAGATAAGCATGACGATGACTCCACGATTGGACATTTAACACTACTTTTGACTAAATTGTTTTAATGATGAGCTAAAACAAAAAATTATATTAACTTCTTATATACATAATACTTTTATTTCTTGAAAAGGCTAAATACTGGCCTTGACTATTTAGTTATGAGCAATGTTCTCGGGGATGCGTCCCCCTTGGTTTGTAGCTGTTTCATTAAAAGGGGATGCCCTAGGGATGGGGATAGAACGACCCCTCTCCATTCCTATTTTTTACAGAAATTTGGAGATGTCCTAGGGAGGCCTCCTCTACAAGGGGAACGTACCCCATTTTGGGGATGCCAAGGGGGTGACAAGCTGTCCCCATGATGGCCCTCGAGTGGCATAGTCATTTTAGTAAAAAAATTCATTCACTCTTTTTGGAAATTTCTAAAACCCTAACACATTGTGTGGTCTCTAACTATGAAATGAGTTGGATAGTTGGATCTAGATGAACATAAAAATGATAAATGAGAGTATACCTTGGGTTTGCCCCTCATGTATTGTAGTTGTGTTGCTAATTGTTTACTTAATGAACATAGATGATTGGTGCACCAAGATGTGTCCGACTCTCTATTTTGTTGATGCTCTAAGTGTTCCTCTTATGATTATATTTTGTTCTTTATGTTGACAAAATTAATAAACAAGTAGTAATGCCTAAACATTGGTTCTGTTACCTATAAGAGATTAGCATCTTGCTAAGTGTTGTAACCATATGAAACTTTTGTCTTGTGTCAAGTTTTTAGACTAAAAACTTCATTTACTTACTCTTAACATGTTTCAGAATCTTGTCTACTTCACATCGTCTTGTATAAAGAAGTCGAAATTTTTGAAGAAATTGAAGTCCTGAGTATTGGTGCATGCCTAAAGAGAAACATGTGTCTCTATGAAGAAATCAACTTTTTGAAAATTTGAAATCTAGTGTACAAGTGTGTGCCATGGGACCAAGATGCACTAGTTCAAAGGGGGAAAAATAAGAAAGGGTGTTTAACAATGTTCAGGTGCGTGCCAGAAGCTAGGCGTGTGCCACAATAAAAAATGAAAATTTTGTCTCAGTTTATTTGTGCACACCAAGAAGCTTAGGCGTGCCAATTCAAAAGATTAGTATATTTTTTATGAGTCCCAAGGTGCACGTCAGAGGAGAAGGATGTGTCTTAGCAAAACGCTTAACAATTTAGTGGTGCATGAAAAGAAATGATGGCACATGAGAGGAAGAATGGCATGCAAAGAAGGGAGAATCGCCATGTTTTAAACAGTTCACAGGTGTATGACAGAGTAATGGCACACACTAGGAGAAAGTCATGTGCCTCATAAAGGGACATACTTCTAGCTCAAAATTACCTGTCTAGTAGTGGTACGCACTAAGAGACCAACGCACGCTTGAACAAAGGCTTGTTCGTAAAAGGCATGTGAGGTGAGTGAAAGATGAATGTAAAATGGAGGCATGCTTTCACAAAGACTTTTGATGTTATGATAAAAAAATTTCAAGAGTAATGGTGTGTGCTTGGACAATGGTGCACATTGCATAAAGGGACATAAATTTTTGTTAAAACCACCTTTGGACTAATGACACACCCCACAAGTCGTTGGTGTGCCTGAACAAGGCTCTTTTGTACGTCCCAGTGAGAGGGGACACACTTGTTTTAGCATTGGTTCTTTTTATTTTTAAAACCTTGCTATAGGCCGACTCATGCTATTATGAGCACCTGATTTGAAGGGGTGTGACTTTTTAAAAATAGAAGATATTCAAAGACTGAAGGTGGCACCACATATAGAAATCAGACTTCACTTTCCAAAACAAAAGCGAAGACTATTTGTAAGGTGTAGCGACAGTCTTAAAGATAGCAAAAATAGGATTGTATATCATTATTTAAAGCTGTTTGGACTTTAATTACAAACGCAAAACAGCAGCAACAAGGGTGCCTGATAGCAAGTACAGCAGAATTCAGAGCAGTACCAACACTCAAGGGAATGATTTTTGCAGAAATTTGAATAACACATTGGCAAGTACAGCAACAGAGCGCCTAGTTTTTCATATAGCAGTGACTAAGCAGTAGAATTCCTTCTTCTAGCAGCAGGTACAACAGTGTTTATAACACAGAATTTTGTTTTTGCAGGTGTATATCATCATGAACAGTGGCTACAAGAGGTCATTTTTGAGGAAAAATCATCATAACAACAGTGGTAAAAGGCATTTGTACTTCGAATTCTTCGAAATTCCCTCTTAAAATTTGCAAAATTCAAGTGGAAAAGAGTTAAGGTGCACCTTAGGAGGTAGACACATGTTTCAATAAGGGTTGGAAAAATTACAGAATTTGAAGTCTAGTGTATAGGTGCACGCTAGGATTCAGGTGCGTGCCAATACAATGTAATGGTAAAAATCTTGATATATTTACAATAGAGGCAAAGGCTTTATTTAAAGAGTTACAAATAGATGTTTCTAAAAGATATAATACAGATGTTTCTAAAAGAAACTAAAGTTAACAAATGATAGGAATTAGAAACAAACTAAACTAATACTATTACAATATTGACCATAAACTATCTAAATATTATTTTAATACTCTCCCTTAATGGTCAATCTATGAATTACACCAAGGTGCCCCCTAAATTTGACAAACTTAATCGGGCTCAGAGACTTGGTGAGAATATCTGCAGTCTGGTCCTCAGTTGGAAAATACTGCAACATAATTGATTCATCTTCGACAAGTTGGCGGATGAAATGACAATGAAGTTCATCATTCTTGGTCCGTTCATGGAAGACTAGATTTTTGGCAAGTTTTAGCACCCCTTGATTGTCACAGTACAAGGGTGAAGGCCCTGCTTGAGAAATTTGCATGTCAGAAAGCATCCTTCGAAGCCAAATTGCCTCACAAGTTGCTTTAATAGTTCCCCGATATTCAATTTCAGTCGAGGAAGGAGCCACTGCCTGCTGCTTCTTGCTGGTCTATGTAACTGCACCTGTACCCAAACTGAAAACATACCCAGAAGTAGACTTCCTGTCATCAACAAAACCTGCCCAATCTGAGTTTGTAAAGCCAATCAACTTAGGATCTTTTCACCTGCCATACAGAATGCCAAAGTCGGAAGTGCCTATCACATATCTCAGCACACGCTTCGCTGCAACCCAATGTTCAGCTTTAGGGGTAGTTATGAACCGAGAGATGTAGCTCATAGCAAAACTAAGGTCAGGTCTAATAGCAGTGAGATAAATGAGGCTGCCCACTAGTTGCCTGAATGTTGATTCATTCTCTACAGGTGAATCTGATCTGGATGATAGTTTCAACCCTTTCTCCATAGGTGTAGATGCAGGTTTGCAATCATTCATCCGGAACTTATCAAGCAGACTTCGGACATACTTGGACTGAGAGATAAATATGCTACCATTTGTCTGCCAAAACTCTACACCGTGACAATAATGCAGAAGTCCCAAATCTGTCATGTCGAATGATTGACTGAGATTATGTTTGATCTCCTCAATCAAATGTTCTGAGCTGCCAGTAATGATTAGGTCATCAACATAGACAACAAGAAAAATAATATCATCACCAGACTGTTTGACATACATATTAGAATCAGAAGGACTCCTCTGAAAACCATGATCAACTAGGTACTTATCAATTTTCATATACCATGCCCGAAGAGCCTGTTTAAGGCCAGAGAGTGCTTTCACCAGTCTGCATACCTAGTGTTCTTTACCAGCAACCTTGAAACCAAGAGGTTGCGTCATATAGACTTCTTCCTGTAATTCCCCATTGAGGAATGCACTCTTGACGTCCATTTGATGGACTTTCCATCCAAACTGGGCTGCAATAGCGAGGACAAGCTGAATGGTACTCATTTTGGCGGTGGGAGCAAAAGTCTCCTCATAATCAATGTCCTTTGTCTGTGAGAACCCTTTGGCTACTAACTGAGCCTTATACTTATCAAGAGTTCCGTCAGCCTTATACTTAACTTTATACACCCATTTGCAGCTAATGGGCTTCTTACTAGGTGGAAGATCGGAGAGGACCCAAGTGTTATTCTTCAGAAGACTATGATGTTTAGCTTCCATAGCCTATTCCCACTCAGGTATGCCTTTAGCCTCTGAATATGTTTGAGGCTCAGAGATGCTGTGAATGTTGGCCATAAGAGCAAAATTAACTGTATTCTGCTGCTTGCTCTTTTTCCGAGCAGATCTACCCTCAATTAATTCATCATCATGAAGATCACCTATGGTGTTTTCCCACCATTTAGGTCGAAGAGTAGAAGTACCAACATCTGAAACAGGAGGAACAACATCACCTGGGGTGGTTGGAACAAAGTGAGCTGGATGAGGATACAGATTGTCCTGAGGGTCGGGTGGTGGAACATTATGCTGAGGTGCCTCCACAAATGCAGAATCCCTCCCATCAGGTGGAGCTAGGGGAAGGCGAACACCCAAATCAGAAGCCTTTAGAGGTTGATCCTCAGAGCTCACAGTAGGAGAAGACAGATAAAAGGGCCCACTAGCTTCATCAACCACAACATCACAACTGAAGATGAGACGATTTGTATCTACATCAATCATCCTATATGCCTTCTGATTATCATTGTAACTAGTAAACATGAACATGAGTTTCTGGTTCCTGGAATCTAGCTTGGTGCGCTTGGCATCTGGAATCCACACATGAGCAGTAGAGCCAAAGATTTTCAGGTGGCTGACCTTAGGCTTGCATCCAGATCAGGCTTCTTTAGGAGTCATCTTATTAACGACGTAAGTAGGAGACCGGTTTGGAAGATAAACTGCAGTGTAGACTGCTTCAACCCAGAACTTCTTAGGGACATTTCTATTCTCCAGCATAGAGCGAGCCATTTCAGTAATGGTGCGATTCCGACGCTCAACGACACCACTCTGTTGAGGGGTGTAGGGTGTGGTAGGTTGGCGCTTAATGCCATGTGCAGCACAGAAATTGGAGAAGTCAGAAGAACAAAACTCCCCCCCCCAATTATCAGACCTAAGAGTGACTATCTGAGAGCCTGACTCTTTCTCAACTAAGGCCTTAAACTGCTGAAATATACCGAACACCTCTGATTTGTTTTTAAGAAAATACACCCACATTCTTCTACTAAAATCATCAACAAATAACAAAAAATACCTGCACCCAATAACTGAAGGAGTGTTAATTGGTCCACATACATCAGCGTAAACCAACTGTAATACCTTGGAAGCTCTCCATGTGTCACCATTTGAGAATGGAGTCCGATGTTGCTTTCCAGCCTGACAAGCTTCACAAACTTCATGATTCTGAGTTTGAATTTTAGGTAGACCACCAACTAGACCATCTCTAGATAACTAAGAGAGATAATGCATATTCAGGTGCCTATAACGCTGATGCCAGAGGTTGCTGATGGAAGTACTCTTGGCTGCCATAGCATGCTCTTGAGAATCACCTAAATCAACAATTCTATACAGACCATGATCCTCAAGTCCCTTAGTAGCTGTAATGCGAGTTTCTCTATCAACAATTCTACATGAGTGCAAACTGAAAACAATATCTAGCTAAGGAGAGTGACGTATAATCTGACTAACTGATAGTAGATTTAGCTCCATGCCAGGTACAAAGTATACATTGAGAAATATTAAATTTCTCTCTCTAGATTGAATTTGTACGTTGCCCTTTCTGACAACAGTATACTCTTCGCCTCCTCCAAAGATAACAGAATCTCTGAATGGCGTGTACTCAGTGAACCAATCTCAATGATGAGTGAAGTGCCGAGATGCACCTAAATCAATATACTAGGCAGAGGATTTAACATGATCTGTTGGTCTCTTGGCCATAAAGGCATAGAAAGCAGACTCCTTCGGCAACATGGGCTTTAGGTTTAGACTCTCCTTGCTTGGACTGTTTAGAAGCCAAGCGTTTCCAGTACTCTTTCTTCATGTGGCCATACTTGTGGCAATAGTTGCATTGGATATTCTTCTTCTTGGAAGTGTCCTTGGATTGACCTTGGCTGGTTTGCTGAGAGGACTGATCTTTTCCCTTATTCTTCTGAAATGCCTTGGCAGTAAATGCCTGTTCCGTGGAGGATGAACTAGCAGCGTTTCCAAACTGCTGTTTACAACGATCATGCTGCAGAAGTTTGTTGCACAATTCAGGAAACTTCAGGTCAACATTCGTTGATGTAATGTTGAGCGTCTCGATAAAGTGTTCATAAGACTTTGGTAGACTCTTCAGAGTGATGACTACGATATCTTCCTCCATCTTCCGACCAATCGTCTCCAACTGATCATGGATGTCCTTGATTTTTGTCAAATGCTCCTGCAGAGTTGTCTTCTCATCCATCATGATGGAGAACAACATGTTCTTTAGAAAGAATGCTCGGCTCTTGTCGGATGTCTCATGAAGATCTTTCAGAAGATCCTGTATTTCTTTAGCAGTTTTGCCAAACGACACCTGAGGCAACTGGTCATCGGTGACCGATAATTTAATAAGCATCACAGCTTCCCAATTATGCTCATCAAATTTGTCTTGATCTTTACCCGCCGTTGTAGGACGTGTAGACTTGCCCAGAACAGTCTGGTCAAGGCACTGATACTCAAATGTGGTTATCATACGCTGCTTCTAGGTGTTGTAGTTGCGACTGTTGAATTTCTAACTACCTTCCAACATAATGTTGGATAAAGAGGCCATCCTTAATGCTTTTTGAGGCACAAAAAACAAGGCAAATTGAAGATTGGATGGACTGGTACAAACTGACGGCACAAACCTTGAGACAAAAAAAAAATTAAAACCCTAGCACGGATTTCAAGACAGAAATCCCGAGGTGAAAAGATTGGGCGCTAGTTGCCAATATGACCACGGGCTGCGCAGAGAGTGTTGAAGACCTAAGCGTTGGGCGCTTGGTTCACAATGAGACTGGGAGCTGAGATGTGAAGGGCTTGGGCCTGGTGATTGAGCGCTGTAGTCACAGGTCACCAAGGTGACCGCTGGTAGAAGGATGCTGAGCGGTGCTAGGCGTCGAGGGCTTGAAGTGCTAGGTCTAAATATGACCACGATTGAGCACTAAGCACTTGTGCTTGGTTTCGCTGTCGGGAATGGCACTTAAAAAACCAACTAATACCCTTAATATTTGCAGATCGCCGCTTTAAAATAAACCAATGAACATACTTAAATCGCCGAAGAAACCCTTGACCACCAAATGACTAACCATGACCAAAGAAAATTAGGAATGGAAGTCGCCGAAGGAAACCCAGCAAACAGCAACCGCCAAGGAAAACCTGCCTGAAGTCGAAACCATTGCAAAATGTAGAGAAAAACCGAAGATCCCAGAGCCGGGGGGGGGGGGGTACGACTGTTTGTACGATACAAAAAAATAGAGAGTGCTAGGAATTTTTTTTGAAAAATTTAAAAAAGCGTGTTCCCACGCGACCCGCTCTGATACCATGTAATGGTAAAAATCTTGATATATTTACAATAGATGCAAAGGCTCTATTTAAAGAGTTACAAATAGATGTTTCTAAAAGATATAATACAGATGTTTCTAAAAGAAACTAAAGCTAACAAATAACAGGAATTAGCGACAAACTAAACTAATACTATTACAATATTGACCATAAACTATCTAAATATTATTTTAATATACAAAAGAACAAAAGTTTGTTTTAAAAATTGAAATTTTAACCCCATTGTATAGGGGTGTGTCAATGTATAAAGGCGTGCCAATATGAAGAGATTTCTTTTCGCTCAAGTGCGCGTCAATGTATATAGGCTTTGTATTGGCGCACGCCTATGCTAAGCAGGTATGTTCAAGTTGCAGTCTAGTCTTTAGGCACGCCTAGAACTTGAGACATGTTCTCCAATAAAGTACATGTGTGGCTACCAGCAAAGATGCACCTATACAAAGGAGGGATGTATGAGTAGATTTTCCAGGTTTTTCAAAGTGTTAGCCATGATTAGAGGAAAAACTATTGAATCATCAAAGTCATCAAGAGCCATCTTGTAATATCCCAAATGGGGATATTTTCTACAAATTTGGATTTACGGGCTTTCCAAACTTCTAGACTTTGGATTTCTGCTTAAACCATAATTTCTGAATTTTCTGAACTTCAAATCAAACTTAAACAAATGTTTATAATAGCCCATAAACCATGCCAAATCATCACAATATCATCACCAACAAGATTGCCAACAATATATTTTAATTCCACAATGAATTACACCATGAAAGTACTTCAATTTGCAAACACAATAGACTGAAATACAAATCAGAAGTTTGCTGCTACAAAAATCAGATTTCACCAGGTCTTCAATTACATCAAATAGCATGGGCGAACAAGACAAACATGCCCAACAACAATCTGCCCTAACCCTAAGGGTTGTACATACCAAAACAAGCCAAAAATGACCTTAGAATGATAGCAAAAGACCTCCAAGGAGTGCTGCTCCAATTAGAGCATGAAACCCTAACCCTAGAATCTTCAATCACCAACGAAATCTGGTCCAAATCAGGTCACACAGGTCTGCTAGGTCTGCTGTGATATCCCAAATGGGGATATTTCGGCCTACTTTGGATTTTCGAGCTTTCCCAACTTGTAAGACCAATTTTTTCTTATTCTGGCTTAGATTTCTGCTCCTTAGTTTTCTGCTGAAACCCTAAGTTCTGATCAAAGTTTTCTGCCCTAAACAATTGTTCCCAGCAAGCATGAAACATATCCAATCATGGCTATATTGATGACAAATGACATTCACATTAACAAGCATCATAAACATGAATTACATAATGTAAAGCAATCAAACCAATCTGATTTCTGACTGAAAGAATGCAAGATATATCCAAATATTTAGGGCAGACCTGCCCAACACAGTTTCATACTTCTGCTGTAATAAATCAGACCTCAAAGAACTAATAATTACATTGAATGAGGTGTCCCAAAGCAAGCCCTAGCTGGGCGAATTGTATCACTTGAATATGATGACAAACCAAAAGGCAAATGCTGATATTTGTACTTCAAAACACCCTAGGTCTGCTCCTTCAATCTGCTCAGGTCTGCTGCTCCAACAAAATGATGCCAAAGATGTCATAAATCACAAAACAGCAGTCCTCCAAGGGTGGCGTTCACTAGTTAGGGCACTTCTCCTTGCAAATGATGAACTATCCACGCCAAGAATGCCTCCAAAGATGATCCCCACAATCTGATCTGCAATCTGCTCTTCTTTTCCAATGATGCACAAGTGGATCCTTGTCACGGAATCCTCCAAATGGATAAGCTAGGGTTTCGTCCAGCTTCTTCAAGGATACTTGAGGTTTTCGTCCCAATATCCTTATGCTAGAGATAAACTCCAATGAATGAGTGAGTGATGAATGGTTGATGCCTTGAATGCCACCAAATGCTCATATTTATACATGACATTCATCTTTATCAATGCTGGCTGACCTAGGATTTTTGAATTATTTTATTGAGTTTCCCTTCCATAATGGCCGACCAAATATAGTCCTAGGTGCTCACTCCCTAGGGCCGACCTAGACGGGATAAATACTCTTTTAATATTTTCTTGATGAGCACTCCAATCAAATTAAAGATTTGATTATTATTTCTTTCCTCTTCAAGCGCTATCATAGATGCAAGTAATCTTATATTTCCATATTTCCATTGGGCGCCAAGCATCCAATGATCTCCTCCTTGTGATGGTATGTAGAGTACAACCTCGAGCTCATCCATCTCTATGCATGAAGAACATATTATATCATTTATCCAACCATCCAAGTGGCATCCATATGAAACGATATCATCGCTTGGCAAAATTATGCCAAGACTCCATATCTCATAGCATATCTCCATGTGAGTAGCTCTTTCAGGTGGTTTGCTCTGAGGAAGATAATTCTTCGAGAATCCCGGAGCGGTGTGATAAGCCCAAATCAACTCTAATGGCGACCATTCCAAAAATGGGGACATTACATCTGCTGCTCCGGTAAGTGATCTCAATGAAGCCCAAGATGCCAACAAACCACCATAATCAATCCTCCAATGATGGCGCTCCACAATTAGGGTTAAACCCTATGCAAAGGATGGCACATCCACCAATGGAACCACCGTAAACTAGGGCAAATCAAGTGTGCACTTTATGCTGCTACAAATCTGCAATGTCTTCAAAACCCTAATCCCAAAAGCACCTTCAACAATCCACAAATGTTAACCTCCAAAGTGGCGCTCAATCACTCCTTCAAAAGATGATTTATTTCTGTTCAAAGGTGATGATAAAATGCTGCTTCAATCTGCCCAATAAGATCTTCAAGGCTGCTCCGAAATTCTGCTCTAAAGATGTTTGATTTCTGCTCCAAATGATCTTAGAATTCTGCTCCAAAAGATATTAGAATTCTGCTCCAAATGATAATCAAAATGTTGCTCCAAAGATATAAAATTTTGCTCCAAACTTCATGAATCTCCAATGAAGTGCAATTGTGAATTCCGTATGAATGCACCTCCAAGATGAGATTGGGTTTTCGTCCAATCCACCTTATTTTCACAAGGGTTTTTCGCCCTTGGAAAATAGATGCAAACAAAGTTGCAAATCCACGATGGAATAAAATGAAAATAAGCTGAGTGATGATGAAGAAATGCCTCTCAAGATCTTGTATTTATACATGTTTCTTAATTCCTTCTTAAGTGTAAGAACCCTGTCTAGATTTGAACTGAAAATAACCTTGCTGTCCTGAAATTTCTGATTTGTTTTTCTTTCAATTCACTTAGGGTTTTGAAATTTTGTTTTCACCAATATGTTTGCAATGTAATGAAGATGGAAAGGTTGCAATATGATAAACAAATACTACCAAAAGATGACTGAAATGTAATTATATTAGCTCACATATATATCTAAAATCAATGCAAAACATAATAGATCATACCCGGATGGAAAGATTGGCTTCTTTATTGAAATGTAGTTGGCTGATTACAAAACAAAAAGATCTGATATGAAAATCAGACTTGCATAAACATGTAGATGATGCCCTAAGTTGATCAAATAGTCATACAAGCGATCATCCACTGATGTAACATCAAATGCCAACTCATAGATGATGAATGCTGATGGAAACTCAAGCCAAATGCCAATGAAGAAGTCTGATCATGAAATCTGTAGCTGCTGTTATAAAATCAGACCTGTAAAACCTAGCCAAAAACACCAAAATACTACTCCAATGTGTAGAAGGGAAGCGATGACACCGTAGATGCACGATTTGTCTTTGAACCTTCAATTCATGCCATAAAACCCTCCGATTTGAACCTGTTATATGAAAATCAGAAGTCTGAAACACAACTCAGCAAACCCTAGGTTCATTCAAAGCTCAAAATCGCCCTCCAATTCCAAGCGCCACAAATGCAAACCCTTGCCAATTGATTTATTGATGAAATATGTGCCAAAAACAATACCAAATCTGGATATCAATTCTTCAATTTGCAAAATGCTTCAAACCCTAGTTGATGTAATGAATTCCAATCCAAACCCTAGCTGAAATGAAGCCATTATCTCCTCAAATACTTGCAAATAAGCTCAATGATGAATTCTAAGTGAATCCATCTCCCATAGTGAATTGGGTTTTCGTCCAAATCACTTTTATCCAAGGGTTTTCATCCTTGAACACCACTGAAAACTAGTTACAACCAAGAGAAACAATCTAAAATGCTAAAGCCAAATGATCAATGATATGAAGAATGATATCAATTGATGTCATTTTATCCTCCTCAATTTGGGCGACCCAATAAACCATTATTTTATTATTTTTTAAGTCCATAGCTGACAAAGGAACAACGTCCAATATTTTCTATTAATTTATTTTTCTTTTTATTCCAACTTGGACGTCCCACATAAATAATAATAAAATAATATTATTTTATTATTTTTTTCTTTTTCTCCCTTGAGCAGCCACCCTTGGCTTAATAAAATAATATTTTAAATAATAAAATATTATTTATTGTCTTTTGCCATACTTTTTATTTTTTCCTTATTTTTTCTCTTTTTCCACATGAGTGTCATTTTTTTTTTGGATCAGTAAACGGCCGAGGCCTTGATTTTATTATATTAATTTTCAATAAATTTACATTTTTTCCTCCGTTCGTGCGGGCATTAGTAGGAAAGAACGGGGAAGAAAACCTCTAGTCTGGCCCGGGACATGAGTCCAGAAAATATTAGCAAGTACAGAATTCCTACAAGCGTAGGTTTACAAACTCCCTTTGATGGAGACGAGAAGGGCATTCCCTTTCTGATACAAGTTAATGGAGGCATACGTCCATGATTCAAAACATGGCTTTTATTATACTTTGATTACATCGCTCTTATATATCGAGCTGATGGGCATACCCATCTTTTACAATACATAAATACTTATCAATGTTTCGTATTCTAATTCCTTATCTTTTGTAAATAATGTATCTTGTTTTTCTTTCAGCTGTCCTTTTGTGTGGTCGTGCCATTGCTTTCTCTTGCCATTGCCTTTTATGTCTTGCCCTCGCATTAATGTGTTTTCAAGCCTTCTGGTGTTTGTTTCTGCTTTTATGAGCTGTTATACTTTCCCTGTAAACCTGCAAAATAGGATAGTTTTGTACCCCCTGGGCGACATGCAAATGCCCCACTCCACATGTCGCGGGTAAGTCAGGATACAAGATCCTGGGGGCCTCGGGAAATTTTACACCAGCCCGAGCTGGTGGGGGGCATCTCATAGAGGACATGGGGGTGGGCTTGGTTCCTTAATATGGTTACACTCGACCTTACCTCAAGGTGCCCCCATGGCGAAACATGGGGGTGGGCATTGGTCCATGCATTGCCATAAGTGCGACCCCTACCTCCAGGTGTCCCCATGGCCACTACAAGGGAGCCCCCGCCCGGTGGGATTTGAACTTGGGTCTATGGTGTGAAACTCCTCGCTCCCCACCACTAGACCCAAACCCGTTGGGCACATGAGCGTCATTTTTTTTAATATTATAATATTTCAATAATAAAATATTATAATTTAACTTCACTACCAATATCTCATTTTTCCATCTTTTTTTTTATTTTCCATTTTCCCACCTATTTTGTTTTTCCTTTTGGCATAATATTTTAATATTTTTGGCTTTTCTAAAAATAATATAAAAATATCAAAAGCCAAAATATAACTTCATTTTATCAAAGAAAAATGGTTGAAGCCATAAAATTCAACATTCCATTCTCCAAGCCTCAACAACATTCTCTTTTCCAATCCTTGCTCAAAAAGGGGACATTACATTAAGTTGGCCGACCTAGGTACAAACTCTTTTATTTTATTAATATTATTTCCCTCTCAAGAGGGCCAACCCACCTTGACTTAATCTTGGACCACCTTAGGCAAAGTGAGGCGCCAAAGGTCAATATTAAATCTCTCTTAGGCCGACATAACAAAAGAGACACTTTCTTGTTTCTTTTTCTCCAGGGAATAATCATTATTTTATTGTCTTCCTTCTTCAATGTGGGTGAATACTTGTGCATGAAAGACAACACCACTAGACGAAGTCGCCAACAAGAAGGAATATTATCACAAAGAAATCTCATACCTTTCCCTTCATCTTCACTTATCCACATGAGTCGTTCTAAAGGAGGGCAAATTATTTTATCATGGATGATCACATCAAAATTACCATAAAAATACGCCAAGTCTTCCCTCAAATTCCATTTGCCCTACAAAATTGGCCAAGTGTGAGAACTTGTCAATTAGGTCATCTCTTGGGTGATCACTTTGAAAAGGGGACATTACAGTACTCCCTTCTTGAGATTGCTTGTCCTCAAGCAATGACAAGCCTGCATCTTGCAAAATACTGTCAAATGACGAGTATCATCATCATGCAACCTCCCAACGCTGTAGTTACTATCCCATTCACACCAATCCCTCCAAACAGCTGCAAACATCAATGTACAGTCTCAAAACCCAATGATCAACAATGTAGAACAGCCATCAATCATCAAGGTGTGAGTTGGAAACCAATAGATTGGGACTGAAAATTTTCTACTCTCATGCTCATTTCCATGCCTTGGACTATAGTCCAGCTGAAACTCAACATCCCCATGGACATACAACTCCACATAGGAAACCTGCATGACATCTCCTTCAAGTTTTGAAACTGGGACAGCATTGTGCTCACTCAAAGGATCATTATCATGATAGCATGGTGTCAAAACACAAGTAGGCTCATTGAGCTCCCCAAGAATGGTTAAACTCTTAACCAAATCTGAATCACAAATGTTCTTTTCTACATATGCATAACAATCATTATTTGCTGGTGCACAAAGTATATGCATGACTTCCTCTTTCTTAACCCTGACTTGGGCCTTCAATTGGCTCTCCAAATGATGTGTTTCATGAACCCGATGATTAAAATCATTTGCACAAAATAAATTTTCTGATTTGTTTTCAAAATTATACCTCTCAACAGGTTCATGCAAATCTGATTGGTCTTCATTTTCTACCATCATAAGAGGTTCATCTTGCAGAGGTTCAACCATCATAGTTTCTTCCCTTGGAAGTATTAGAGGTTGACGAAGAATTCTATCTCGCTGCTGCCTCTCACGATCCATGTGACTGAATTGTTCCTTGATATTCTGTAGGTGCTGTTTTGTTTGAGCAACCAGCAACTTGGCTTCCCTCGCCCTCCTTAGCCACTCATCACACATGTTTCGAGTCCTCTTTACATCTTCTATGCTATGATGCACAAAATCAGATTGTTTGTGGCTTGGATCCACAACCGTTACCTCATGCTTAGCCATCAAATCTTGAGTATCAACAAGGTAGGGTTTCTTACCACTATCATCCTCATATGATTTATCTATCACCTCATGATTATGTGAAGATAATGGACTGCTGTTCGTAATCAGAAAATCAGAACTGTCATCATACCTTTTTGTGGTGTCTTCATGGATCTCAAGTTCATCTTCCTTCATTGTTGGATGTTCATCATCACGTGCTGGTCCAAGAGACGTATCTAGCAGCAAACCAAGTGTATTACTTGTCTTAACTTCTATCCCATGGCTGCAAGTTGTACCTTCATTGACCTTCAACTCTTGCCATGCTAAAGGTCTTTGATCCAATTTATCCAATATATTGAATGTCTTCAAGCTAGAGGACCACTTTTGTATATAGACTTTGGCCTAGATGTTTATTTCCCTATACACATAACCTCTCACTAGGGGTTTTCTTTATTGTATGTTTATTTTTCACTGTAAGATGACTTAATACTACTTTGGTTTAGTTCGTTTCTATTCTCATCAATATGACATAAATATGTATATGGTAATAAAGCACTAGTTGATGTTCTAAATAGAAGCACATTTCTACGAGTTAAGCTACGTGGCCTTTCTTATGAATTATAGATAAGAAAACATAGCGTGCATTTGTAATCACTAAAAACTTGATTCGGTTTGACATATCTTCTTTCTTAGAAGAATACTGATGGGATAATCTGAACATAGTGCTGTTTCCTATTTTGGCAAACACGGCCACAGAGTTTATTGGAATAAGTGCTTGTATTGGAAATTTTGTATAAATAAAGTTACAATAATTTTCTTCGAAGAATGTTTCTGTAAATATTCTGGTTTCAAAGCTGTCACTTTTTATTTCTTGGCAGTGAAGCTTGTATAACCTAATGCGATAGGTGGTAGAATTTGGAATTTAAAAGAAGACATTTTGCATTATTTTCTTAATTTACATTGCTTAAAAAACTTTATATTCTTACTTTTTGATGCAAACAAGATTGCTCTTTTGTGTTATATTCAAAAAGCATTCCTTTTCTCATGTCTGATTACCTTCTCCTTGGTACAATCTAATATACAAGAGAAATGACTAGTTGCCGGTGGCTGGGTTCTATTCTGATGATTTGGTTTTCTATGACTCCAGGCAATTGCTATAGCATCCTGTTACATGCATGAAGGTCCAGTTCTTGTTGTGTGCCCAGCAAGTATGCGTTGTGCATGGGCTGAGGAGTTGGAGCGGTGGCTTCCTTCTTGCTGTCCTGCTGATGTTCATCTTGGTATTTTACATATAACGAATTGTGCATTTTAGATGCAGGTCTGCAGGAATATAAGTTCAATAAGATAACCATAGAATGTGATGTTTGAAGCCATATAATGTGTCAGAGAACTGGTGCTTAGATGATGATACCACAATTACAAAAATAATACTTTGTAGCTCTTTCCATTTATGATTTTTCATTTTAAAACAAATGACTGCTTTTCCAAATAAACACAGATCTTCTCTTAATATAGTAGCCAAATGGAAAGTAATTTGTGTTGCTTTTCGAAGGAGAAGTTTATTTAAAATCATGAATAGGTTGGACAAAAAAATATTTCAACAATGCATTAATATCAATTCTTATGGCTAACATGAAAATTTAGTGAGATGTTGAAGAGTATCCTCTCTTGAAACTTGATAATGAAACATGCATTTGAATATCTAATGCAATTACCTCCAAGCCACATCTAAGGAAATAGAACCTTATTCTACTCTAAAATATGGCTCTTAAAGCAATGCGTGAATAATCTATGCTGAATAATCAAAGACAGTATAGACCCTAGTGAAAGTATACCAATCACAGTCTTAAGAAATGGGACTGTTATCAGAATTCCTTTTAACATTAGAAATTTTTTGTTCCTAGAAAATTAGAAGGATCGAGGATCTTGCATGCAAGAATGTGGAAGGTCATATATGATAATAACTCATGTTACTAATCTGTTTTAAGCTATGTTCCCCCAAGTACCGGGGATGGGGACGGGGACGGGCGGGGATGGGGGGACGAGTTTCGGGGACGGCGATTTTTTTTGGCCATTTTTTAGGGGATGGCAGGGGACGGCTACTAAAAAAATAAGGTTTTTTTAAAAATATAAGGAAATTTCAAATATTTAGATGATAACATTGATAAGGCATTCATTATAGACATTATAGAACATTAAAACATGCATACATAACCATAACATTACACTTGAACTTAGTTTTCAACTTGTCACATGAGAATTGGCAAACAAATAAACCAAATTTAATTGTTTTCAATGACAATCTGCATATATATTATATCAAAATGCTCAAAGGCTGCAAGTTTCAAGTTTCAACAACAAAATGACAAAAACATAGAGTATATGGCTGTCCCTAATCAGCCTCTCCTAATATTGCATCAAAATCGGAATCTGAGTTTGAATCACTGCCACCATGAGGGTCTAGTAGACCCTCATCCAGTGGAACCCCAACCAATCCCTCCTGTGCCTCCTCATTAATCTGCATAACATCCTCTGGATCAACATCCCAACGTGCAGCTGGAGTCTGACGATACTCAGGTCTCTGTCGATCCTGTAGCCGCAAGGCACTATGCACTGCCACCAACTTCTCTGATCGTCTAGAGGTAAGTTTGTTCCTCTTCACTGACTGAATGAAGCTATATGCGGACCAATTCCTCTCTGCAGTAGAGGAACTGACAATCTGTGCAAGGAGGCGAGTGGCAAGTGTCCTCAATTCTGGTGCATCTGTGCCATGTCACATCCACCATCCAATAGGATCAGTTTGAGCTAATGTAGCTCTATCCAACCTTGCCTCTTTTTTGCTGAAGTTTGGACCACGGAGATTGACAAAGGCCATCCATTGTGAGTGAAGTATAGAAGCCTCCTCCTTGGTATACATTTTTTCAAGGGCCCTCATGAACCCTTGTTTCATCTCATCATCATGAGATGGAGGCACTCTTCCAGGTCTAGAAACATACCATTTGGGATTTAGAGCATATGTTGCCATATGAAGTGGGGTGTTCATAGTGTCCCACCTCTGCGTCACAATGGGCCTAAGATGCTCTTCATAAAATCCCAAAGTAGGATCCTTGCTCTGAATGGCTTGCTTCATTTTCCCAAGCATGCTATCAAATGTCTCATAAATCTCTCCAAGACTAGGAGAGTCTGTGTCAGCATATCTTATGACATCCACAACAGGTGCATTGAAGAAACAAACATAGCTGCAAGTGAAAACAAGTTACAAAAATCAGCAATTTAAGAACAAAAATTAAATTTTAATAAAATGATAATATCATAATATAAATAAAAAATAAAATCAACAATTTGAAATTTCAATTTCATACCTTATCGTGGACCACCAATCATTGTCAAGGATCTTTTGCCTCACACTTTTTCTTCAGCTGAATTTGACTCTGGCCATCTATTCCATTCTGCATTAACCACCAATAATTGTAGAGGCTCCTTCACCTCAACCATCCTCTCTAACAAAATGAAATAGCTGGCATATCTAGTTTCCACACGCTTGAGGAATTCCTTCTTCGAAAAAGTCCTGAAAAGTGCAAGTGAGGTTTGATGGTTGCAAATGAACATCTGTATATCTCTAGCTTCTGCAACCATTTCCTTCACCCAAGCAATCTTCCCAATGTCTTTCAATGTGTTGGTCAATGCATGAACACAACATGGGGTCTAGAAAATGTGCTTATAAGCACCCTCCACCATCAAACCAGCTGACTTACATACACGGGCTGAATCTGTTACCACTTGGAGAACATTAGATGCCCCAACCTCTTCTATGGCATCCTTCAAAATCTGAAATTAGAACTGAGCATCCTTCCTCTTCCCTGTACAATCAATAGCTCTAAAAAAATAAGAGCCAGCTGGACATGTGACAATGATATTGATGAGTGATTGACGTTTGATGTCGGTCCATCCATCCATGACAATAGAGCAGCCATCCCTAATCCAAGTTTGTCTCATGTCCTCCATCAAGATACTCACATGAGAATATTCCTTGTCAAGTAAGGTGGTGCGTAGCTTATGTTCTCCAGGGGGGACATATGTATTAGAATAATATCTTTCTATTTATGTTATTAATGGTCATCTTAGGATATTTCTATTTCAGTCTTAATTTAGTTTAGTTTAGAATGTTTCTATTAGCTTTGCTTTATTAGTTGTATTATCTATTTAGAAACATCATGTAAATCCCTTTAAATAGAGTTGTGCTCTTCATTGTAATTATCTCATTCAGTTAATACAATTATGTTTTTCAGTAACAGGTATCAGAGCCGATTTGAGTCCAACTCCCTCACGGGAGGGCTAAGGATCTTGGGAGGGCTCTTTGTTTTTCAGAATTTGGTGAATTTAAAAAAAGAAATAAAAATTCATGGCCTCTTGTTTTTTAGCGATTTAAAAAAAAATAAATTCGTGGGGTATTTTTGTTCTGAAATTTGAGGGTTTCCTGGTGTCGCCTCTGGTTTTGTGACCTGCATGCCTAATCGATGTTGTCGGGTTTTAATAATTTTGTCCTCAAAAATTATTTGATGGGTTTTTAATATTTTTTTGTCCCTGAAAAAATTCTGATGGGTTTTAATAATTTTTCTCCTTAAAAAATTTTGTATGGTTTTTTGATCTTTTTGCCTAAAAAAATCATGGGAGGGTTTATAATTTTTTCCTCAAAAATTAAGGGTTTGCCCCTGTATGCCCTAGTTAGGTTTTTTGCAGTTCGGGAGGGCTCTTTGGTTTCTGGACAGGTTTTACCGTTTTTTCCTAAAAACGATGATTTGTATTCTGATCCATGTCTTGGATTTTGTTTTTGGTTTTGATCGATTTTTATCCTCAAAAATCGTGTTTGGTTTTTACCATGTGTAAGCATCTTGGGTTTGATGATTTTTTCCTCAAAAATCATACTTTGCTGCAGTTTGTCTTAAGTCGCACCTAGAGTTGTTGTGCGAACATCTGCACTAGTGGTTTTTGCAGTCTGTTTTTGGGCATCTTGCTCATCTGCAACAGTTTGGAGGGTTTGACGATTTTTTCCTCAAAATCGTGGCAGCTGTTCTTGGTGTATCTTTGGTTACAGGGAGGGACAGTTCTCCAACATCAGGTTGGACGATTGGAATTGTTTTGGTTATTTCTAGAAGTTTTGCAGTTTCTGGGAGGGTTGGTGGCAAAATCATCTCAAGTGGCAGAGTCAGTGGCAGGCTCTTGTCTTTTGTTGTAGAAGCCTTCTGAGAAGGAGGCAGCCTTCTCTGTTATCTCTTTGGATAGTTAGAATGATGACCATTAAGGGAGGGTATTAGAATAATATGTTTCTATTTATGTTAGTAATGGTCATCTTAGGATATTTCTATTTTAGTCTTAGTTTAGTTTAGTTTAGAATGTTTCTATTAGCTTTGTTTTATTAGTTGTATTCTCTATTTAGAAACATCATGTAAATCCCTTTAAATAGAGCTGTGCTCTTCATTGTAATTATCTCATTCAGTTAATACAATTATGTTTTTTAGTAACAATATGAAGGACCAACAGTTGTAACATCTCTTAACATTTGCTTGAAATAAGGAGAGTGTGCCACATGAAATGGTATGGCATGGGCAAAGAAAAATTTAGCAATGGAAGAGTCGGCCACCTCTCGTGTTTGTGCATTAAACAACCCTGCAACAGTAGTAGCTCTTTTCTTTCCCCTACTAGAAACCTCTTCCACTTGGCTTTGTGAAGGCAATGACTCAGACACACTAGGCATATTCTCCATTGACAATCCCTTAGATCTTGCCTCCCCCTCCATGTGCAACCTAGTTGCCTCAACCTTTTCAGCTAGTGTAATTTTTCGACAACCTTTTACCCCCACTCCTCCCAAGTGCAAAAGGTGAGAATAAACTCTTGTATAGCTGCCCCTATAGGTTTCATTGCAAATGTGACAAAGCCATACTCTAGACCCCCCAGTATTCTTTTGTTTGTCAGTGTCTATGCGGGTTGCAAATCGTAAGAGAGGTTTTTTAGGATTATATGGGCCTTTTACATGAGTGGCAAGTGTTTTGGAGGGGCATTCAAATGGATTAGATTTGGATGAACTCACATTCTCTGCTGTACTACTGCCACTAGCACAACCCCCACTCTTTTTACGGCCTCTAGTTCTACTTGGTTGCCGTTGCACTTGAATTTCAATGTCATTTTCAGAACTTTCACTATTTTCACTGTTGCTCATTGTTTTTTGTTTGAAAAAATGATAATAGACAGCTGCAAGCAAACATACAAAAAAAAAAAAAAAACAAAAAACCCTCCCCATGTGTTTGAAATTGAAAAAAAACTAAAAAAAATACAAAGGAATATGAAAACAAAACAAAGAATGTCAATCTTACCTTAAATGACGATGATTTGATGCTCTAATGCCTTCTCTTCACTTCTGTTACCCTCTTCCAACTGCTATTGCTCCTCTTCAAGCTGCTGTTCAAGAGTGCCAAAATGAGGTAATGAGTTTATGTTTTTTGTTTTTGGATGATATAAGGTCTTTTTTAGGTTTAGGTTTGTTTATGAGGGATGTGGGGGTCCTTGTGGGCCCTCCCAATACTTTATTTTATTTTATTTTAGTGATTTTTTTTTGTTTTTTAAGCTTGGTCGCTGCTGGGCCGTAGGGGACGGCTAGCCGTCCCCTACGTTTCAGCAAAAAAGGGGGACGTCCCCGGGGAAACGGGGACGGTCAGGGGACGTTTCCTGGTCGTCCCCGCGCCCCCGGGACGGGTAAACCTTAAAAAAGGCAGGGGATGCGTCCCCGGGGAACATAGGTTTTAAGGACTATCATTTTTTGGCATTTTTTAAAGCTATTTTGGCAAAGGTTCAATTTTGACATACCAAATCAATTTTCATGATAGAATTTGACAAGTATTACTTAAAGGGGAGAAACTCTGATCCAAATATTTCATGCATAACTTAAATCTATAATTTGAAACCTAGAACTGAATATAAAATCGATAAAAATGATTCTTAACAACTATGGTAAACAATGGTAGTCATTTGATAATTTTTCACCATTTTTTTTGCTTGAAGTCAAATTGTTCCTTTTAGTACTTTCAAAGTTTTAAAAAGGCTGATATTCGACCCACAGCCAACTTGCGGTATTGCTATCCTTCAAAACCCACATAAAATACCCTAGAGAAATGATCTCTTTCTATATCAGATTTATGTCTACCACAAATCTGAAACATAAAAGTAAACCAATGACAATCGAGATAAGAGCAATCACACATAGTTAGTCATAACACCAAGTTTACCTTGGGAAAAGACTTTTTGGGAAAAACCCAGCATCAAATTATTACCACTCACTATATTATTAGTAAACTATGTTTACAATACAATGAGAGCTGATTTATGTTGCACCAATCTTTGCTCCAAATCTAGTAGAATTCTGGTAGCAAATCCTTACTCCAAAGCAACTATACTAAACCACTATCCAAAGACTCTTTTTAATAGAGTTGGGAGATACATGAAATCAGAAATGCTATCTACCAAAACCATGGTTACACTTCCCCAGAGTGCCCAAGTATGACCCTTCACTTGCCCAAGATGACTTCACATTTTGAAGCCAAATACATCCACCTAGAGAATGACGCCAACTTTGTGATTCTTCATATTCCATCTTGAAGTGGCCTTCTTTTGTCAAGATGCATGTCTTCACATGGGCCCTTAATAAAATAGATATTTCCAATGTTAAATACAACAATTATATAGGATGATATTGAATTACCCAAGTGTAGCATCCATCCCAAGATGAACAGACTTTACCACCAACATTAATTGTTGATTATGCAAGGTGTACAACATCTAACCTAACACAGTGAGTGATTGTTGAAAATATTTCATAATTGTTCATTAACCTTATTTCAATAACAAATATCATCACGAAATGCAAGCAGAGTAAGATTCAGAGAGCAGAAAGTAGATTGTTGCTGTTTGCATCTTTTCTCATAGATAGTTACCTATTTGTAAGAGTTGGAGAGTAATGGTTTACATCTCTTCTCAAAGACACCTATATAGAACTCTGAAATCGATAAAATAGTTAGTTTTGTTCAAATATTGTTCTCTATCCATTTTTTTTTGATAGGTAAATTGAGGATTCTATAGGAACCTCGTCCTTTGAAATTACAATAGCTAGTACAAAAGGAGTTGGTGAAACTGAAGAAAACCAAAAGCCACGAAGGATAAAACGACCACTGAAATACAAAACCGTGATACTAACAAGGCACAAGGCAAAGCCCAATGGACAAAACTCAAAACTTAACTCATTCCACAAACCTATAACAACAAAATCAAGACAAAAAAGTGAAAAATTACCAATTAGAGGGGCTTAGATTTATATCTGTATTCTCCTTAGCACCCACTTGGTACCCTTGCTCAAGGAACAATGCATGGCATGAGAAACACCACCCTTCAAAATAGCAAATGGGGTAAACCAACTTGATATCTCCAGAAAACAAAGTTGAAGTATGACACACAAGTTATCCATAAATAGGGACAAATCTTGATAGTAAATTGCTAATTCTGTGTGCTTTCTTGGAAAAGATCGAGAAACTCGATGAAACTATTCTAGGTCATCCTTTTGCAGCACACAATCAAGCACCGCCTTTGCCTTGAGCACCCACTCCTTAGAGCTCTCACATAGAGCATTGTTTTTATTAGGAAGAATATGATTGAGGATCCATTCCTTGTCTGAGAACTAGGGGTGATGCTTAGTTTATTGATATAATCCAATAAGATGGAAGCCTTGGTTGAAAAAACTCTGGTGATGCTCAACCTGTGTTCCCCCAATATCTCCTTAACAAATCTTAATGTAGCAACATCGAGGATGCGAAATTTTCTATGCAGATGGTGATAGAAAACACCACCACTGTAGGGTGAATCCCTAGAGGATTGATCATGATGTATATTTACGAAGCATAGAAAACTGACGAACAAAAAATAGCTTGCAAGAAGACAAAAGCCAAACACAAAGGCACTGAGAGCAAGAAAGTTGACTAAAATGACAAATCCCACACTTCAAAGTGTGCTAGCCTTGCACAAAGTAAACCATTTAGTGCAGTAATGATTACACATGTGAGGCTTTCACTTGAAAAACTTACGATACCATCAAAAACATGCAAGCCCAAAAACTAGACATCATTCAATGGAGTTGGGGGGAATAAAATTTAGGAGTGATCACTTTAGCAGAAGGATGAGTTTGCCTGAAGTAGGCACGAGGTTATCCTAATTCTTTAGGATATTGCTAATTTTAGTAGAGAAAGGATACTGATCAATACCACCTTGTTGCATTCCCTTAAACAATGTCCAAAAGAGATTAGTTCAAAGTTTCGACCTAGAGATTATTTCTAAATCTCCAGTCTTTCAAAGTATCATTAGCCAGCCCCTCCATAACAATTTGTGAATCACCACCTACTACTAACTTATTACAACTCAAAGGAACGACAAACTTGAGACCCTTCAACATTGCTAATGTTTGTACCTCATTATTTGATTTGAGGCCGAAAAAGTAGGATCCACTTTGATGAAAAAGGCCTAAAGGAGAGCACACGACCACCTCAGCTCCAACTAATGTCATTGAAGCTCAATTTAAAAGAAACCTTCAATGGGCAGGTTCCATGTGGAAGCTTGACACTTAGAAAGTTTGCTGATTACCTGATTAACGGGGGACTTTTTGTGCATATTTTTATCTTCACGAAATTCCTGAATTGTCTATACCAAGATTTCAAGATTTTGGTGGCTCTTCTCCTACTTTCTTTCAGTACCCTAGTTAGAGGCGCTTGGCCCTTTTCTTCATGAGATCTCTAGGTTTAAGCATAGGTCACTTTGTGGTGATCCTAAATCTACCAAATTGATTACCTCTTTCTTTGAAACCGTCATGATTGTTGTAGGCATTAAGGGCGCTTTAGATACATTTCATCCATGGAAGGAAGAACATGTATTGGTTAGTCATTGATCTTGCTTTTTGTGACGATTGGGGCTTCTTGACATTTCGACTCACTCTAGTGGTTGTGGCTGTACCTCATTTAGGTGTTTGGGACCCTCTCTCACTTCCCTTTTCACTACTAACAATTCTTCAGCCTCGAATGTTGGGGTGTTCTAAGCGACACTGCCTACCTCCTAGGATGTCTAGCTTAGCCCCCTTAGCTGTGGACTCCCCTGCAAGCAGTCTTAGATTGTGCATTGCTACTCCCACTGTGATTGATGACATTTTCATTGGCTGCTCCAATGCATCTTGGGCACAGACTCTTGAGGAATTTGGTTGCTTATTTGGATGGTCTCCTCTTGTTTATCACCTTAAGGGGTGTTCCCCCTCCTCTTTTATTATTGTACATGCTTGGCGGTTTGGCTTATTTAGGTTAGATCCTATTTGTGTTCTCTTTTTGTTTAGGACCTTTTTTTTTGCTCTAGTCCTTTGCTATTGTACCTGCTGTATGTTCCAGTCCTGTTGATCTATTTTTGGTCATTAATATATTTTCTTTCTTTCTTTCTTTCTTTCTGTGCTTCAATTGTTGAATGATGGCAGAGCGGGCAGCGGCGCGACAGAGTATCAAGGGATTGGTACAAATTCTCGGAACTCCATAGTCACAATGCTTCCTTCTTTCGGCAATTATCTATTGAACCATTGAACCCCTCAACTCCATCGGCACCTTATTGAACCGGTGCCTTGAACGAACCTTCGCTGAATCCTAAATTCGTGAACTGTTGAACCGTTGAACCGCTGAACCGGTTCAACCATTGGTTCAACTATCGCTAGTACCTAACACAATCTCCGTCGAATAGGCTTAAGTCCTTGAACCCACATGAACGGTCGAACCGTTGAATCCTTGAACCCTTTGAACCGTTGAACCAGTTCAAAGGTTCAACCAAACTCTTTCCGCCGTCTCAAAGTTCCTTCGACGGTCTTTTCTCATTCGAAGCAAATACTTTAGCTTCTTAATCATGCATTCGTCAAACCAATGAACCTGCTGTAGCCGTTGAACCATTGAACCTTTGAATTGGTTCAACCACCTGCGACCATCTACTATCGGTTTCTCCGATATACTTCAACCCGATACACAGATGCAGGATATACATGAAAACGTATATTCGCATTCAAATGTGATATACACATGAAATGTACTCAGGTACATTAACGATACACACACTGCTTATATCTTCAACAAACAACAAGAGCGTAACCCAGAAGGACTATTATACATACCTTTCTTCACAGGATATACACAGGATGATACTCGCATACAAATGCGATATACTCACGCACTGTTCCCAGCATGCAATTGATGTATATACATAAAATGTACATCTGAATCTCACACCAATAACCTCCTCTATAATGAATCTCGCAGTTTCTATTCTGTCATGACCATAAACAAAAGGAAAACAAAACAGAAAACTATTTTACAAGTCCATTCCACTGATTTCAGAGAAATCCACCAGTGGAATGGCTTTAATCGTACATCTCGACCACAGAAGGACTAAATTAAATACAAAACGATTGTATACAGATAAGATACACAGGACAATTCAATATACAGGGAATTTACACAAAATCCAGAATTTGTAACACACTTGACAGAATTACTATTTCTTCATTCCAACTTTTCTGAACCTCTGCTGTTTACAAGGATTCCTGCTTTTTATATTTTTGAAGGTGGAAGAAGTCCCTATTCCTCGACCACCTTCCCTGTTTTGTTACCAATTCCTCTCTCCTCTGTTTTCGGGATTTTGCTTAAACCAAGATTATAACAAAAAGCCCTAATTAATCACACGGCACCTGTTTTTCATAAGACAGCAAAACATCAGATAATATGACACATTTGATTTAATCCTGCACATAATCCAACTGTCTGCTGTTATCCATGATGCTAAATACTGGCCTCGGGAAGAGATATTAAAACATAAAATGTCAACACAATATGCTACATTTGATAGTGACATACAAATGCTACATGGTAACATTTAATGTCTAAAACACATTAAAGCCTTATTCTTCTCCCTCTTGTGCATATTTATCTTGTTGAAGGGGTGCTCCTGCACCATTGAATTAATTGCTTTTTCCAATACAACATTTAAGTTCCAAATTACCATCTAAATTTGGATCAGTAGTGTTAGGGAGGGAATTGCTTACATTTTGCTGGTATGTTGTATTGCTATCACTATGGACACCTAATTCAAGGCCATTACTATTCTCCAACAGGCTACCTGAATTCAGTGTACCATAGATGCATTTCATGATTCTTTTGGCTCTATTCCAATGCATCCTCTTTGGGGATCCAAAAATGTGGAAAACTTTCTTACAGTAAAGCGGATATCAGGTCTAATATTTGTTTGAGATATCAAACTATCAACATGCTGCATGTAGCACTCATCAAATCTCTGCAGTTCCTCCTCTTTCAACAATTTGAGTCCACTTTACATGGGTGTATAACAATGATTTAGGGTTTCGATTTTATATTCTCAAGCACTTCTGTCACATACATTGACTTGGAAATTAATACACAAGCAGTTTTTAGGTGGCATACTTTTGTGATGGGATTTGGAGAGAAGGCATGGCAATGGATGTATGGTTACATGGTGTTGTAACATGTTTGCAAATGTTGTTGGATTGATCATAAGAAAGAGAGCAACTTATAGAGTGCATTGAGAAGAGGTTGTCTTAGTGTGCATGTTGCATTAAGGAGAGGTTCTTTGAAGGTGCATGCTATCCGATTTGATGGAGGGTGAAGATCTCTCTTAGCACAAGTGAAATCTCTTGTATATTGGAATCTTGTTCTTTAGATAAGATATCAAAATGGTGCTTTTGTTCCTGGTTTTTCCGTAAAAGGGTTTCCTTAGGTAAATCCAGTGTTTTATTTTGTTGTACTAGTTTTGGATTTTGTAACCTATTCAACATTGTTCTTCTCTAAAAATTATTAGTAATTTCTTAAAATTTGTTATTAGAGCCATGGTTCATAAGATGTTGAGGAGGGTATTTTTGGCTTGTGATAATCTTTGTGTGAGTGGGAGCTTTGGGTAGACAATTATAGGTTTCAAAGACAAGAAGGTATTGATCACAAAAGTTGATACCTTGGAAGATGGTTTTTGATTCACTGAGGAAATTGTAGGAAAGCTATTGGTTTATGTTTGTTTTGATTGGCTTCTATTATGCAAAGAATACAAGTGATAGAATGTTGGGAAAAGTGTTGTAAACCTTGCGTAATAACATTGTAATGTTGTTGTAAGTTGTGGTCCACCTAGGGTGGGATGCCACACTTAGTGTTAGGATATTTTCGTATGTTGTAATTATTGTATGTAACATTGGAAATACAAATAATTTGGGGGTCATGTGTAGACAAGCAATCAAACATTCACATAAGGTGAAAGGTCACATTGGGCGCTTGTATTGGATAGGACAAATGAATAGTAAATGTGGAAGCCTTGGAATGTGGAAAGACACCTATGGAATGTGAAGGGTGACATGGGGCATTTTGATGGACTGATGTCTATTGGGTTCATGGTTGCATGTAATACCACTTGGTGGTTTTGTGCAAGTTTGGTCTATACAAACAAACACATATTGTTGTAATAGATATAACAACAATGGCTTTGAGAGCTTGGTTTAGCTTGTTCTATTAGATGAAGAATAGGGGAGAAATTCTCATTGTATTGTTGTTATACAGTGAGCAGTGTTGTTCTTGATAGGAGGTGCATGTTGTCAGAGGATGACTAGCACCTAAGAAATTCTCATTGTATTGTAAACAGTTTAGTTAATACATTGAGTGGTGCTTTTCTTGCGTAGTTTTTTCCTGAAAGGGTTTACCATGGTGTATTTGGTGTTTCTATGTGTGTATGCTTTGATTTGTAATTCGATTGCACTAGTTTTGGATTTTGTAACCTATTCAACATAGTTCTTTTCTTAAGATTATCAGTAATTTCCTAACAAACTCAACCAACTCCTAAGTGTGGTCTTGTTGGTAAAAAGTAGAAGAATGAGATGAGAGAAATTGGCGTATGTTCTCAAGTGGAGAGCATCACATTATATGAATGTTCATATGCTAAAAATAGAAAGCGGTCACATTCTAATAATAAACTTAGTTACAACAAACAACTAACTAATACAACTGACAAGTGTACGTAGACACTTTATTATAATATTTAACTATTACTCTAATACTCCCCTTAATGACTAAATTGGAAACAACACTAAGCTTGTTCCAAAATTTGACAAAGTAACTAGGACGAAGTAGTTTAGTCATTAAATTACAAAATGACTCTTGACTAATACCCCTTTAGTCGTAATCAAGGTTGACTTTCAACCTTCATGATTTGGATAGCGAATGCGTCGTGCCCCTTAGGGGTTCTCCGCGACCTTTCATGTTCACTTTTCATCTCTATCTCGTGCTCTAAATGATGACCTTCCCACATGGCCTTGATGACATCTTTGCCCTTGGTTGCTTTAAAATTACAATTGTGCCTGAATGATACTCGCAATTTTCGTGCAACACCACCCTTCTTGGGAAATTAACCTCATGCCCTTGCTGATCCACAACTAAATAACCCTAGCCGCCTTTATGATTTTCATTTGTCACTTTTGCACATGAAAAACCATCTTTGGACTTTTGAAATGTCGCGACTAGAAAATGTCACATTTTCTGCCCTAGCCACCGCAGAGAATTAATGATAATTTCAGCCCTAAAAATCCAGTGCAGAGACCTCCTGCTATTATTGCAAATCGCACGAAAAGGTGCTCAAATCGTGCTCTAAAAACGTGATCGTGCAACTGCAAACGCGATTGCAACTTTCAATTATTTTCAGATGCAATGCACGCGTAAAACACATCATTTTTGAGATGCTCGTGCCCTTGTTTGTGTGCCCTCATGTGACGTTTTGTCTGCCCGTGACTTGAAGACTTTAAAACCTGTGTTTTTTTAATGGATTTCCCCTGTGACTTTAGAAAAAGACCTTGCAACATGTGACTTCTAAAAATCATGACCTTCAAATGGCGATTGATAAAATAAAATAAAAATAAAACATGACCTTTGCAACTCAGAAAATCACCTCTTTTTTGCTTGAATGTGACTTTTGCAACTCAGAAAATCACCTCTTTTTTGCTTGAATGTGACTTTTGCAACTAAAAAAATCATGACCTTTTTTTTGGCTTGAATGGAACCTCTGAATTTTGACAGCAAAACCCTATGTTGTTTTCCAAATGCCCGTGCCGTAGATGCACAACCTTGTGACCACGAACCGTGATCACGAACTCTACAACTTGTGATGTTTCATGCAACCTTCGACGCCGTCAATCTTCTCTTCCAGACTTTCTTTGAATTCCATACAATCGAATTGATCTGGCTCTAATACCAATGTTGGTAAAAACCGAAGAATGAGATGAGAGAATTTGGTGTATGTTCTCAAGTGGAGAGCATCACTTTATATTAACGATCATATGCTAAAAATAGGAAGCGGTTACATTCTAATAATAAACGTAGTTATAACAAACTAACAACTAACTAATACAACTGAGAAGGGTGTGGAGACACTTTATTGTACTATTAAACTAATATTCCAATAGGTTTCTCACTATTACATCCATATAGTGTTGAGATTCAAACTTGGCAAAAAATTGACAAGCCAATTTTTTATTCACAAAGATGGTGCCAAAACACAGTGAAGACTTTACAAAACTCTACAAATTTAAAAACTATTGAAAAATAACGAATTTAAGGAAAAAACTTACTATATTGCATCTCATATGAAATTTGAAATTAACTTCAAGTATCATAGTAGCATTACTTGAAATCAAGATTGACTATGCAAACCAAAAATATAAGTGGAATTGAATTATTTTGGAAAAATAGCTACTTTTCCGTTCGATGCAACACAAAATATTTTTATATTTTATCTTTTGAACTAAAGTATATATATATATATATAAAGTTATGTCCTATATTGTTAGAAGTATAAATAATTGAATATATATATATCTTATAATTGCTGAATCTAGCCATATCTGTATTAGGGTTTCTTGAAAATTTGCTGTATCTGAATTGATACCATATCAGTTTCCATGCAACTCTTGCCAAAATAGCTTGAAAGCAATTGGGCAAGTGAAAATGGGTAAGTGAATGTTTTAAAGTGTCGGTGCCTTTTTAGGGTTGAAAATGGCATGTGTTGTTTTTAAATTTTTTTTCCTTATTGATTGGTGGCCCTACAGACTTGCCAAGTCCATGCCTTGGACTTGTGAGTTTGTGTGGGCTTGCGAGTTCTATGAGTCTAATCCAAAAAGTCATCAAGGGCACCTCAGACTTAGACTTGTGAGTTTGGGTGAATCCTCAATGAGTCTCAACGCTATGATTACATCAAATTCGTTTGCATGGCAAATTTTCAAATATGTTCAGCATTGGATTCAGTGACTGTGAAAGAATTCAGCTTACAATAGCATCAAATAATAAACATCAAGGAAAGATTTAGCACATTTTGGAAGGAACTCCATTTTATTTTTTCTCTTTGTTTGTTTATAGGCAAATTTTCCATGGTCACATAATATGTCCTGGATCCTTTTTGTTCATCTTGCAGTTCAAATTCAACTCATGCTAGATGAACAGGTTTTTGTTCTTCTCTTCTCGTTCTTCTGCATGCAATAGGAATTCCTTGTTATGAGATGTTTAGTGTTGTGTGTGGAACTTCTTGGGCAAATCTCCAAGAAGATATTGTGGTGTAATTTAACTCTAAATTATCAGCTGTTGTTTAGATGCAACTAATTGTTACACGAGTATAGATATACATTGTCAACATTTTTTGTTTAGATTCCTGAGTAGTCATGCTCTTTTTTTTGGATGTTTAGTACAGATCATCAAACTTTATAGGGGCTGGTAGTGTGTATTGAATGAAATGCATGTGATTTTTCTATATTGAATAAGCTGAAGCTTTAATGTTTGAAAATTATTCTCATCAACATGTTTTATCTATAATGATATTTCTGTACTATGAATTTGAATGTGCAGTGTTTGGTCATCGAGATAATATTACTGATGCTGTTGAGGGTCCCAAAATTGTTGTTATATCATATACAATGCTAGGTCGTTTGCGGAAGAGTATACTTAACCTGAAATGGGGATTGGTGATTGTTGATGAATCACACAACTTGCGTTGTACCAAAAAAATGATAGAATGTGAAGAGGTTTGACTCTTTGGATGCTTTCTTTATGTCAGGAATATATATAAATTTTCATTACATCTTTCCTGGATCTTCTTATAATTGATCGTTTTAAAGATTTATAATAATTCTTTAGTTATTTTCTCTCTTATTATATCTCTTGTTGTTTTCTTCAAAGAGAAAACAATGCTCATTTCAATTTGGCCTCATGCAAACCCTAAAGCTTCTTCAGCAGTTGGAGCCAATGATTGCGTTTCACAATTGTAGATTTTGCTATGACTTGATTACTAATTTGGCTATAACCACATAGAAATCAGATCTTTTTTTTCGTTTTACCAATTAGGCTTGTCGTAGAATTTCTATCTGCAAATGCATATTTATGTTAAAATCAGTGCGATCTTATGTTAGAAAAACATGGAGTACAAACTCTCTCTGTCAGGTCATTAAGTTAGATTACTTTAATCTATGGAGTAGTTGACTTATTTTGTATGGTATCATCATAGTATCCATGAGATTGCAGACGTGCTTGGGAAGACTCTGGAAATAATTGTTTATAAGTAGAAAATGATGGAAAGTATCTCAATTTAAGAGTTTCTTACAAGGAGTCCCTATTGGGACTAGTAAGCTTTTAGTGATCTGAAGGATTCTGCTAGTGACATGAAGCTTTTGTTCCAAGCTAACTAAAATTTCTGATAATGTATACTTTTTGTTCTGATCATTGAATCTACCTTGATTAAATATCCTCTTTATATCTCTAATCAGATTATTTTGCTAGATACATAGGGGGCTGAAAAACACAGCCCCATCAAAAATCCAAAAGGTATCAATCACTGCCAACAGTCAGGACAAACTGCATTGAGCAGCTTCGAGAACACATCTATGAATTAAAGAAAAAGTAGTTTTTAGTATTATTATACTTAATGCATCAACTAGTCCGAACAGCTGCAGAAGTAAACAGCTGTCATACTAAACTTCAGGTAGATGAAGAGACCAAAATGCGGGCGACTTCCACTAGAAAAAAAAAGCTGTCTAGCTTAAGTGCTTGCTTCTATACTGGGAAAGTTTTTTAATTAAACAACCACAGACTAGGTAGAGTTCAATGAGGAAAGCAAAAACAGTAAGCATCTTTCATTCAGCTCAGTAACACCAACACATTGTTGGCTATCTTCAGCATCTACATAGTTTTCTTTGCATGTCCAACGTTAAATACCTTCCTTGATGTTGGGACCAAATTTGGGCCCCTGCCATAATCAAATAAAAAATATTTTAATACCCCCAAAATGTTCTTTAATGTGGTAGTCGAAGCATAAAGTTTTAAAGTCACTTTGGTTATGGAGTTGATTTCCTAGGCTTTAGGTTAGAATTATTTATGCCCACTCAATATAAACTTTTAATTTTGTATAGTGGTTGATAAGTTAAAGGATGTGGGTCTCCATGTGTTTAAAATGTCCTTATGGTCGTGCATTAATTGTTGTCGCCCAACCTTGCATGGGAGCTGATTAATAATGTGGAGATTGGAGTGATAATGGGTGAAGTTATGTTGGGTTGTCGTTGAACTCCACCGTGATTCAAAGTATGCTTTATTATGTGGGCAAATGTGGTGATTAATAGTTAGGGCATACATCATGAAGTAGTTGAGGAGTTATGATTGCTATGATATCTGTTGTAGTGGTTACTTCTATCCACCAACTAAACATATTGTATAAAACTATATCAAAGATTATGAAAAGTGATTTCTCATGATTGGGCCACACCTCCTTATTAATACTTTGCAATTTCGATACTTTTACTTACTTTATTGCCTTGCTCGTACCTATTTTAATTCATGCATTTTGCTACTCCACATTTATTCAATATGCTTTCATGGTGAGGCTTGATATCACCTTTTAGGTAGCCTTTGTCATCTGGGCTAAGAGGTTTTTAGACTTTAACTAAGTGTGTACCAAGGGTTTTATGCCACTTTATTTGTTAAATCCTCATGGAATTATTATATTCATAGTTTGAAAACTCACAAGTTGGCAAAACTCAACAGATCCAATTTTGACTTGGACTAGGCAATTTGGCAAAAACTCGGCAAACTAAAAAAATACTTAAATTCCAAAGACAACCGATAATATGAAATGAAATCTCATGATGATTGAAAATCATCAAAATTTACAATTCCATGCAAGTTACAACAATTTAGAATATTCTTTTCCCCATATACATGCTAATGATGGTTGGCGTCCTACTCCTTGAAGTCAATTGCGGCTCTACCCTCGAACTAGAAGGTGATGACTCTGTAGTATCATCCTCATCCTAAATCATGATGTCATCGAATCCAGTGTTTCCTTTTTTGTTAATGCTGCACCCTTCTCTGCTTGCCTTTGAAAATCAGTAATCTCGTCTTTTATAAACACCATGTCTTCATCCTCGATAGTCCAATCACTATATGGATCAATGTCATCCAAGTCAATCACCTTATGACTATTTGAGCCCTCCACATTTTTTGAGCAAAGGTGAAAGTTGTATGGCATGAAGATGAGATCATGGAGGTGCTTTTGTGTCAACTTGTTGTGCAACTTTGTGTGAATGACATCAAATAAGCTCCAAGACTTAGATTCTTAGCATTCTCTACTTTGTTAGAGGTGTCAATGGACTTTAGGAACACCATCTGTAATGTATTAATGACCCACCCTTGATTTTTTCTGATGTTTAGCTGAACCTGGTGCGTCTTATGTGTTTGAACATAACATTTGGTTTTTGCATGCATTCGTATATTCAGAAATAAAGCATTCTAGAACTACTCAGATGCTTAGTTTTGTGGAAATCAACCATACAACTAAAATATCAAATACCCAGATGAAGATTTGGTATAGACATCAAAAGGAAAACATACCCATTTGCTGTTTTGGTATATTGCAGGTCTGATATAAAAATTACAGCAATATGGAAACTCTAAAATTGAGCCCAAGGGCTCCAAACCCTAACTTCTCCCACTTCAAAGTGCTACACAGCAATGCTCAAGCATTAGGTGCCTCCAATGGTGTAGCAATATGCCCAAAACTCTAGGCATTTTTTGCTTTGAGAGGGTATGCCTTGCCCTAGGTAGGGTAGGGTATGCTGGTTTGGAAATTAAAACAGCAGCAACAACTCAATACCTCCTCAAATCTGCCTTCTGATCGCTGTCTAAACACTTGAAATCAGCTGTCCAAAAAACCATGCCAAGATGGAAGGAGAAAACATCCAATAATAAAACCAAAGCAAGTCACAAAGAAGCTATGACTGTCCCAGAAATGGTACATCCAGCATTAAAACACTATGAAGATTCAATCTCAATCTCCAACTGCCTTATTTCACTCATAAATTTCTGCTCATCCTCTTCATAATAAATTTGCAATCAAATTCTTATTATAAACTCTAGAAAATCTGCAACAATGTGCTCTAGCATAGCCCCTGTATGAAGCTATCAACAAAGTATTCTTGGGGGATCTTTCACACCTGCAAATACCGTTCCTCTTGAGGGTTTTCATCCTCAAAAACCCATGAACCAAAGTTCAGTCTCCAACCTGTAGAAGAGAAAATATTTTCCAAGCATAACAAATGTGCGTGCAAACACCACTTTAATCTTTCTTCCTATCCCTACGCTCCAAAAGGGAATTAAATATAATATTTTAATGTTCTAATATTAATCTGGTATGACTCCATAAAGTGGGCGCTCAACATAAAATGGCTAAGTGACTATTCCTTTTCAAAAATATATCCATCCCTTTTAATAAAGTCACTTTATAATTATTCTACTAAGTTAAATATTTAATTTAACTTAGGAAAATATCGCGCCATTAAAATAATAGCTCAAATGGACTCCGAACATGGATTTCGAAGCACCGACGAGAAGGCCAATGAAGATCGAGTGAAATCCAAGTCCGTCGCACTGAGTCGCATCAAATTTGGGACCACTGCTAAAAATAGTAAAAATGGCTCAAAAGGTTCGAAAACGCCCGGAAAGACATCACCGCGAACCCCCTGACATTATTGAGCTCAATGCAACACTTGGAAAGGCCTCGAGACGACTGAACTGCCATGTCACCAAAACACTGTCTAGACTGACACTTACTATAAATAGCAGTGTTCTTCGAGGACCAAAGAGAACAAACCCAGAAAAACCTAGAAAGATTGTAGCCATGCAAGCACTTACTATAAATAGTAAGTATGGACAAGTTGTCTGAAGTCCCTTTGGAAAGTGTCATACAACTCCATTGGATCACCTAAGCATACTGGTGACATTGAAATACTCCTCTGATCAGGCTATCACAAACCCAGAAAGTCATCTCCAACTGTGCTGCAAGAGAACTCGAAAATGGGGACATTACACCATTTGACCATTTGAAGCCCTAGAAAGTCATCAGTGTGCAATTCCTTCCATCTGTCCACTTAGTCGATACTATTTTGCATCTATTCTTGCGCCAATATTTCTTTTTCTCTTCCACAATTGTCTTTGTAGTTGCCATTCTTTTTTGGAGCAAAGATCCACTTAAGTCGTTGACTAGATGCCTCGAACCCTTTTCCTGCAATAGTCAAGGTTGTGATCATATTCTCCCAATATGGGCTTCTAGTCACATTCAATGGAAGGTTGTTGTAGAACCAAAAACTTGACAAAAGTCGTTCCTACTTCTTCATGCTTCTTCTTGTGACAACCTATACCTTCAAGCAAAGGTTATTCCTATTGTGTTTTGGAGAACAAAAAGTCCTTATGATTGCATTCAGTTGGAGCTCAATTAAGTGGATGTGCCATGAATTCGTGGACCATGACAAGAATTTAAAATCTTTGTATCTGTTTTTACCTCTAATTCCTACGCCATGTTGGGATTTATCCCTGCTGCCTTGGCTGCGCCTATCCTCATCTCCTCCAATTTTTTTTACTCTATCAATGCAAGGGCAGCATTCATCTCCTATACAACCTCCCTCTGAATGTTTAGACACAATTTGATATCGTGTTGAATAATCCATGAAAGATGGTATTTGAGGCGATTGACGTCTACACTCATTTTCAATTTACAATAGTTGCAAAGGACCGATCTCATGCTCAGCCTTGGTATGCCATGTTTCCAACTAGCATCCTTGTCATGCTTTTGCTTCCACTTCCATTTATTGATGCCATTTAATACAATGTAATCTTGGCATTGAAAAAAAATGTTGCAAACCCTAGCATTGAAAAGATAAAAAAAATATAGAACTTGGCTTTGAATTTTTTGTAGAAATATAGAACCCTCACTTGTGTACATTAATTTGAATGCTTATAAAACACAAATGTACATGTTAAAACGATACATAAGAAATTAACCAATAAAATCATTTGGAATAAATGGAACATTGTGACTTGGAGAAAACCTATAAACGAAGAATCTTGTTAAAAGGAAGAATGAAATATAATGATGCATGATTGTTGCATGTGTTTTCCTTGAATTATGTGTAGTTAATTGGTTGAATAAGGTAGTGATAATTAGCAAAGTCGACTTCTAGATTTGTTACTTGAGTTAAGCTAGATTGTGGCTATCTCTAATTAAAACTATACCTAAGAAATTAACCAATAATATCACTTGGAATGTAATGTCCACTATTTAGCCTAGACAGTCAAATGAGGAGATTAGCCTATTACCAGACTCCCGTAGGCTAATGACATTGGTTAGGGGGTCTAATTGGACCAATTCACTAGGACTTACTATTTATAGTAAGTCAGGTAGGGCAGTGTGGATCGACATCCTATTTATAGCACTGTAGGATGTTATCAGAATATGTGAAACATATTATTAAAATTGAATGTCATACAGAGAAAGAGCGAATGCTCTTATTTAAAGAGGTTACATACTAAGAATATACTGAAAGTTTGCATAAAGCAAAAAGCTACAACTGACAAAGTAGAATGGATATAGACGAACTAAATTGAGAAAATAGAAACTACTTAATATTGACCATTATAGAAACTAGCTAATTTATTTTAATACCCCCCTTAATGGATATAGTTCAGTTCTTTGTGTTTGTCCGTACTTCAGTACGGATCTGGTTTTGAGGCGCCATTTTTTTCCCTTGAAATCACGTCTTCTTTGGGTTTGAAATCACGTTTCCTGTTCGAAACCCTAAGCCTTGAAATCGTGTTGTTGGTAATCGTGACTATGGAGTGTTGATTTTTTTTTAAGAAGGTGGTTCATTTCTAAAAATCGCGAATCCGTTAAATGCGATTTCTGCAAAGATTTTCATCTTCTAGGTCGAAGTCTCCTGGTCGCAGGCTCCTGATCTCGTGTTTTTTTTGTCTTGGCGAATCATCTTTTTATGGTCGTGTTTTTTGAAATCGGTGGAGAAATTTTGTATGGGCTTGGACCTACTGAAATGAGTTTTGTAGTTTCTTGTCTTTGCTAAAAGATTGAAGGTCACACTTTTGTTTTGCGATTTTTGGGAGTTCTCCTTTGTGTCGTTCTAAGCCAGTCGCCGCAACAACGTTTCTGTTTCGTTGTGTTGCTGAGGGAATTGAATCTATTTAGGGTTTGAACTTAAGACGACTTCAGTTCTGTTCTTGGCATGCGACACCAGATTGTGCACCTCTTCCCTTTGTTGTGACTCTGGCACTGCGGCTTCCAAGCTGCCGTTGAGTTGATTCTGTTTGGGGTGCAGTTCGTGGTCTTAGCACCAAGTGCTAAGACAAGAGATCAGCAATCACACTCGTGATCCTTTGCCTCAGGATTTGTGCCCAGCAGGCATGCAGACATATATTTTTTTCTATTTCGAAATCTGTGTTTAGATGTTCTGAGCCTATGCTTTACGTAATCTCGAGATCCGTGCCTTGAAATGTGTTCAAATTTGCCTCGAGATCCGTACCTTGAAGTCCGCATTCAAGATTCTTGAGTTAGTATATTCCATGCTTTCGGAATCTGTACCTCGTAACCTGTGCTAGGGTTCTATTTTCCCTGTCTGTGCCGTCTACTGCCCTATTTTCTGTGCCATCTTTGATCAACATCCTGTTGGAGAGCAGTTAGAAGTTCAACGGCAAGAATTACAACACTTGGAAGCAGCAAATGATGACAATCTTCAAGTATCGACGCCTTGACCAGCTAGTTCTGGGCAAATCTACATGTCCTCAAATGGCGGGTAAAGATCATGATAAATTCGATGAGCAGAATCGTGAAGCGGTGACGCTTATCAAGTTATCAGTCACCGATGATCAGCTGCCTCAGGTTTCGTCTGGGAAATCAGCGAAAGAAATTTGGGATTTGTTGAAGGATCTTCATGAAACGTTCGACAAGAGTCGTGCATTCTTTTTGAAGAACATGCTTTTCTCGATCATGATTGACGAGCAAATATCTCTGTAGGAGCATCTCACCAAAATCTAGGACATCCATGATCAATTGGAGGCGATTGGTCGGAACATGGACGAGGAAGATATGGTAGTCATCACTCTGAAAAGTGTACCCCACTCTTAAGAGCACTTTATTGAGACACTTGAAATTACTTCAACTAATGTTACTCTGAAGTTTTTAGATCTGTGCGACAAACTTCTGCAACAGGATTGATGGAGATAGCAGTTCGGTAGCAGTGCTAATTCCTCCTCCACATAGCAGGCATTTACTGCCAAGTCCTTTCAGTAGAATAAAGGCAACTATCAGCCCTCTCAACCATCTAGTGAGGGTTAATCACAGGACCCATCTAAGAAGAAAAACATCCAGTGCAATTACTGCCATAAGTTTGGCCATAGGAAAAAGGATTGCCAGAAACGCTTGGCTGCTGCACATTCCAAGCCTGAAGAATCGACCCCATTAGCCCATGTCGCAAAGCATTCTAAGCAAGAGTCTGCTTTCTACGCCTTTTAAGCCATCTCTTTTGCCTGATATTTTATTTTAGATGCTCGTGGACTAATTATCAGATTTAGGGGGCAAGTTGCTCTAGTTAGTGGATTGACCATTATGGAGGGGTATTAAAGTATTAATGGTCAATATTTGTTTCTATTAGGAAGTTTCTATTTCTGTTCTATGTTTAGTTTGTTTCTATCCTTTCTGCTTTTCTGCTTTGCTTATCTGTAGTTTCCTTGTGAAACTCCCACTTCTCCTTTGAGAAACTTCTGTTATCCTCTTTATATAGAGCGTTGCTCTTCATTGTATATATAACTCATTGAATAATATATATGCACATTATTCAGAAAATGTAACACAGGATCGGGGTACCTAGCATGTGTTTTGTGGTTTTGAGGTGGCCAGCGTATTATTTGTTGATGTATAAGTTAAATTCAATATTTAACTTATAATATATACATGGCTTAAGTGACTTTATTTTATTAAAGTGACTTTATAAAATATAAGTCATAACTTAAAGTGAGTTGCTAGGAGATGGGCGCCCCTCATGGTGATATAGGGGACTTAATAAAAGACATAAAATAATAAAATATTCCCCTTTCTTGGGTGTTGGGTAGAGAAGATGTAAAAAGAAAAGTGTGAGCTCATTGGCATTATTCACTCGCAAAAAAATGAACATTGTCATGCATTGCTTTGGAGCTTGAGCTTCGAGGGTTTGTACTTGATTCTGCTAAGATGAAAACCTCTTCAGAGTCCCCTTCTTCGTGCTTGAAAGATAGCATCAGGAAGGATTTTGGAAACCTCATCCAGGGGTTTCATTTGTGCTTCAGGTTGATGTATTTTGAGGGAGATTTGAGCAAATATCGAATGATCTTTTATGCAGATTGATGATGACAACTGAGAGTAAAGAATAATATGCAGGTTGAGGTTGTTTTGGACTGTGTAGCATCCCTTGCTGGGCCATACCATTCTCATGTTGGGCGCACTGTGTACAAGCAAGCCTTACCTGATATAAGGGCATTTTGGAGTGTTTTCTGGGTCTGTTTTGTGCTAATTTCCTAGGCGTTGAGGATCATATTGTAATAGCAAGGAGTTATGAGAAGATTGCAGGTTGTATTCTGAGTTGTTGCTGACTGTATTACTCCAGCCAAGCCATACACCGCTGCTACAGAAACTTGGGTGTCTTGGGACCCTAAACTACTATCTTCCGGGTGGTCGCCTAGAGGCCTATTTGCTACAACCATACATTATCTATAAGAATCTGTTCATGGATGAAGTCTACGAGGTGTTCATTGGTGTCCATATTGCTGGTCCGGGTATGTTCCTGTAATTCATATTTATGCATAATACGAATTGGGTCTTTATTATTATGAGCATATCAAAGTTTTTCTGGGTTCTTGTTATATTGCTTCTATTGTGTGATTTCAATGCAAAAACAACACATGCAAACACAAACATAAACCCTAAACCAAACAACAGTTAGAAAACGAAAAACTAAGGCATAAAACACTAGCTGTAACAGTGTATGTTACAGTGGTATCAGATAACAAGATCTTGACATCCTGTGTAGTTGTTTGGAACATGCAGAACAGGTGTCAAGTAATGCAACCGGGAACTCACCAGTACTATTTGAGACGGAATAGGTCACAACCAAATCTAGAGGTTCCACAGCATATAGACCCCTTTTAAGGTCTTGATACAGTTATCCTTCCCGTGGAAGTAATGGGGGACAAGGACCGTGAAGAACCTAGCACCCGAGACATTCTAAATGTGTTGGCTAGGGGACAGAGGGACTTAGAGTAGAACTTCAATCAAATGATGCAGATGTTGGCTAATCATTCCGTGAGTATTCAGACTCACGGATGAAGCATAGACCGAAGGGTTGTAGACTGCATAACAGAGTTGTAGAAGGTCAACAAACTTAATATACCTTACTTCGATGGTTCTGGAAAGACCACAACTAGAGCATGGGTGCAGAAGCTTGACAGCTTCCTACAACTCAACCCTCTGCCTGAGGAGGAGACCATCACATATGCAGCTCTACATTTGGACGATATTGCCCATAAGTGGTGGCACCATGGGAAGATTACATTGGGAAATGACCGGATTACTTCATATGTAGAGTTTACATGTCGTCTCATAAACAGGTTTTGATAAAAAGGACCCCGAGTTACAGTTTAAGGAGTTGACACAACTTAGGCAGTGGGGTTCAGTTGAGAGCTACATCTCTGAGTTTCAGAAATTGTCAGTGTTGGTGACAAATATCTTAGAGTGCAGATTGCTGGTTTTGTTTATTGATGGGCTTACAGATCCATTACGAGGTTGTATTAAGGGCCTCAACCCACTTTCTCTCCATGAGGCAATGAAGAAGGCTAGAGACATGGAGTCTTCATCTTCCAAAAGGAGATTTCGATCGAAGGAATTCCCATATAGGAAGGATAAGGATAAGAAACCTTTTCAGAAAGATACAAATCAGCCAAGGGAGAAAACAAACCAGTTAAACAATGATCAACTAAATGAATATAGAAGGAAAAAACTTTGCTTTTATTGCAAGGAACCATGTGATCCTTCACACATGTGCCTTAATAAGGCAAAGGCAAAGTTAATAGAATACTATTCAGCTGAGGAGTCCCATTCAGAGGCATTGGACCAGCCATCGGACAGAGAAGATAGTGGAGATGAGGGTGCCTCTCAGCATAGCAGTGACAGTGATGGAGCATTGGCACAACTTTCTAGCTTCCAGAAAGTTGGCTCCTTCAGAGTTAGAGGAGTCCTTGGGGGTCAGCGCATTATCACCTTAATTGATACAGGTGCAACACACAATTTTATTGATGAGGGGTTGGTGGCTAAGCGAGGACTTAAGGTAGAAGAGTTTGAAGGGTTCAAAGTAATGGTAGTTGACGACTTCAAACTCACTTGTACTAGAAAGATTTCTGGGTTGACCATACAGAAGGGAGAATATGAGCTTAAGGATGATTTCTATGTTGTTGGCATAGGAGATACAGACGTGGTATTGGGCATGCATTGGATGATGACACTTGGAGAGTTAACCATGAACCTGAAGAAAATAGAAATGAAGTTTGAATCCAATTTGAAGAAAATAGTGCTGAGAGCATTGTCAGATGGAGGACCTCGGATAGTCTCTCTCAAGAGGATGGAGAGAATGTTGCGCCATGATGAGGTAGAGTGGGCAACAGAGTGTCTAATTATGCCAGAGTCTCCACAGCAGCCTAAGGGCAATTATCATCCAGATATATAGAAGCTATTGACCAAACACAACAAGGTGTTTGGTAGTATACCTCCAAGAGGGCCACCTGACAGAGGTATCGAGCATGTCTTTGAGCTCGAGGACGGGTCTAAGCCCGTGATTACTACTCCCTATCGTCATCCTAAGAGGCTCAAGGATGAGATAGAGAAGACCATCAACGAACTATTGGAGATGGGACACATCAGACCAAGCAAAAGCCCATTTGCATCTGCAGTAGTATTGGTCAAGAAAAAAGATGGGACCATTCGGATGTGCATCGATTACAGGGCCTTGAATAAAAAGACGATCAAAAACAAGTATCCAATTCCCCGCATAGATGAGTTGATAGATGAATTGCACGGGGCATGTTATTTTTCTAAGATAGATCTGAGATTGGGATACCACCAGATTTAGATGAGGCAAGAGGATATAGAGAAAACAACATTCAAATGTCACTACGGCCACTTTGAGTTCTTGGTGATGCCGTTTTGGTTGACCAACGCCCCTGCTACTTTCCAGAGTTGTATGAACCAAATCTTCAGGAAGCAGCTAAAGAAGTTTGTATTAATTTTCTTTGATGACATCCTGATTTTTAGCAGAACTTGGGAAGAGCACATGAGACTTTTGGAGGAGGTTTTGAGTATCCTTGAGAGTGAGTCCCTCTATGCCAAGGAGTCCAAGTGTGACTTCGACATGACATAGTTGTTATATCTGGGTCATATAATCAGTGCAGATGGTGTGAGGGTTGATCCAGAGAAAATCAGGGCAATCATTGAATGGCCTCCACCGATTTGTAAAAGGCTTCTCACAGACAACAACACCATTGACAGACTTGACCAGGAAAGGAGCCTTTGTATGGACAGATGTAGCACAAAAGTGTTTTGAACACTTCAAACATTTGATGTCTACCTGCCATCAGGAGAGGGGATAGGGGTAGTTTTGATGCAGGAGAAACACCTAATTGCATTCGAGAGTAGGAAGCTGAGGAGTGTGGAGAAGAGCTACTTGGTATATGACCGAGAGATGTTGGCCATAATGCATGCATTGGCCAAATTCAGACCTTATCTGGTTAGCGGGAAGTTTATCATCAAGACAGATCATAACAACATAAAATATTTTAATGAACCAGAAAGATCTGAATGATCGACAACAGAAGTGGGTAAGTAGGCTCCAGGCTTATGATTTTGACATTGAGTATGTCAAGGGCAAAAATAATGTAGTTGCAGGTGCACTATCCAGGAGACCCCACTTGTGTTTGCTTGGGGAGATATCTGTTGGTTGGAAAGAGATGATTTCAGCAGAGCATGCCAAGGACTCTTGGGCAGCAGGAGTCATTGAGGGCACTGTTCGTGATGACAGGTATTCTGTGGTGAATGATCTGATTATTTATAAGGACAGGATATTGTTAGTGCCTAATTCACAGTTCAAAAACAAGATTCTAAGGACTTTCCATGATACACCCATGGCTAGCCATCCCTGGTTCTTCAAAACATACAGACAGGTACGGGAGAGATTTACATGGAAAGGACTTAAGAATGAAGCCCTTAAGTATGTTCGTGAGTTCCCAATATGTCAACAGAATAAAAATGAACATACTTATCCAGCAGGGTTATTGCAGCCTTTGCCGATTCCCGATCAAAAGTGGGAATATATCTCCATGGATTTTATCATAGGGCTACCAAAGGTTCAGGGGAAGGATTGCATCTTTGTGGTGGTCAACAAACTGACCAAGTTTGCACATTTCTTCGCCATCTCAGCGACATATACAACAGTACAGGTAGCTGATCTCTTTTTTAGGGAGATATTCAGGTTACATGGGATACCTAAGGGCATTGTGAGTGACAGGGATAGTAAGTTCCTGAGCTTGTTTTGGCAGGAGTTGTTTAGGTTGTGTGGCACTGAATTAACTCCCAGTACTAGTTACCACTCGTAGACTGACGACCAGATAGAGATAGTAAACAAATGGGTGGAAGGGTATCTCTGAAACTATGTGTCGGGGCAGCAGAAGGCATGGGTTAGATGGTTGCACCTGGGGGAGTACTGTTATAACATGACATATCACACGTCTATCAGGATGACTCCATTCAGGGCCTTATATGGGTATGATGCCCCTTGCTTCACAGATTTGCTGCTTGGTGATAGTAGGGTGCCAAAGGCAAAAAGACTTGTTGCAGGAGAGCCAAGACATCATGAAAGAGCTCAAGGAGAATATGCAGCAAGCATAGAATCAGCAGAAGCTCTATGCTGATCAACACCGAGTAGAAAGGAGTTTCGAGGTTGGAGATATGGTTTACTTGATGCTCCAACCCTACAGGCAGTCCACTTTGAAAAGAAGTGGAGCAGAGAAACTCAAACCCAGGTTTTATGGTCCGTTTAGAGTAGCCAGAAGAGTTGGGGAAGTAGCTTATGAGCTTAAGCTACCAACAGATAGTCGGGTGCATAATGTGTTTCATGTGTCCAGGCTTAAGAAAGCACTTGGCCATAATGTGGTTCCTTCAGCTGAGCTTCCACCATTGGATGAGGAGGGGAAGCTAATCTTGGTTCCTGAGGCTATCATTGACACACGTGAGAGAAATATCAAGAGTTGGATCATCAAGGAGTACCTGGTGCAATGGAAGAACTTGCCAGTTGACGATGCAATGTGGGAGAGTGAGCAGATACTTTAGCATCCTGAGCTGAGATTGCTTGAGGACAAGCAATTTTGGGGAGGGCGGACTGTAATGTCCCCTATTTAGCCCAGACAGTCAGATGGGGAGATTAGCCTATTACTAGACTCCCGTAGGCTAATGACATTGGTTAGGGAGTCTAATTGGACCAATTCACTAGGACTTACTATTTATAGTAAGTTAGGCAGGGTAGTGTGGATCAACTTTCTATTTATAGCACTACAGGATTGGGGTAACTAGCATGTGATTTGTGGTTTCGAGGTGGCCAGAGTATTATTTGTCGATGTATAAGTTAAACTGAATATTTAACTTATAATATATACATGGCTTAAGTGATTTTATTTTATTAAAGTGACTTTACTTTGTAAAATATAAGTCATAACTTAAAGTGAGTTTCTAGGAGATGGGCGCCCCCCATGGTGATATAGGGGACTTAATAAAAGACAAAAAACAATAAAATATTCACCTTTCTTGGGCATTGGGTAGAGAAGAGGTGAAAAGAAAAGTGTGAGCTCATTTTGCATTATTCACTCGCAAAAAATTGAACATTGTCATGCATTGCTTTGGAGCTTGAGCTTCGAGGGTTTGTACTTGATTCTGCTGAGACGAAAACCTCTTTAGAGTCCCCTTCTTCGTGCTTGAAAGATAGCATCAGGAAGGATTTTGGAAACCTCATCCAGGGGTTTCATTTGTGCTTCAGGTTGATGTATTTTGAGGGAGATTTGAGCAAATATCGAATGATCTTTTATGCAGATTGATGATGACAGCTGAGAGTAAAGAATAATATGCAGATTGAGGTTGTTTTGGACTGTGTGTAGCGTCCCTTGCTGGGCCGTACCATTCTCATGCTGGCCGTACTGTGTAGAAGCTAGCCGTACCTGATATAAGGGTATTTTGAAGTGTTTTTTGGGTCTGTTTTGTGCTAATTTCCTAGGCATTGAGGATCAGATTGTAATAGCAAGGAGTTATGAGAAGATTGCAGGTTGTATTTTGAGTTGTTGCAAATTGTATTACTCCAGCCAGGCCATACACTGCTGCTATAGAAACGTGGTTGTCTTGGGAGACTAAACTACTATCTTCCGGGGCTTCTATATTGTTTATCTTGGTCGCCTAGAGGCCTATTTGCTACAGCCATACATTACATACAAGAATCTGTTCATGGGTGAAGTCTAGGACGTGTTCATTGGTGTCCATATTGCTGGTCTGGGTAAAACAGAGATACGAAGTTGTAAATTGGCAAATGGGTATGTTCTTGTAATTCATATTTATGCATAATATGAACTAGGTCTTTATTATTTTGAGCATATCTATCATAGTTTTTTTGGGTTCTTGTTATATTGCTTCTATTGTGTGATTTCAATGCAAAATCAACACATGCAAACACAAACATAAACCCTAAACAAAACAACAGTCAAAAAACGAAAAAACTAAGGCATAAAACTCTGGCCGGAACAATGTATGTTACATGAAATAAATGGAACATTGCGACTTGGAGAAAACGATATATGCTTATTAACCAATAAAATCATTTGGAATAAATGGAACATTGTGACATTGGTTGAATAAGCTAGTGATAATATGCTAATTGTTAGCAAAATTAACATCTAGATTTCTTACCTAATTCTAACCTAATTGTGGCTATCTCTACTTAAACTGTTACCTAAGAAATTAACCAATAAATTATTTGGAATATGGAACATTGTGACTTGGGGAAAGCCTATAAACAAAGAATCCTATTAAAATGAAGAATGAAAAATAATGATGCATGATTGTTGCATGTGTTTTCCTTGAAATTTGTGAAGTTAGTTAATTGGTTGAATAAGGTAGTGATAACATGCTTATTGTTAGCAAAAATCAACATTTAGATTTGCTACCCAGGGCTAACCTAGGTTATGTTGTGGGCCCATAACCCATAGGTTGCAGTATCATTTTCACTTTAACTTTTGAAAATATGAGATGGTTTGAACGAAACAATGGTTTTATAGAATGTAAAAGCAAACATATTTTTTTAGGATTAGACATGGGGGCATGTTAAATTTTACAGGGGGAGAGATGAACTGTGATTACAAACTTTTCTGCGATATGGAAGCTTTAGGAAAAAGAATAGAAAAAAAAAAATAATATAAACCTATTGTACAATTTTGATTTGGAAATGAGCAAGTAGTTTATGGTACAAAGATGATCATTTTCATGTGATATTTAAATCTTACACATGTTTCTTTTATAAACATTTTTAGAGACTAAAGAAATTCAGAGTAAGCCTAGGTTGTTAAAGACTTATACCAATTATTTTTGACAAAACAAAACTAGTACATTGGCTCAAACCAAATCTAGCCCACAAACATAGTCGAATGTCAAAAGAAAAAAAATACTTGAGCTGTTTATTGTGACTACAACCTCATCGACTTGCACATCCTAGGTACATGTATATTTAATTAGAATCCCTGTTGGCTAATTAGATAAGATAAAAACTTATATTCCCAAGGCAAAGCATGAGATGAACTTGTCCTAATGAAGTAGTAGTTTGTAGTTACAAATTTGTCAATTAACTCAATTACTTAAACAAAGGAAACATTAGCCTAGTGTTTCTCTATGCATGTGCTATGTAGGTGGTAATGATTTGTTAATGTCTTGTTAATTTGTTAATTTTAGACCTAGTGTTTCTTAAGCTGCCTTGTGGGATTATTTTTACCATCTTTTATTTCCTTGTACTTTGTTAGAGGACCTGATCAACCCAATAAACTTGTACTTGTGCTTTGTGAAGTATTGTATAGGATTGAGTTCCTTTGAATTTTATATTATATCATTGATTATCTGTGAGTCTATGACAAGGTGAGGTATGTTGGAGTTCTTAGTGTGACAAAAATTTAGGTATTATAAACATCTTATTGATAGCATTCAACTAATATAAGCAAAATTGACTTGTCGCAAATCCTTGTTTGAGTGACTATGAAGTGATATTAGGTCATTTTAGGGATAATTGTGTACTTGTTGCCATTCAATTTGTATTCAACAAAGGAAAAGAGGATAGTCATGTAGTCCGGAATATATGATTATCATCTTGGAATGTATTTTGAGTATGTAGGTTATAAGGTAGTCAATGGTGGGTGATCCCATTGTATGGGATATGCATGCCTTTCACTAAGTAAGCGCTATGTAATCATGTGATAATACTTTTGCTAAATCTACATTGAAGTTGTGTAAAAGAATAACACATCAATTAAAGATAAGGGGTACATGAGTGTTCAATTTGAAACGTGTATATATAGTTTTAATTAGGCTATTGATTAGCAAAATATTTATGTTGAATCTAATTGAGATTAAATTACACTAGAAAGTGTTATTGAAAAGATCTAGAAACTTGTAAAATAGAAATTGTAGATGAAATTAAAGTGAAATGAATTCACTATAATGTTCATAGTGGCACTTGGGAAACTGATGTTATTAGAAAGCAATATCCACACTTGTTTAAATGAATGATTTTGCGTGATTGTTGTAGATGCTCCATGAAGTATTTGGGGCATTAGTTAAGCTACAGGGGGTGAATTGTTATGGGAATTTTTTCCCATGAAAAGAATTAAACAAATAAAGTTTATAAAGCTTTATTAAAGAATAAAATAACAATTTATTTAATAGTAAAAAGGGATATGTAAAACAAAAGGATGAAAATAAATTACTTTCAAGTTAAAAAAGAAGTTAAAAGAGCCTTATAGAAATAAAACACTTGTGTTTGAGTGAATTCTTACATGAAGAGTGCAAATAGAAATTAATAATTGTAATGATATTCATTATTTTGTAATGATGCTATGGATGGGTGTAACGGTTGGAACCCACCCTTCGGGTTATTATATAAACCCATGAATTGAATTTAAAAGAATATATATGTTTATTTTGGGTCACTCTTGGAATACAGTGGTTTGGTAGGTAGGCTATTAGCATTAGGAGAGAGGTGTTTAGAGTGTGTCCAACTCAGGGTATAAAGTACACCTGAGATTATCCTGGCCAAGGCTGTGATGCATGGGCACGTGTTGTGTTTGATTACACAGGTTCCCTCTAGAGTGTGCCATAGTTACAGGGCATTACCACTAATCTTCTAGAGGGTGTGGAGCTATTTCCGGAGTTTATCTCAAATAAGTATTATTTGACTTTTAGATCTCAAATGTAATATTTGAAAGTTGATCATAATGAATATAAATTTCTGCTTATTTAATATTGAATTTCATATTCTGCATGTTTAACATTGTATTTAATTAAATACTATTCACAAATAAGTTGAATGCCTAAATTAATACAACATTGTGTTCAGATAAATATATTGTTCATTTTAATTTTAGAAATTTACCATGTTACAAAAGATAATTGCTTGGAAAAATTTAGAAATGTAAAACATATTTACAATTAGCTAAAGTCGCCACAAGAAGAGCTCAAAGGAAAATGATATTGTGTGAGTGAGAAGGGAGGGTGTCAAGGGCTTAAAAAGGAAAAAAATCTACGTTTTTACCAATTGCCTATGTGCAGGCCACGTTGTAGACTACGGGCCGAGTTACAAATTTGGACTGCTGAGTATTCAAGAGTACTTGCTGCAAGTAATGTAAATTATATGGAGAAGCACAAAAGAATTTCCTTATTGCAAAATCAAAGGTACATAAGGGCTGTTTGTAGACAATTATCCTCTCCATTAAAAATCAATAATAGAAGTTACAAGCGTTGTTGGAACCAAATACTCCTGAGCAACCAAAACCAACCAATTCTAAGACAAACAAAGACTAACAATAAAATAAAAATAGACTAACTCTATTTATATGGGACACCTCTATAAGAAGAGAAGCATATCCCTAGTAAATGAGCAAGCCTTTGTTGCCTTTTGGAGAAATAGCCAACAAACACCCTTGTGATCTAGAAGCAACATTTGAGCAAGAAAACTCCAAAAACTCCCATGTAATTAGAGAGAGCTCTTTGGACAAACACCAAGATGCTTGCAAAATTTCTTAAACTTAAGTTGATCACGAGCTTGGTGAAGATGTAAAGTTTCTATTTAGTAGTAGGACAATTAAGAAGATTTAGAGTCATCTTACAAACCAACATTGATAAATAATGATACTTCACTTCCATGTGTTTAGTGTGGGCATGAAAACCTTTGTTGCCTTTTGGAGAAATAGCCAACAAACACCCTTGTGATCTAGAAGCAACATTTGAGCAAGAAAACTCCAAAAACTCTCATGTAATTAGAGAGAGCTCTTTGGACAAACACCAAGATGCTTGCAAAATTTCTTAAACTTAAGTTGATCACGAGCTTGGTGAAGATGTAAAGTTTCTATTTAGTAGTAGGACAATTAAGAAGATTTAGAGTCATCTTACAAACCAACATTGATAAATAATGATACTTCACTTCCATGTGTTTAGTGTGGGCATGAAAAGTGGATTCTTATTCATCTTGATAGCAATCTATGTGTCAACCCAAAGAGGAGTATGGGCAATCTATGAACACCAAACATCATCCAAAATACGCCACAAAAAAAATCTCAAGAGAAGTGTCCAAAGCAGTAGTGTACTCAGGCTCTATAGAGGAATTGGCATTGTGTTTTGTTTCTAACTACACCATGCAATGGTACTTGAACCCATGTGCTTAGTGTACCCTATAGTAGATATTTTGTCATCAACACAATCGACATAATTTGCGTCCAAGATTCCAACAAGTCAAAAGTTCTTGTTCTGATAATACTCAAGGCTGTGTATCTTCATTGCTTTAAGGCATTGAAGAATTCGATTTGTTGCTTGCCAGTGAATTTACCTAGGCTCATGCATGAGTTGGTATAGAACCCCAACAACAAAAGAAATATTGGGCTTGGTGGTTAACAAGTAGATCAAATGTCCAACCAATTTCCTGTACATAGTGTCATCAACAAAATGACTTTGACAAGATTGATTGAAAATGAATTTTTTGACATTTGACGACAACAAACGAATGACGGACGTTGATGACGTGATATGATGATTTGATGATGACAAAGGAGTTTCTTGTAACACAATCCGGTTTTGCATTGGGTACAATAGTCATCTAATTTAATGTATAAATCCTCCATGTTTTTATGTAGGAAATAATACCAAATGTAGAATACAACTTGAAAAAGTATTGCAACCGCATGTTAGATGAATGTGCTCTTTTAAATGAAAAGCAAGTCATATGAAAAAAATTGAAAGATAGTTACAACGTGTGGTGTGGGAGATATATAGAAGCCCTTTGAAAACTATTGAAAAGACAATTCTAATCTAGCTTGGAGGGTTCGATCTCATCAAAAATATTTGAGAAGGCTTATTGACATGTTCCACTAGAGGCAAGTTGCACACATGTTGATTGGTTCTTGTGGTGGATGTAGGGATGTGAAATTGGGTGCCGATCTTTTGCTAGCCTTAGTAGCATGGGGCTTGAGCAACATCAAATTGGGCCATCATGATTAAATTCACAAGATTTTTGTAATGTCCCCTTCCTAAGCGGTTCGGAGGATTAGGGTTAGTCTATCAACAGTTCCCGTAGACTAACACGGATGGTTAGGGGACTCATGTTGGGATTTCCTTTTCTAGTGCAGTTTCGGACCTCGTGGCCGAACTTACTATTTTTAGCAGGGGGCTTGACTCGGAGCAGGTTGGTGCGAATCGGTTGGACTTCATTGGTTTTCATTTGATCGATCTAGCGGTGCTATGAAATCTCAATTCAAAGGTCAAATGAAATTTATTTTAATGATATATTAATTGCCTAAGTTAAATTAATTATAAGGGGCAAAGTGACTTTATAATAAAGGGGACATGTTTTATTGAAATTTTTCATAAATCATAAAGTCACAAAGTTTGGGAACCCAACTACAAAGAGTATACACTTGAATACATAGTCATGAAGTATACACTTGAGTATAGAGTCATAGAGTATACACTCGAATACAAATACAAAGTCATAGAGTATACACTCGAATACATAGTCATGAAGTATACAACCGAATACATAGTCATGAATACAAATACAAGTCATAGAGTATACACTTGAATACATAGTCATGAAGTATACACTTGAGTACAAAGTCATAGAGTATACACTCGAATACAAATACAAAGTCATAGAGTATACACTCGAATACATAGTCATGAAGTATACACTTGAATACATAGTCATGAATACAAATACAAGTCATAGAGTATACACTCGAATACATAGTCATGAAGTATACACTTGAGTACAAAGTCATAGAGTATACACTCGAATACAAATACAAAGTCATAGAGTATACAATCGAATACATAGTCATGGAGTATACATTTGAGTACAAAGTCATAGAGTATACACTCGAATACATGTAAGTCAACTATCATTCACAGGATGGCAGGAAAGATGCTTTGATACCACTTGTAATGTCCCCTTTTAGGATATTCCTGATTTCTTTACTTGCATACAATAAGATCACTAGAAAGGGACATTAGAGATATTAAAAATTAATAAATTAAGATAATATTCAGTTCCTAGCATCATTCATATTAAATTCATCTATAATAGCATAATTAATAATGAGAACAATACTACATAACACAAACAATGAGATCAAATCATCATAGCATAATCCATATTCAATTCAATTCATAACACAATTCAGTATCGACTATGTTCAAGTCTTAATCCTTACTTCCTTTCTAATTCTCAACCAAAAAAATTTTATAATCCAAAGTGGGCGTTGGGTTTGGAGGAAACAAAAGAAAAAAGAAGAGTCATTTTCATTCATTCACGGATATCAGTTTTTATGAGTCTGACCTTGTTTGTGGAGAACAAGGGTTTGCACCAGCTTCATCGGAGACAGAAACCTCCTTTGATGAGAGCATCTGCAAGGTTGGAAGACACTCTAAGGATGTTGTTTTGGCGTGGCTTCATCCAGGAGTCATTTTGAGCTTCATTGCACTATTTTCAGCTTGTCGTAGAGGGATTTTCAAGATCATATCTTCAGTTTTTTAGCACAATAATTCAAAGAGGACAGTGATGAATGCATTCCAGGTGATAGCAGCACTTTTGAGGGTATCTTGAAGAGCTTTCACTCTCTAAGCTGGCCGTCCCTGCACAGTACTAGGCCGTACCAGGTTGTGGGGTTTTTGGGATTGTTTGTGACACTTCTTCATTGATTTCCCATCTCAGATTTGGCGTGTAGTGTTGCTAGTACAAAACAGTGATTTCCAAGGCTATTCGGTGGAGATTTGAAGATGTTCAATGCTTCTACTGGCTGTACCAGCAGTCTACCTGGACGTGGCTGTCATGAATGATTGTGTTTGAGGGTTATTTGATATTTTAGTGTCACTGCTGTGGCGTCCACACTAATTTGTGATTGAACATCTTTCCGGAGGCATTGCACTTTCCCAATCTGCTGATACAGCTTATTCTAGCTCAGTTTTTGGTGGACAGCAAAAAGGGTATGTTGAAACCCTAGTTATTTTGCATGTTCATGATATGGGTATTGTTCCTTTATGCTTCATAATACATTTCTATCAATATTAAGCATCTAGGTATTTCTATTTCATTGCCTTTTCGAAAGTATGTATACGCATGTGTTTCTATGTCAAAATGCAAAACACCAAAACGCAACAGGTATCAACTTAACCACAGAAAACTGAAAAAAATGGTCTTAGAAAAGGGGTGGGACATTACAATTTTCATGTCCATTTGGAAGGCTTTAGCAGATTAATGACCAGGTTCACCAACTCCAATGTGTTTTGTGCTAAGAAGAACCTCATTAGGTGGCTATGCAAATCAATAGGACAAGCACGTGGTCACATGGTGAGGAAGAGCAAAGTGTTGAATGTAAGGGCCATTTCGGGGATGTTGGGGTGTCCCCAGTAAAAAAAAGAGGAATGCCTTGTGGACATGCTCCTTTGTAGGAGACACCATAGATTGGGTTGTAAAAAAGGTGAATAGGAGGGAAGGGGGAGGGAGATTTCCCATCCCCATCTTATAATGTTTGGGATTTCTAGGACAGGTGTGTGGTTGTAGGTCCCAAATATACGTCTTGCATTTTGTAAACTCTGCACAAACTGACTATATTAACTAAGGATGACATTCTATTCAATTTAATATGTTGTGTTCTTATGGTGTGATTGTTACTGTATATAAATTCTTATACAATAGTTTTGTTCTTGTAAATATTGTTGGGTATTTTACCTTTTTGGCATTTCTACTTACAAATATATTAAGGAAATGAATTGGATTTGAACTTGATGAGATATGAGCACGGGGATATCTCTTTTTGTTAATGCCAGACTGCAATTTGGAAATCTTGGAAATGTACACTGAATGCATGATTCCAGAAAGTCTATGTATCATTGAAGTGTGGAAGTTATACTTAGACTGCAATTGTAGCCCGTAAATTTCAAATTTATGGAAGTAATTGAAACTAACACATGCTATCTAGCAATGATGAAATCAAAATTGCAATAAGTATGAGCATGAAAATTAAAATAATATGTTAACTGGTTATGGTGTAGGATTCAAGAATATGTTTAAAGCTTTCTACCCAATTCACCATATGTAACAATATTGATCTCAATTGGCAGTGGGGCAGATATTTGGATATGAAATGCAATCAAAATCGTGAAGAAGCTATCTTACAATTAGATAAGCTTTACAATTTTTGAACAACTAAACGTATATCTATACTTCTCATTGATTTGTAAATCATCACTCTAGGCAGTCAATAGGTCAAGTCTCCTATTATGCTGGAAAATTTAGCTACTAGATTGTTAACATTATCAGATTCTTATTCTTAAGTAAATAGGTAACATGGGTGACGATGCATGACCTTTCTATGCTATACAGTTTTTGTTGCCTTTCAGTCTCATGAAACTGATTTTGGCATTGTGACAGACAAAAGCAGTCCTTGATGTGGCAAAAACAATCAAGCGTGTTGTCCTTCTGTCTGGAACACCTTCATTGTCAAGGTGATATATACTACCTCTAAAATTTTACTGTAAATTTGTGTCTGGGTTCTGAACTTTACTAATTGCGAAGAGCTGATTCTTGTGTTTTCCTTGTTAACCAAGGTAAGATTTAGATAGAAAGAAGTATATACTTATTGTCATATATTTGATTTAAGGATCATATTTGATTTACGGATCTTTATTTATGAACTAAGGTTTTAGTATTTTTGAAAATACAGGCCATATGATATTTTTCACCAAATTGATATGTTATGGTAAGTTTTCAGCCCTATTATTTTTTCAAAGTTTCTATTTGCTTGTCAAAGTGAAGTTGGCTTCTTTTATATTTAGTTTGTTTATGATACCTCTACCTTGTGAAGTAGAGCTATTTATAATTTTCCTTTATTGAACATATGCCTACTTTGGACAGGCCTGGGTTGCTGGGGAAAAACAAATATGACTTCGCACGAAATTACTGTTCCATGCAAAACATAGTGTCTAAACAGAGGAGCTACCAGGTAGATAAGCATAACTGAAAATAATTTATATTTTCATCAGAAAATAAAGTTAATCATAGCGTAGTGAATTCCCAAATGTGGATGGATGAAATCATGAATCAATGTTTTCCTGATGCTTGAATTAAATGATACCATTTATTTTATTATAATTTATCGATATTCATGAGGATAGTTAGATGGTCGTTATTTTATTATGATTTGTTGATTTATTTATCTATCTGTCCTTGAAGCAGTTTCTGCTCCCCTAGGGGTTGTCCTGTATATCCAGTTTTGCAGGGATTAAAAATCTGAAACAGTTTGCATTGAATTTAGAAACATTTCATTCCAAATTTGACATTACCCTTTTTGAAAATGTTGATATGCCTAAACAGCTGTTGTCTGTGTCAAAGCTCAATTCTGCTTTTTAAAAATGTTTAGTCAATGGAACTTTATTTTGCTCCTAACTTGATCAATGCACATCACAAGTCTCTAAATTCATTAACAAAAATAAAACAGTGAGCAATCAGCCAAGAAGATTTAGACAAGAGTAAGCAGCACCAGAGGGTCCAGCTGAAAAATAACTTAGAAGAGTTGAAACAGCAGCAGATATAAGTGCAGCTTGTATCAATATTTAGAGTATCAAGCAACAAGATTGTATTGACCATGCAATCTCAGAATTGGAGGAAAACCATGAGAAAGGGAAAATACAAAAATATTTGTGAGGATGTTAAAATATACAGTTGTCGTAAATGCAATTCATATGTACTGATATTATTTAGAAATATTGACATAGGAAATAAATGCATAGTATTAAAACATAGGATTGTGCTCTACAAAAAGGAGTAATAAGGTAGGGTTCGCTAATTAGCTTTGTAACTAATGATCTGTTATGAATTTGTTGGTCATCTTTCTCACTAAAATGTATTCTTGAATTTCATGTTCCAAAACGATCGGTGAAAGTACAGCTAGATTTTTTCTCTCCATTTGCTGAGTTTGAGTGTTCTTCTCTTGTCTATGTTTTTCTCCTTTTATGGCATCAACATTGTAGGTGTGTGAGGGTTTAGGGATGGTGAAGAGAGGTGTACGGGAGGAATTGAATAATCAAATCTCGTGGAATAGATCTATAATTAATATCTCAAACTCTAGAATTAAACAGCGCGAGTTCCAATTTATCTTCGCTAAATTATTGAATTGGCCAAAACCCTAGACAGTCTTGGGTACAATTCATTTTGGAATCGAAAATTGGTTTGATTTGCTTGTGGATTTGCCTAGGGCACAGATTTTTGCACATGGATTCATTTGGAATTGTTCTTGCGCATAACTGAATGATGCCAACTGTGTCAAGGCAGTTATAGCAGCAAGTGACCATAAAAAATGCTCCCTAAACGCTAAACCAATGGTCATTTTCACTTGTGTTTTGTTTAATAAGTTAGGAAACAAGAAACAGAAGGCATTCTTTGTTTTGGGTAACACAGTAAAAAGCAAATGCTTCTTTGATATCTTTGTTTTGGATTCTAGAGTAGAGTGTAAGTGTGGAAGTTTGTTGTGGGGTCAAACCAGAGGTAGAACTGCTGCTCGTGATCTCATTCTTGTTACTTCCATGTTTCTCAAGTTTTAATAAAACAATGTATGTACATAGCTTGCAAACTATTATAATTAATTTATTAAATTATTTATGGTTTAAAATTTTAATTCATTTAATGATTTAGCTTTTTAGGAGATATGTTTTTTTTTTCAGTTTCAACTTTTAGTTTTCATTTGTTTGGATTTTAGGACATATTGTTCAATATTTGTTTTCTTTCTGAACTCATTGTCTTAGGGATTACAATGGTAGCCAATTCTAGCTCTATTGGTCAACCCTACTTCAAAGTCAACCCAAGTTCACCTTTGTGGAGGCATGTAGACATGATAGAGCAGATATCGAGTCGTGGGACATTTGTTTGGACATGTAGTGGGTGTGGTTAGAGATATACAAGCTCATATTGTTAGGTGAAAGCCCATTCATGTGCCATTCTTGGCAATGGAATCAAGACTTGCATAGAGTAGAATGGTCTACCTTTGCCAACTCATAAAATAGTAGAATATATCAAAGAGGAGGAAGCATATGTAGCAGTTGTCCTTATAAGTAGAACATGGCACTGTTTGAGGAGAGGAAAGGGGTCATGGAAGCCCTTTACGTCCCCATCTCATAGCATTGTCCCTAATGTTGTGGTAGAGAGCTACCCATTTTTTGGCAAGAATGAAGGAGAGCCCGCCAATGTGAAAAGAATGAATGGGCCATTAGATAGTGCATTTCAAAATGGTGCTAGATAGATTGCTGATCAAACCGTTGCAAGATTTGTTTATGCGAATGGTTTGTCCTTCAATGTTGTTTGATCACCATATTGGCAAGATATGTCGAGAAAAGTAAATGATGCTCAAAAAGGGTACATGGGCTTAGGTTATGAGATGGTGCACAACACCTTTTTATCAAAGGAGGTAAATAATATAAAAAAAATTATTGGCTCCCATTAGGCATTTGTGGAAACAAACAGGGGTGTCCATCGTTTTTGATGGATGGAAGGATGCTAGAAATCGACCATTAATCAATGTGATTGTAGTGTGCCTCCAAGGAGCAATGTTTTTGCAAGCCGTGGATTGTGAGGGGTAGGTGAAGGATGCACAACTTGTTGCTAACATCCTTATATAGTGCATTGGTTAAGTGGTTCTCAAAATGTTGTCCAAGTCATAATGGCCAACTCAAAGAATTGTAGAGTGGCTAGTATGTTGGTTGTGGCACAATTTTCACATATATTTTGGAAACCCTGTGTTGTCCATTCATTCAACTTTATACTGCAAAAGTTAGGCAGGAAAATAGATTGGTTCAAACAAGTCTATGTTGAGGTCGAAGAGATCCAAATGTTCATGACAAACCACGTTGCATGCTTTTTTTAGATGATTCTCGCAATTGGAGCTGCTAAAGGTAATTGAAAGTTGAAACAATACAATTTTTAAATTTATTGTATCACTTTAGTAATTTATTTTTTAAAATCAAAGTTGCATGGACACGGATATGGTATGAGACATAGATATGACGATTTTTTAAGACCCCTAATATGGATACGACTGGTTATGACATTCATAAAACACAAACACACACATAAAACACAATTTTATAACTCATAAGTTATTAGAGGAGATTATCTTTACTTTAGAAGCAATATAGACACATAATTGTCGCATATTCCAAAATGTTTATATTTAGTTATAGTTTCATCTTAAACAAAAAATTAAAATTAAAAATTATAATAAAGTAAACTATAAACTAAATATAAATTAAAAATATTAAAATTTAGATGATTTAACTACAAAATTATGAAACAAAAGAATAAATTTTATTTATATTTTATAATTTATTTCAATCCATTAAAATAAATTGTAAAATACTTATTGAAACGGGAATAAATATATATTTTTAAATCCCTAAGAAACTAAATTGAAGCATTGAAAGTTTTTGAAATGTATAAATTAAAATTTTTTACATACTTGGAGGTGATTGGTTTTTGTCATGTAGGGAACAAGGTTAGTCATGCACGGAGTAGGGAAAATCCGAAAAAGCCCTAAAACAATGCAAAATGGTCGCACTTGAATAAAACAAAAAAATAAACACATAGGAAAAAATGAGACTGTACGGTTGTGCTACAGAGGGAAACGAAAATAAAACGACTTCGAAGTTGATTGCGTTGTCTTCCTCATTAGCTTGTAGGTTTATTTATGACAAAAAAAATGATTTTTTTCGATGGATTTCGGTTTTTTCACCAAATATAGCAAGATTTTGGTCCATTTTTGGATGCAGCTGAATACGTATGCATTCAACATGGCTGAAAAACAAGGGACTTTTGGTACAGGCTGGTACGGTATTTGATCCGTATCCAAGAACCGTATCTGTATCCGTATGATGATACGTGTACTAGGGGAGGGGGTGGCGTATCCTGCAACCTTGTTTAAGATTGAAGTATGTTTTTCTTCTTTGTTTTTAATGTTTAATTTTGAATAGGTTGCTAAGACCTGATTTTCCTCTAACAAAATTATCTTCATATGACTTGTCAATGTGCGGGAGGCTCTTTGTAGCATGTTCATCAACCAACTTTGGTTTGTATGGAAGCAATTCAATAGGGAAAGGGTAGATGACACTTGGTGGGATTCTGTGGAATATCTTTTTAGTTTCATTGAGCCCATCATGAGTATTATCCACTTTACAGACATGGATAAGCCATGTTTGGGAGAAGTATACGATGGCATTGATGCAAGGATTGAGAAGATGAAGTCTATCATAAATGAAATATGGCAAGATCCTCAAGGAACTTTCTTGAAAGATGTGTAATGTCCCCTTTTTCCAACTGATCACCCAATAGGAGACCGCTAGCCTATTTTATTCTCGTAGGCTAAGTCGGAAGTACAAGGGAATAATCTATTAGTTAAATACTAAGTAATCTTAGTCATTTTGGGTTATTTATATTTAACTAATTTTGCTGGACCAATTTGTGATGTGGAATGACTTTAATTTTAATGAGCCCCTTGGTGAAATAAAATATAATAAAAAAAATTGCTAAGAAGATGGGCGACCAATTTGAGGATAAAAAATAATAAAAATAAGTTGCCAAGGGAGGTCGGCCAAGAGGGAAAAGCATAAAAAACAAAATAAATATATTTGCTAGAAGGAGGTCGGCCATCATGAGGTCTTTATGGATGGCTATAAAAGAAGGTATTTTGGAGGTCATTGGCATCATTCACATTCATATCCTTTCATTGGAGAATTCTTCTCTTTGGCTGCAACTTTGGTTCAGCATATTCCAAGGACGAAAACCCTTAGGAATATAGGTGGATTTGACGAAAACCCAATCTCATCTTGGAGGTGGACTAATACGGAGTTCATATTTGTGCTTCATTGGAGTTTTGGAAGGGAAGGAGCGAGAAAGACATATTTGTTTCTGCAGAAACCCTAAGGCCAAATTGTGAGATTTGTGCCAAATACAATTTGGAGAAATGAAGGATTAAATCAGATTTTCAGATCAGACTTGGCGCGCCATCATTTGGAGGGTTTTGTGATCATATTTCAGCGAGATTTCTGCTAGGGTTATACCCTAGGGTGAGCGCCATCTCCAAGGAAGGCGAGTTCATGTTTGTAAGGCATTTGAAGATCATAACCTAGCCGCCACCAAGGGAGATTTATGAGCAGATTTGATTGCAGGTTTTCAACCTCACATTGGAGGTTTACTTGAAGAGTATTATGAGGGTTTGTACCCTTAGAGGAGTACTGTCCATAAGGAGCAGAATTTCAGACTTTGGAAGGTCATAAACCCTAGTCACTGCCCTCATTCTGGCTTGCCAACATCACTTACAAGGGAGCGCCACCTTGTGGAAGGAAACCCTAGATCATTGTGAAGGAATTGTGGAGTATTTGGAGCAGCATCAAGTGCCAAATCTGTTCGCCCATCTAGGGTTTGAAAGAAGACATCATTCTCCACTATTTTGGTATGTATAAGCAATTGTTTTTCAATGTAATGGACTGTTTTGGAACAGCAGAGATCTGAGTTGTGTTTAGGCATGTTTGGGCCTTGAAACTTTTTGTAATTTCATGTTTGAGAAGTTTGATTTGTAGCAGCAGAAATTCATATTCAGAAATCAGATCTTTATGCCAATTGGTTCGCATTGGAATGATCATATTATGTGGTGAAATACATGGTTGATGTTATTTTCATAATGATTCATGAATGAGATGTTTATTTGAGCATTTGGTACCTATATATTCGCTGTCCAAGATAATATATAATTCAGAAATATAAAATCAAAATTTAGACCTATGGTTTGAGCAGAAAAATCAAAATTAAAAATCAGAATTCTAGGGCAGATCTGATTAGGGATATTTCAAGATGTGTATACATTTGTGTCGAATGGTGGTGTTGGAGCGCAGTTCCACAGGCCTGCAAACTTGCAAAATACTAAGTCTGTGCCCCTTTGTTACATTGGCGGTATATTGCCCATCAGTTATAGTCGATCAGAAAAATCTTCCATGGGTCCCCTTTTTGTTCATATATGTGCTTGGTGTTGTGATTTTGCTTCCGCTTACACTTTCATCATGTACCCAAATGACTAGAATCTCAAAACGTTTCTAAGTGTGAGGTTGTTGGATCTTTTGCTAGCATCTGTCAGGGTTTCAGACTTCCGCTTACTAGCATGCTTTTCTTCACTTCCCCGATCTAAGATTTTCAGGTTGGGCTTTCGTGCCGCCCCTTATCGTCATGCCTTAAAGGCATGTGGTATGAGGTCGGCCCGAACCTCGATCCTCAACCTAGTCTTTCGGGATCGGGCTTTCGGCCTCCCCCTTATCGTCATGTTTTAAAGGCATGTTTGCATGTGGTAGGCCCTGTAATGTCCCCATTTGGCATTTAGCCAAGTTTGTGAACAATAGCCTATTCCCTTGAGCTTCTGTAGGCTATTTGGGTTGGTTAGGGAGCTCTGTTTGTTGTGAAGAGCACAGGGTCAGTTATTTGTGATGTTTTGCTTTGGCTTTAAGCTCAGTAATGTCTCGGGATGGTTGTGCAACTTTCAGATGTTTGATCAGTCTTTAGATTGCTCTCCAAGATTCTTGGAGGAGCCGTCTATTTATAGTAAGTCACTTTGATGACATCGTTCTTCATCCCAAACATCATAGAAGGCAGTGGTATGATTTATTTTGCAGTTTGCTTAAGTTTGGGATTTTCGGCAAAGTCGGGTGGTTTAATGAGCTATTTAATTATTATTTTCACTTATGTCTCTTAAGGGTGAAAATAAATAAAAAGTGCCTAAGTGTTATAGCTCATTGGAAAGGTAATTAAGTGTTTTAAATGTTAGACACTTAAAAAGGGGACCTAACATATGATATATTATTATTATTTCAAAAAAGGTCCTTTTGAGAGAAGACATATGAAGAGATAAAAGGAAAAAAATAATATATTCCTCTCAAAAAGTTATAAAAGGGGAATGAGAGCTCATTTGAACGGAGGCTTTTGATTTGTATTGTTATGCTGTTGGATTGAACCTGCAAGTTCTTCCATTTTTCCTTCTTGAGGATGAAAACCCTCTCGAAGATGATTAATTTCGGTGGTGAGATATCCACCCTAGCTGGTAATGGTGGTTTCAAATAGGAATCACATTGTGCTTTCATGGATTTGGTGGTATTTTTGATTAGATGATTGATCAAATGAGGTTTTGTTTATATTTTTGGCTTGCTTTGATGAAGTATTGATGAAATTGTGTTGGAGTTTGTGAAGAAAGGAGGTTTTCTATGCTGGTCATACACCCTCAGGCCATACCAGCACATAGTGTGGATGGAATTTATGGAGGGTGAAATCTATGCTATGCTTTTAGATGTTGCATTGGTAATAGATTTAATGTATGGGCACCTATTTCAGAATATCTTACATTGAGTTTTCATGCAGTTTTGATGTGGTCAGAGCTGGTCGTACTTGCTGGCTGCCGTACCAGTTATGGAGGTGAAGGTTTATTTTGCGTTATGTCTTGGTTGCATATAATTTCTATGCTGATCGCCTGATATTAGGCATTCATTTTAAGAGAGTGGAAGCAGTTTATAGGGTGAAGCATGCTGCTGTACATTTCTGGGCAGTTCCCTTGTTGCTGTTGCAGTCCGTACAATATGCTTTTTCAGGCTTGTTGGATCTCAGCATTCATATAGAGGCTTTTCATTGGGTTTGATCAGCTATTTGGTGTTTTGTTTGAGCATTGATGATGCTAATCTAACATATGCAGGTTGATTTGCAAGGAGACATAATTATATGAGTATGGGGGTTTGTTTGGATGAGGTTTGTGCATAGGAGGGGGTTGAGAACATTTTCCAAGGCTGTCACAGAAGTTATCAGAACTGTACCAGCAGAAAAAGAGCTACAGATCAGTCAATAATCCTAGTTCTCATGCTTCCTATATGTGAGATATACATAGATACTTTATGATGCTTGCAGCTCTTCATTTATGAAGTATTTCCATGCTATAATTGTTTCAGCTAAGGCATGATTAAGTTTGAATTAGTGTTCTAACATTGCAATTGTTCATTCACTGTAATCATTCATTTATGTTGCAAACACTTATAACCCTTGGATGGTTCAACCGCCAGTGTGGAGGAATTGTAATGCTTATTTTTCTTGTTCTTTCACCCACTGAATAAGTGGAGTATCGCCACTGAATAAGTGGATGCCTGCTGAAAAGCAGATGCTTGCTATATAACGGATGAATGTATTTAGTTTCCTTTGCATAGCTTTGATTTGTAAACCAAAACATTGTATGCTCTCACCTCGCCCATCTTGGGATCTTGGTGATCAGAAGTGTGGAGGTGTTTAGTTGGTTGCAATGTTGTGCTAACCTTGATGTGATCATTTGTATAAGTTTGAAAAAATTTGGGGTAGCATACTACAGTGGTATCAGAGCTGGTGATCTTGCCAGCCTGTTTGGGTTGCTACTCAATCTTGTAGATCTTGAAGTGTGAGACAGAATTTTCAGCCTTGCATATGGGTGATCAGCACTTGCATGTGTGTTCAGTGTTTTGCAGTGATAGATTCTGATCGGTGAATGTGAGATCATGGCATCTCTCATGGAGGATGATCTGTGTGAAAAACTTTTTGATGCAGGATGGAAGCTGAAAGCTTTGCAATGGTCAGATGAGAGTCTTCTCAGCACTTTCGAAGAAGCTAAAAAATGTTTATCTAAAATTCCTCAGTCACCTTCTGAGGTAATGCGGGTGGCATTAATTCCTTCAAAGACTTTGCTGTGTAAGACGGAGTTGTTGAGGCATCCAGACAAGGATGTAAGATTGATGGTTATTACATGTATCAGTGAAGTCATGAGAATATCTGCTCCTGAGTCTCCTTATGATGATGGAAAGATGAAGGAGATATTACAATTGCTTGTGGAAGGCTTCTAAGGTTTAAGTGACATCAATAGCCTTTCTTTTGATAAGAGTGTGAAAATCTTACAAACTGTGGCCAAGATGCAAGCTTGTGTATTGATGCCGGACTATAGATGTGAAAACCTAATACTTCAAATGTTTGGCCTTTTCTTTGCTGAAATTAGGAAAGATCATGATACGAGTATTATGCTTGCCATGCAAAGTATCATGACATTGGTGATTAATGATGAAGATGATTTTTCCCAGCCTCTTATAGAAGCCTTGTTTAACAACTTGAGAAGGGAATGTCAAGATTCTTTATCAGCTGCTAATGTGCTAGCTGAAATGGTTGCTTACCAATGTGAGGAAAAATTGAAAGGTTACATGGCAGCAGAAGAAGGAGAAGGTGAAGAGCTGATAGCTGAAATAAATGGATTTGAGCCTCTATATGATGAAGGGACACAAATCGAGAGGAGCTAGCTGATTTGGGGAAGACTATAGAAAATTGTGAAGCTGAGCCCGACTTTGTAGAAGTCAAAAAAGTTGCTAAATCATATGTGTTGGACTTTGCAAGTCCTTATTTGATGAGGAGCCTGAAGATGTCACTTCATTAAAAAATGAGTTGAGAATGATTGATCGATTTCTTGAAAGTGATCTAGCAAGTGAGTCTGAGAGCTTTGTGGTAGAGTGTCTTGATGGGGGCGTGGGAAAAGGTGAATTTACAGAGGTTGAAAAGGTTGATGTTGCTGAAATTTTCAGAACAACACCTAATGAGGAGCATCTTCACCATGCTTGTGATTGTAGTTTTGATTATGAGTGGGAATTGTCCGTGCAGAGTGAAGAACAGTCTGACTCCTCAAAGATCTCGGAAGAAGAGTATGCCGATGAAGACTTCAAATCAGCTTTTGGTGATGACTCAATGTTTGAGTTTGATGCTGCCATATCATTTGAGCAAAGTGATGAAGAGGAAATTAATGATATTCATGATTTTCATAATCCTCTCCTTGTCATACATGCAAAAGCAACTGATGATAATCCTCTTTTCATATTGGAGGATGAGCCAACCCTTGATAGAGGCAACACACTTGATGAAAACATCAAGATATGGGATCCGGGAGCCGATCCAAAAATTGTGTTGGAGTTTGTGAAGAAAGGAGGTTTTTATATGCTGACCGTACATCCTCAGGCCATACTAGTACATAGTGTGGATGGAATTTATGGAGGGTGAAATCTATGCTATGCTTTTAGATGTTGCATTGGTAATAGATTTAATGTATGGGCACCTATTTCAGAATATCTTACATTGAGTTTTCATGCAGTTTTGATGTGGTCAGAGCTGGTCGTACTTGCTGGCTGCCGTACCAGTTATGGAGGTGAAGGTTTATTTTGCATTATGTCTTGGTTGCATATAATTTCTATGCTGATCGCCTGATATTAGGCATTCATTTTAAGACAGTGGAAGCAGTTTATAGGGTGAAGCATGCTGCCGTACATTTCTGGGCAGTTCCTTTGTTGCTGTTGCAGTCCGTACAATCTGCTTTTTCAGGCCTGTTGGATCTCAGCATTCATACAGAGGCTCTTTCATTGGGTTTGATCAGCTATTTGGTGTTTTGTTTGAGCATTGATGATGCTAATCTAACATATGCAGGTTGATTTTCAAGGAGACATAATTATGAGTATGGGGGTTTGTTTGGATGAGGTTTGTGCATAGGAGGGGGTTGAGAACATTTTCCAAGGCTGTCACAGAAGTTATCAGAACTGTACCAGCAGAAAAAGAGCTACATATCAGTCAATAGTTTTAATTCTCATGCTTCCTATATGTGAGATATACATAGATACTTTATGATGCTTGCAGCTCTTCATTTATTAAGTATTTCCATGGTATAACTGTTTCAGCTAAGGCACGATTAAGTCTGAATTAGTGTTCTAACATTGCAATTGTTCATTCACTGTAATCATTCATTTGTGTTGCAAACACTTATAACCCTTGGATGGTTCAACCGCCAGTGTGGAGGAATTGTAATGCTTATCTTTCTTGTTCTTTCACCCACTGAATAAGTGGAGTATCCCCACTGAATAAGTGGATGCCTGCTGAAAAGCAGATGCCTGCTATATAGCGGATGAATGTATTTAGTTTCTTTTGCATAGCTTTGATTTGTAAACCAAAATATTGTATGCTCTCACCTTGCCCATCCTGGGATCTTGGTGATCAGAAGTGTGGAGGTGTTTAGTTGGTTGCAAAGTTGTGCTAACCCTGATGTGATCATTTATATAAGTTTGAAAAAATTTGGGGTAGCATACTACAGACTCAAACCCGGATCCCTGAGGTTCTTGTTTTCCCCTTTCTCTGGGCTTCTCACCTCCTGATGTCGTGTTGACATCGCCCTTTCCTCCTCGGTCTTGGGCCTTCGGGTTTCCCCTTTTCCATATCCCAAAGGCATTTGGCATGCGATAAGCCCTATTTTCCTCCTACCGGACCTCCGAAGCATTTTGTACCTCCAAGCACACAGGTATGTAAAATCCTGAAACTTCGTCGTTCGAACCAAAAATCTTACCTACCTCCCTTCACGACCCAAGATACCATTAATAACCTGATTCGACTCTTGCAACTACTCAACTGCCATTTTCCAGCACAAATGCCATTGCTTATGTTAGGGGCATGCTTCCATATGCATTTTCAACGACAATGTAATGTTCCATTTTTGGCACATTGATTATTATGGGCATTTTTGGCTTGTTCCTAGTCCCTTAGTGGCTATCCGACATGTTTGGGAGAACTCCAATGTTCTTGGAGTGGCCACAGATCAATTTTACAGAGCATTTGGTTATGGCTTTGAGCTCAGATGGTGCTTATGATCATTGTGATGCTTTCTGATGTTTGATCGGGTTCCCGGTTTGCTCTCCAAGATTCTTGGAGAAGCCGTCTATTTTTGGAAAGTCGCCCGGAAGGCATCTTTCATCTTCCCAAACATCATGGAGTATGTTGGTATGCTTAATTTTGCAGTTTGAGGGTGTTTGGGATTTTCCGCAAAATGGTGTTATTTAATGAGCTATTTTAATTATTATTTTCACTTAAGTTCGTATGGGTGAAAATAATTAATAAAAATCTAAGTGTTATAGCTCGTTGGAAAGAGGAAGAAAAGTTTTAAATCATGGATGCATCATTTTGGGGCCTTGCGAAGCAGATATTTCCTTTATTTTGATAAAGGGGTCTTTAAAGCTAAAAAGAGCTTTTAATTAAAAATGGTGACTTTAAGTTATGCACACATAATGAATTATTTTATATTGTTTGAGGAGAAATATGAAGGGATAAAAGAAATAATATTTTATTTCCCTCAAAAAGTTATAAAAAGAAGAGTTGGGCTCATTGTTTAGAGATGCTGATGATTTGTATTGTTATGTTGCCGGAATGAACCTGCGAGTTCTTCCATTTCTCTTGAGGACGAAAACCCTCTTGTAGAAATTCTTCTTGAGGACGAAAACCCTCTTGGAGTAGATCGGTCTCGGTTGTGAGAGATCCACCCTAGCTGAAGTTGGTGTGGTTTCATACAGAAATCACAATTTGTGCTGAAAACGGAGGTACTGGAGCTTCATGGAGTTTATGGAGTGACTGTTAATTGATGTTTTGATGATTTTATTTTATGAGATTTTGGATTGTTTGGAGAGTGATTGTGATTGTTATTTCAATGGATCATTAATAAATGGAGTCCCATTGCTGGGCCGTACAGTTGGTTGTTCCTTTATGAAGGGCAGATTTTTGTATTGTTCATCCTTATGCCTATTTGGAGCTTATAATGATTAGATTTTCTTTGTATGGTATAGTCAGCAATTTCTGAGCAGGTTTGAGTGGGTTAAAGTCAGTATTTAGTATTGTTTGATGCATCTGTACCAATTCAGAGCCGTACAGTTTCAAGGCATGCTTTAAAGATCTGGGACTGTATGCTTATTAATTGATGCACATATCATATGGAATGTTATTGTTATGTATTGGCAAGTAATCTTGATCACCTCCTTTGAATTTCTGGGCAGATTTTAGAAACAATTAATGATTTATAATATTTCACAGCCGTACATATGGTTTTTGGGGACGTCTGTATGGAAAATTAATAGTGATGTTATTGTTGCCAAGTTGTTTGGGATGTCATTGTTGCATCTAGGCATCTCATTTTATGCTGATTCCAATGGTTTTGGGCAGTGATCTGATTTTGTGTGTTGAATCCTTCTCATATGGTGCCGTACAACAGTCTGATGTGGGTTCCAGACTAGTGATGAATGTTGGATTGCAATGATATAGTGTGGTATTAGATTGAGTTAATTTCCTAGAGAGGGGGTTAATGCTATATGCTAAGTCTACCTTATCTTTGAAAAGCTTGCCACACAGCATGAGTAAGGCTGTCTCAGTTATGGTGTAAATAGCAGCAAATCAGATCAGACTGGGTGTTATCTCCAACAGCTGGTTGGATTCCTTGGTATGGTGCAGATTGAGGTAATTCCCCTCTTGAAGTGATTAAGGTTATTGTTATATGCAAGTTCTTGAGCATGGAATTGAGCTATAAATCTGATATGGAGATGTCTACAGACCGACATGAGAGTATTCAGACCAGTGATCAGCTACACTAGTGCAGAATGTTATCTTTTCTGAACTTCCTTTCTTATGGGGTGTATTCAAGATTGGTTCTATGTCTTATATGTTCTTTCCTTCATATCTTCTTGGGGTTTTCAATGCTCTAACTCATTTCCGCTGTGATGCTTGTGCATATTAGAGGTATTGATTTAGTTTGCAAATTATTTAATGCATTGTATCAACTGATTTTATATTGCAAACATTGTATAACCCCTGGATGGTTTACCGCCAGTGTGGGAAAAGAACATTGTGTATCTTTCTGTTTCTACCCACTGAATAAGTGGTGAATTCCCATTGAATAAGTGGATGCCCGTTGAATAAGCGGATGCCTGCTCATTAGCGGATGAATGTATTTACTTTATTGCACAATGCTTTAGTTGTAAGCCAAAACACATTATGCTCTCACCCCGCCCGTTTTGGGAACTTGGTGATCAGAAGTGTGGAGGTATTTTAGTTGTGCTAACATTATGATATCATTGTAATATTTTGAAAAAATTTGGGGTAGTATCTTACAAAGTTGCAGAAGAGTCAGTTGAGTCAGTTGATGAGCATCCTTATGCTCATCAACTGACTCAACTGACTCTTCTGCAAACTTAGTATCGTAAGCATCCTTATGCTAACATGTTATAGACATTCTTGATGATAAGCATTCTTATTCTATGGTATACATTTCATTCATTCTATTACAAATATTCTTATGTTTCAATCTTCTATTTATAGCCTTGGCAGCTCGGATTTGATGATGGAATGGGAGGGAAAATCCTAACAACCCCACCAACTGCATTAAATTCATCATTTTCAACTACCCATTTCGCATCAATGGTGACTTGGAAGTTTTTGCCCCCATCTGGAAGTTGTAGGAAACTGTCACTTCACGTTTTTACGCCCTTTTTGGCGAATAGCGAGAATCCGAGGGGGTACTGGATGCGGGACTTTTGGGGTCTACTGGAAGCGGGTTGGAAGGGGTCTATTGGATATATCTGAATCCACATGAAATCTCTACTCGTATAGGGAAACAAAAGTTGGCGGAAGAAAAGGGGGGATAGGGATATGGCAGGGATTTAAGAGGTTATAGGATTGGCAGTGGTATAAGAGGCTGTAGGATATATCCTGATGCAGTTGGAACTCCCGCATATCCTGTTGGAGGCGAAACTCTTGCCAGAGACAGGAAAGCTTAGAAAAGCTTAGGAGTTTTCAGGATTTTGACAGAGTATATACATAAAATATAACGTTTAAGCATAAGTTGGTATTTACCTTTTATCATTTACCTTTCTTATACTTTAAGTTATATTTTATGTATATACTGGCAGAATGTTTGAAAGTGGTTTCAGATCCATAGGAATTAAATTGCAGATTCTAGAATTTGGAGGATCCTTGAGATTTAAGACTTAGTCAAATTTTCAGGGTTTCAGACTTAGCCAAATTGAGGGGTTCAACAATATGCATCAGGGTAAAGGCACAAGGACCCCTTAGGAAAATTTTGAGGAATTTGACAAGAATTTGCAATTTTGAGGCATGGAAAATAGGAGTCCCAACAGTTACCATGCCTTATGTTAGCATTTTAATTTGCACCTTTTAGTGCGACACAAGATGGAATAGATGTGTGGTTAAACTGCTCTTTGATTTAGAATGGTAAGATCCCTATAAATTAAAAACTAACCTAAAACTAAATAATATATACTTGCAATTACAATATTTACAATGATTTTTTTGGTGGTTCATGTTCATGTTGAATAAAATGTAAATGCGTATCTTTTTGGTTTTGCCTAAGGTAAAAGGCTAAGACACTCTTTCAACACTGGCAAAGGATTTCATGCTTTTTAACTTAAAACAAATCCTATGACTAGACGTTTATGCTGCTCAAGTAATTCTCATGTTTGCATATTGCTGGAGTTGCTATTCATTGATTATTCAGTGTTATTTACTCGATGGCATTTATTGCTCCTATCTTGCTTATAAATGTTCATTGAGATGTCTTGTTATGTGTGTTAAGGGTTAAATTGCTTTGATGGATTTGTGAGCTTTGTATTGTAGATAAGTTCGAATGTGTAGCTTGTGGCTTTGTATGGAGTCCTACATTTAATTTAACCATAGTGTTCACGTTTATGTGTTAGCCTATTCAACTTTGTGTATACTTACCTTGCTTAGTCTTTGTTTATAACTGGACGACGTAAGCTAGTAAGTCATAGGATTTGTTTTAAGTCAAAAAGCATAAAATACTTTTACTAGTGTTGAGAGAGCATCTTAGCCTTTTAGCCTATGCAAAACCAAAAAGATAACACATTTACATTTTATTCTACATGAATTTGAATGACCATAAAAATGATTGTAAAGTTTGTAAATTGCAAGTACATATTGTCCAGTTTTAGGTTAGTTTTTAATTTACAGGGATCTTCCCCTTCTAATTCGAAGAATGATTTTACTGCACATTTGTTCTGTCTTGTGTCGTACTAAAAGGTGTGAATTAAAATGCTAACACTATACACTATTTATAGCCTATCCTCTTGTGTTTTATTAATTTATCTCTATTTTAGTAAGGATTGTTTTTCGTCTGAGTTGACAGTAAGGATGGCATTTTACTTGAGATGTTTTGTTGTTAGTGTGATGGCATTTCCCTCAGCGCTCTGTTTTGATCTTGTTGGATGGTAGGAGGCGAAGTGTTGAGGGATGTTTGTTTGGGCAAGTATGTATGGTATTTGTATGAAGTAGTTCCTAGATTTTTTTAGTTATTATGAGCAAGTTTTTAGGTCTAGTTGGGATGGGTAGGTCAAGTCCTCTACTTATTTGGGTATTTGTGTTTGAATGACTCTATGGTTGGCAATGTTGATGTCAACTAAGGGTTTTTGTGAAGATAGTTTCTTTGTTGAAGGATGTCATGCAACGTGGGAAATAAACAATGCCCTATGTATTGACATAATGAAGCGAAAAAGAAGATAATATGTACTGGCCGTAATTTTGAATATAATACAAATACTTTTATTGTATGGGTTATTTTGTTGGGGATAAACTATGGAAGGATATTTTTCTCTCTATTTTGATGGATTTGATGAACCCTAAGTTACTAGAATGTTGTGCTTAGATGCTATTTTTTGTGGCTGTTAGATGCCTAACCCAAGTTATATATAGCGAAAAAATCTTGTATCTTTGTTGCAAACCGAGGAACAATCAAATAGTTTCACTTAATGAATTATTTTTTCACTTGATTTAGTCATGGGCTGCTTGAACTTAACATTCAACGATTGATGGTTTAGTTTCTTTAGTAATCTGTTTGATTGATCTTGAAACTATTTAACATATCCTTTCCATTGTTTAAGTCTTATGCGTTTGTTTTGATTACATTCCAGGATTTATCGAAGGGGGTTCGTTTGCAAGAGCTTAACGTGTTACTAAGGGAAACTGTCATGGTATGTAGCTTTTTCTCTTCCCCATTTTACTCTTCTTCATCCATTAGGCATAGGAAGAAGCACTTTGTGCATATTTTGTCACTTTTTTACATTCCTCTGTTTAAATTAAGTTTTAGTCTTTTATCAATTATGGAAGCAATTGTGATGCGTGAGTATTTTTTGAGTTCTATTATTAAATTTTAGTTATGGTCAATACATGGCATTTAGGATATGTTACTGTTTATGTTGTAAGGAAAGAAATGTTTATTGTGTTACATATGGAGAAAAATTATGTATTATTTAGGGAGGCTGTCATGGTGTCTAGCGTTTTCTCTAACACATCTTTTATCCCTCTGTTGGTGTTTCAATTCGCACCTTTGGAATGCGAGTTGGAAACAGACAGCTATGCACAAATAAACTGCTCTCCTATTATGAGGGGGAGTTCCCTTTTTGCTGATGTTCGCTTGAAAGATAAATAAAACAGTTTTGCCTATCTTCTTCTTGATTCTCAGCTGCGAGCACAAGGTCATAAATCTTTTTTCGCTGCAGTAGAGGTTTTTCCTTTTTAAAACTTCTAACTACAGCTAGGCCTAAACTAAATGATGCTTTTAATCTCCTAAGTAAATTCAGAGCAAAGGGATTAAAAGTTAACAAGGAATGAATTGTTGTAACACAAAAACTTAAATAAATTTCTCCCAGATTCACATCATAAGACCCATTGCACTTTAATGATGAAAACTGAAATAAAATTTACACAAGCCACAAATCTGACGACAAAACTAGATGATTTGAGATAGAAAATCAAAGCAAAAGGCTGGCATGAGACTTCTATACCAATATCATAAAGTTGATACAACTCCAAGACAACAATATTGTAGCAAAAGACAGGCATACAATAAGAGATCAAACACTGGAGAACAGATAACACAGAATGAACAAGTAGCTGAAATAACAAGTTCTGCAGGCTAAAATAGACACAACAAATTTGCTATCACAATTACTATTTGTTTACAATGGGCAAGGTTGCCCTTATTTATACTAAATCAAAGGAGTAGGGAACCCTAAAATCTCTTTGATTTAACCTAACTAACTTGTCAACTCGCAAGCTTTATTTCTATTTTAAGACAAAGATTACAACTAACAAATGCTTTAAAGCAAAGAAAACTCCAACTATTACAAAGTGATTTCTTTCTAAATAAAGAATGGATGAGCATTGGATGAAAGCAAATGCTTTAAAACAAAAAGCATCTGACTTAAAGTTGCTTTCTTTTGAATCACATCCTTATCAACATTCTTGCTTTGTTGGTGATGTCATCCATTGATATTTTGGGAAATAATATCTTCTAAAAAGCGAGTGACTGCATCTTTTCCAGGAACACTGATGCTCTCTAAGATGATATTCTGGTTTTCGAACATTTCTTCACCATTTGCAACCATCTGAAGGAATTCATGAACCTCGCCCACAACTTTATCAAACTTTACTGTCATTGCGGCAAAACAACCCATCTTGCCAACACTGATATCACCATTAAAATTGTTGTGGACAAGAGCCTGAAATTCTGTCTGTACTTTCCTGAGATCATACAGGGTACCATCTTCTTTTTCATATGAACACGGGACCTGAGAAACAAAAGATCTCACGAACTTGAGAACATTTACCACTTTTTCTTTCCATTCTGCTAACTTTGAGATTATACTGTCATAAATTTTTACTGTGAAAAGATACTGTGCTTTCCAAGTAGAAACAATCTTCTTACTTTCTGCTGAATCAACAGAATTATGTGCTATCTTCAAATCGGATCTAATGATCTCAAACACCGGTCTATTTTCAGCCATAGTCTGCTGTAACCCTTGAATGCCTTGACGCAGATCATGAGCATTGTACTTTAGTTGATAGAACTGTGAAAGTACAACTCTACCTTTAGTCACAAATTCTTCCACTCAATCCTTCATGTGCCTCCCATAGATGACCAGCTGACTGAACTGCTGCTGATCGGCCGGTGATCCCAGATTTGGAGGAAGTAGTAAATCAGCCTGTGATGTGCCATGAAAAAGATTGGAAATGTACTGCTGTAGCTGCCTAACCTTAGCCTTGAGAGCTGCTTTATCTTCTCCATCCTTCAACACCCTCTCCTTCAGATTATCCGTTGCAACCTCGAAGAGATTTACATCTGTATGCCAGGTACTCCTACCAAGATTAGCCTTGACAACCTTGAAATCATCAACCTCAATATCATCAACATCCTTATCTTTTGGTGGTGGTGTAGTTTCTAGGATCATTTCTCCATCCGCATTCTTTTCAATGTGAACTTGCCTTTTCATTTTCTTGTCTGGTGTATCTTGGTAGACGCTTTTAAGCTGTGTCATGTTCAACTGATATGAAGGCTTTCTCCTCTTTCTTCCCAGAATGTTTTCAAGCCAAGAGGAGCCATTTTCTCTTAGAAACTCGGTTCTAACTTCATCAACTCTTGATGAACCAATATGTGTCTCAGAGTTATGAACCGGCGAATCTGGCTTTGAATCAATGTGAATGCGAGAAGAACCTAGTAAAGAAGGTGGAGAAACATGAACAAAAGACAATGTTTCTACATGCGGTGCTGGTTTAGTGGGAACTTCTGATGCAACTGCTGGTTGTTCCTGCTGAATATGAACTGAAGACTCAACCTTTTTCCTCTTCAACTTGGCCATCTTTGTTCCTTCTGGAAGGATGCTCATAGCTTTAACCCTTTGTTTTGGCTTGGAAGTGGAAGGTTCTGATGGTTGAACAACTGGCGGCTCTGCAACCAGAATGGTATCTTTCCGTTTATTCTTCAAGAATATCAAACTGTTTGTGATAGCTCGGCTAGTTCTTTCCTTGATCGAGGTGCTCTTTTTAGCTGACCAATTAACTGGTGGCAATGGTTGTTGCTCAACCTGATCTCTGAAATATGTGGGAAGTAAAACTTTACTATCATCTGACAAACCCTCTACATCTTCTGACAAAATATCAGGCAACCGCCGTAGAGTAAACCTGTTGTAACTGCGTTCTCGCACTTCAAACTCATCAGCACAATTAATCCAGAAATCTTCAACTGCATGCGTATGCGCACAATTTTGACCAAGGTGTGATGCAAAAACACCACGCGGATCATATGAAGAGCTCCTATCGAAAAACTTAAGACCATACTTGGACATTTCACTATTGATCACTTTGGCATCTGTTGCAGATCTACATCTGTAAATTCACATTCCAATTGGAAAATTTAAAGCCGCCTTGCGTCTGCTGCGCAGAAATGTATGAACTTCATAGGCTTGCCTCAAAAATTCCATGAATGCTACCTCATTTGTAGGATATCTCGGCAGCATGGCTGGCTCTCCTAAGAAGCCATATACTCTGATATAGGAGAAAGTGGGAAACTGGATAAACCAATCGGCCCATTCCGCCATCGCCATTCTGGCATCAGCTGAAAATCGTATATGCAACTCATTACCCAGATCTCACACTGCATGCATCAGGAACGCATCATTTACCCGCCTATAATGTCGCTCAACCTGAGAAAATTCTAATTGCGGGAAATGGTAATAAACATGTTGAATACCCAGAGTTCCAACACTATTCAAACCTCTAAATTGACCCTGAAAAGCCATCAAATACACAAGGTATGACATCATGTGGAAATCATGAGCCCTTTGAAAATCAGTTATTTGCTGGTGAAGACTATCACTGATTAGTGCCGACCAATCATAGAATTCTGTTCTGTCAAGAATCTGGGACATGATGTAAAACATCCAAGGCTGAAATTTGTTAGTATTTGCTTGACCCGTGATGCGGCTTAGCAGAGTAATCATTATTGCATGTTCTTCCTTGAACTCTTCCCGTCCAACATTCTTTGGCATGACATTCTGCTTCTCTTTCAACCATCTCTGAGCAATCTTTTTCCTGTATTTCTCTTTATCATTGTGCAACACCCTTTTGCATTCTTCAATCTAAACAACCAAGTTTTCCCTCCAGATTGGTATTGAAAAACACTTCTCAATGTCGTTTGGCCTCATGTTGTAGAGCACACGTCCATCTCTTGATTGGATTTTTCTTGTGACTTAATTGTACGAATTTGATACTTTGCACTGTGATGGGGAAGGAAACTGTTGCAAGCAACCCGGAGTGATTCAGATTCCTGATAGCGTTGTTTCCTGCATCTTCCAAAGGATGTAAATTGAACACTGGAAGTACTTTATGCAAGTCTGTCTCGAAAGTTCTCAGGAATCGTCAACTAACGCCGTTTTAGGCTTGATCTTTGTTGGAGAGTACTGCATACTGAAATATTTGAAAAATGACTGTGAACATGCCTATGTTGGAAAAATCTTGAGCAAAAGGCTGAAAATTACTTGCTGATTTCTTCTAAAAAGCAGAATGTGAGCGAAAAATCTGGCACATGGGTTTTGTAGACAATTCCATTTTGAAGCAACCCACATTGTCAGATTTTGAAAAAGTGGAGGATTTCCCGAAAAAACAGCAAAAAAGTAAATTTCTGGAAAAATAAAATTTCCCAATCTTCAAGAGGATGAAATTCTGGATAGACCCATCTCGATGAAAATTGAAAAAGTTTCGGTCCTGTTTCTAAAAAGCGATCCCCTAGAAAAAAAGACCTTAAAAAAGCGTGCCTCCTTGCTTCCTCATCCCGAAATTATGAAGAACACTAAAAAAACACTTCGTTTGAGCCTTCGAATCTTCGTGGAAAGAAAATAAAAATCTTCCCACTGGATGCAACCTGTAAAAGATGATGAAATAAAGAAGCCAAAAGCTTGTCTTTATAGAACTTGAGGGCAAAAAAACAGCTTTCTTTGTGAAGAATAAAGCTTGAATCTTATCCATGAAGAAAGCATCATTTAAAGCACAAATCTAAGTGGATGTCTTCAAATAGGAAGAATCCCTATTTTATAGCTGCCTATGGCTTCATGTGTGAGATGATGAAAAATATCTTCTTTTGATGATGTCATCAAACATGCGAGGTTGCAAAAGTGTTAGCCAAATTTTCCTTTGTTTCGCCACTTTTGCACTTGTTTTGACTCCAGTGTGGCCTGCCTCTGACTTCAACAAGATGGCAAACTGTCACCGTTGACTTAAAAAGTTGACGAATCATGGCACCCTGAAGATTTATCAATCGTGATTCCATCCCCAGCCTCAAACTGACGATCTGACGTCATTTAATTGCAAATTTGACCTCTGAAACTTGTCGCCGGACGAAGATCGGGAAGCGGCTGCGAGAAAACACTGTCAGACATGAAAATTTTCTAAGGCATGAAAAGTTGGGCTCCTATAGTCTCCAGGGGCACCTCGTTTTTTGTGCCTTAGCCATTTTTTGGAAAATTTCAACTTTTTCAAATTTTTGATTTGCGTGCGCGTTTCGGTGATTGTAGACCCCTGTTTGGCTGTCGATTTCTGCCTGTTGGAACAAAACTGAGTCTGATGATCTGGTATACATGCTAGCCTGATGAAAACTGAACTGATTGTACCCTCTGCCTGCCTCGGAAAATGCGCTAGACTGATTTGCTGCGTATCTGACCAGGCTGACGGAGGAGGTTTTTTCATTTTTTGTAAAAACACGAAAAAATGGTTAAGGCAAGGAAAGATGGGCGCCCCTAGCCGCCAAGGGCACCTAGAATTTAATGCCTTAGCCAAATTCATGATTTTCAACCTCTGTTTGCAATTTGCTCTGTTTTGTGTGCCGACAGCTGCTTCCTGTCGTTGATTTCGAGGTTTCGTCAGTCGACTGCCACTGGATGAGGGATGGAACGGATAGCCTGGGTACATCTGATGTGGATTTCAGCTTTTCAGGACCTGTTGACCAAAACAACTGCTTTTGTCCACCCCAGAACTGACCGATGGAGGTATTTGTCACATTTTCTAAAAAACGCAGAAAAAATTCTAACACTGCTAAAACTGGGTGCCCCGAGCCTCCAGAGGCACCTGGAAATCCATGCCTTAGTCAAATTTATGATTTCCAACTTTTCCTCCTCACTCCGGATCCATGCTGCTCCGTTTCCCGTTCTTCATCAAATCGACGACTGTTCGTCAGTTCTACGTTAGCTGAACAACCTTGAAAGACTTGAAACTGATTCTTGGCAGATGAACTTCCTCCATTGATGACTTTTGAGTTCATGCTTCGCCTTCTGAAAAAGTAGAATTGACCCTTAGAGAAAAACTTGACCTTTTGCAGATTTCGTCTGGACCGCCTTGATCATGAAGCGAAATCAGCCAATCAGAATCAGCCACGACACCTGAATTGGAGATTCTATTTTTAGAAAATTTTGCCAGCATCCGTATCTCAAGAAACCTAGAAAACCTAATTTGACATCTATTTTTGGAAACTTTCTAAGAATAGAAATTTCTATTTTTAGAAATTTTGACTTTTTGACTTTTTTTGACAAAAAATTTTCTAGACTTTCTCAAAATGCCTTAATGAAGCAAAAATTTTGATTGGGTACACACCCTTTTCATCCATTCGACATCGAAAGAAATGCTTTGTGCATATTTTCTCACTTTTCCACATTAAAATTCCATATTCCTTCAATTCTAATTAATATTTAGTCTTTTAGCAATTGTGGGAGAAATTGGAATACATAAGTATTTGATGGCTTTGAATATTAAATTTTAGTTATGCCCAATTTATGACATGCAAATTAGGTTATGGTTTTTGTTATAAGGAAAAAATGTGTATGATATTATATGTTAGGAACAATCTACGCTAATTTTTTTTATGAATATGTTTTTGGGGCGTGGTAAACCCTATGCTCACATTGACTTCCAAGTTTAGAGAATCAAAAGATATGATGCAATATTTTAGGGACATTAATAGGTTTCTAGAACAAATATGGAGACACTAAGAAATTCCTAGGTTTATGGTGTTTACATCAGAGTTGAAGTCTGTAGAGTAAATTTTAGCTTCTTTATTCTAATTAGATGTGTTGTTTAACTTTAAACCATAGTTATAAGACTCGCCAAGACTCGGCGAGTCTTGAGGCGAGTAGGTCAAAACGAGTCCTAGGGACTCATGACTTAGGTACTTGGCAAGATTGGTCAGACTCAGGGGACCTAATGAATCTTGTTGGGAAGACTTGGTGAAGTCAATGAAAATCAGGGGAAAAATGAATTAAAAATATAAAACGGTTAAATATAAAAGCGTGAAACTCAAACATTTTTTGAAGGGTTTGGAGGACTTTTGAAGGACGATTAAAAGCGATAGAATTATGAAAAATGACATGCACCACGAGGGTCTGTGTGTTCTCAAGTGCTACTCCTTGACCTTGTTGGGGACACTGCCCCCAGATGTAATGTCCCCTTCCTAAGTCAGTACATGATCTTCGGGCTAGTGTACTATGCGAGTTCCCGTAGGCTAGTGAGGTGGTTAGGGGACCCATGGTGATGTGGTTCAACCAAGCTCAAGTAGCATTTTATGAGTGATGAGATGGATTCCATGTGGCGGGAGTTGCCAGTGGGCTTTTTCTGGAGTGAGTTTGGGCCATTTGGCCAAACTTACTATTTATAGCAGGGGGCACGGGATTCCGAGCGAGTTGGTGCAATGGTCCGGAAATCATGTTGATATTTCGTTGGCTAGCTCAGCGGTACTACGGAGGCCAGATGAGACTGTTTGAATTAATATTTTAACTAAGTTGCCGGTTCTGGTACGGGAACGGGTTCGGGAGCGGGGTTCTGGTACGCCGGTATGGCAAAATTTTTTTTTTCCTGTGGGTACGGCTGGGTACGGCTGTACTATATATATATTTATATATATATAATATATTATATTATATATAAAAATACATATATAAAATTTAATATTTATAATAATGTATGATATAATATAATATAATATATTATTAATTTATTATATAATAAATAATATATAATAAATAATATATAATAATATAATATAGAATATATTATTATTAATATAATATAGAATACATAATATAATAATATTATATTAATATATAATATAGAATACATAATATAATAATATTATATATTACACATTATATTATATTATATAATATATAGTATTTAATAATTTATATAATTATAGTTTTTTAAAAGAAAATTGGTCATTTAAAAAAAAAATTCCCAAAAATGCGCCTGGGAGCGCTTGGGAACCCCTGGGAGCTCCTGGGAGCTTCTGGGAGCGGCCTGGGAGCGCCCCTGCCACCCTGGGTTCCTTGTGGGTTCTCCAACGGAGAACCCACAAGGAACCTGGGGTGGCAGGGCCGCTCCCGCTCCCGCTCCCGCTCCCAGCCGTACCCGTGCCTCTGGGCAAAGAACCCGGTAACATAGTATTTTAATAATCGACATAGTTTAGTTAAATTAAATATATAACTTAACTTGTTTATTATTATTAAGTGACTTTATATTATGCTATGTACTTTATGATATATTTTAAAGTGCATAAAGTCACTTAAGTTGGGTGCCCAAGGAATAAAAGAGAAATAATATATTACAACTCCCAAAAAGAAGGTGTTGAGGTATAAGGAAAAAAAGTGACTTCATTTGCATTATTCACTTTGGCTAAAATTCTGTAAGTTTGAGCTTTGCTTTGAGCAAGGGTTTGAAACCAACTTCATTTGAGACGAAAGCCTCCATTGATAAGAGCATCTGCGGGGTTGAAACACATTACCAGGGTGTTTATTGGAGTGGCTTCATCCAGGGGTCACCATTTGAGCTTCAATGCAATAGTAGAGGTGTCGCAGAGGTGTTTTCATCGATATATCATCCGATATTTGGCACTATAATTGCAGGGGGAGTTAGAGGAACATGTAGCAAGCATTTACCGTGGATTTTTTGTCACTTTGAAGTGTTTCCTACCCTCTTGACTGGCCGTACCAGCCTACATTGGGCCGTACCCTCACTGGATGGTGTAGAGTTTTTGGTGAGCATCTTCCTGGTTCTTCCTTTCATATCCAGCATGTGCAGACCTGCAGATTGTTAAGAGACCTTTATGAGCATCTAGAGGAGGCGTTTGGGGTTTCTATTCACTGCCACAACCTCTTTTGGGGTTGTACCATCTGAGTTGGGTCGTGGGTGTATGAGGAAGTCATAAAACTCAGAGTTTGGGCATTGTTTGGAGGTCGTCATCACTAGTTCCTGTCACAGAAGAGACAGTAACAGAAATCAGAGCTCTCACCTTCATTTTCGTGTAATACACTTCAAGCTGTATGTTGTTCAATGATGTAGCAACACTTTTTTACCCAGTACAACAAATGGGTATGTGGAAATGTTATTTATATTGAAAATATTTTATGTGGGTATTGCTTTTTATTGTATTGTGATATATTTCTATCGAATATAAGCATCTAGGTATTTCCATTTCCTTGCATTTTCGAATAAATGTACATGCATGTGTGTTTTGTCAAATGCAAAAAACCCTAAACACACCAGGGGGCAACTAAACATCAGAAAACACAAGGGGTGGGATATTATACCAGACCCCTGCAAGGGGTGTTGCCCCTCGATCCCGTTGGGGGCGTTGCCCCCAAACCCCCACTCTAGTTTTAAAAAGTAAAAAATAAAGATCATTTCGGGCAAAGCTGAATGGAAAAGCAACATTTTTTTTTTTTTGACTTTTTTGCAATTAAATCCCAAGTAATTGAATTACATTTATACTTCAGGTTTGCTAAGCAAACCCCTATCCTAAGTAGTGCTCCTATGGCTGTAGCAGCATTTGCAGACTTGTCTGATATACAAACACATGACTCCACATAGAGATAACAATGTTGGGCTGAGCGATACAAGCTCCTTTCTACCATAGTTCATTACTCCATATTGTCATTTTTGTTTTTGATGCCATGGATATCGTAATCCATGAGTTTTATACACCTATAACACTTGATAATATTTATATATGTAAAAATGTTGTTTCCTTCAGCTAAATACACTTTTATACTTGTGATTAATGTATACTTGTGTATGTGATCAAAGTAGCTGAAGAGTGCATGAAACGAGTTCTAAATCCTTAAAAATCTCTATATTTCATGGTTTTTTCAATTTGTCGAGTCTTTGTTGAGTCTTGGCTGAGTCTTGTTGGCGTTTCAATTCGCACCTCTGGAATGCGAGTTGGAATCGGACATCTATGCACAGATAAACTGCTCTCCTATTATGAGGGGGAGTTACCTTTTTGCTGATGTTCACTAAAAAGATGTATAAAACAAATTTGCCTATCTTCTTTTTGTTTCTCAGCTGCGAGCACAAGGTTATAAAAGTCTAAATCGCTGTAGCAGAGGTTTTTTCCTTTTTAAAAGTTCTAACTACAGCTAGGCCTAAGCTAAATGACGTTTTTAATCACCTAAGTAAATTCAGAGCAAAGGGATTAAAAGTTAACAGAGAATGATTTGTTTTAACATAAAAGCTCAAATAACTCCTTCCAGATCACATTAGAAGACTCATTGTACTTTAAGATGAAAGCTGAAATAAGATTACGCAAGCCACACATCTGACGACAAAACTAGATTATCTGAGATAGAAAATCAAAGTAAATGGCAGGCATGAGACTTCTATTCCAATATCATAAAGTTGATACAACTTCTGGACAGCAATATTGTAGCAAAAGGCAGGCATACAATATGCGATCAAACACTGGAAAAAAGACAACACAGAATGAATGAGCACTTGAAATAAGAATTTCTGCAGGCTAGAATAGGCACAACAAATTTTGCTATCACAATTACCATTACTTACAATGGGCAAGGCTGCCCTTATTTATACTAAATCAAAGGAGTAGGGAACCCTAAAATCTCCTTGATTTACCCTGACTAACTTGCCAACTCGCAAGCTTTATTTCTATTCTAAGACAAAGATTACAACTAACAAATACTTTAAAACAATTTGCTTTAAAGCAAACAAAGCTTCAACTATTACAAAGTGATTTTTTTACTATTTTAAGCATGGATAAGCTTTGGATGAAAACAAATACTTTAAAACAAAAAACATTTGAGTTAAATCTGCTTTCTTTTGGGTTACATCCTCATCTACATTCTTGCTTTATTGGTGATGTCAACCATTGATATTTTGGGAAATAATATCTTCTAAAAAGATAGTGACCGCATCTTTGCCAGGAACACTGATACTCTCTAGAACGATATTCTGATTCTCTAACATTTCTTCGCCATCAACAACTATCTGGAGAAATTCATGAACGTCGCCCACAGTTTTATCAAATTTTACTGTCATTGCGGCAAAACGATCCATCTTGTCGGCACTAATATCACCATAAAAATTGTTGCAGACGAGAGTCTGGAATTCTGTCTGTACTTTCTTGAGATCATACAGGGTACCATCTTCTTTTTCATATGAACACGGGACTGAGAAACAAAAGACCTCACGAACTTGAGAACATTTACCACTTTTTCTTTCCATTCTGCTAACTCTGAGATTATGCTGTCATAAGTTTTTACTGTGAAAAGGTACTGTGCTTTCCAAGTAGAAAGAATCTTCTTATTTTCAGCTGAATCAACAGAATTATATGCTATCTTCAAGTTGGAGATAATGATCTCAAACACCGTTCTATTTTCAGCCAAAGTCTGCTGTAGCCCCTGAATGCCTTGACGCAGATCATGTGCGTTATACTTTAATTGATAAAACTGTGAAAAGTACAACTCTACCTTTAGTCACAAATTCTTCCAGCCAATCCTTCATGTGCCTCCCATAAATGACCAACTGATTGAACTGCTATTGATCGGCCAGTGATTCCAGAATCGGAGGAAGCAGTAAATCGGCTTGTGATGTGCCATGAAAAAGATTGGAAATATACTGCGCAGCTCTCTAACTTCAGCTTTGAGGGTTGCTTTATCTTCTCCGTCCTTCAACACTCTCTCCTTTAGATTATCTGCTGCAACTTCGAAGAGATTTACATCTGTATGCTAGGTACTCCTACCAAGATTAGCCTTGACAACTTTGAAGTCATCGACCTCAATATCATCAACATTTTTATTTTTTGGTGGTGTTGCAGTTTCAAGGATCATTTCTTCATCCGCATTCTTTTCAATGTGAATTTGCTTCTTACGTTTCCTGTCTGGTGTGTCTTGGTAAACGCTTTTGAGCTCTGTCGAGTTCAACTGATATGAAGGGTTTCTCCTCTTCCTACCCAAAATGTTCTCAAGCCAAGATGAACCATCCTCCTTGGAAACTCGGTTCTAACTTCATCAACTCCTGATGAACCAATATGTGTCTCAGAGTTATGAACCGACGAATCTGGCTCTAAATCAATGTGAATGGGAGAACTTGGTGACAAAGGTGGAGAAACATGAACTGGAGGCAATGTTTCAACATGCGGTGCTAGTTCAGTAGGAACTTCTGATGCAACTGCTAGTTGTTCTTGCTGAATATGAACTGGAGACTCAACCATTTTCCTCTTCAACTTGACCATCTTTGTCCCTTCTGGAAGGATGCTCATAGCCTTAACTCTTTGTTTTGGTTTGGAACTGGAAGGTTCCGATGGTTGAACAATTGGCGGCTCTGCAACCGGAATAGCTTCTTTCCGCTTATTTTTCAAGAATATCATACTGTTTTTGACAACTCGGTTCGTTCTTCCCTCGATCGAGGTGTTCTCTTTCGCTGACCAATTAACTGGTGCCAATGGTTGTTGCTCGACCTGATCTCTGAAATATGTGGGAAGTAAAACTTCACCATCATCTGACAAGCCCTCTACATCTTTTGACAAAATATCAGCCAATTGCCGAAGAGTAAACCAGCTGTAACTACGTTTTCGTAGTTCAAACTCATCCACACAATTAGCCCAGAAATCTTCATCTGCAGGTGTATGTACACAATTTTGACCAAGGTGTGATGCAAAAACACCACAAGGATCATATGAAGTCCTCCTGTCGAAAAACTTAAGACCATACTTGGACATTTCACTAACAATTATTTTGGCATCTGCTCCAGATCTGCATCTGTAAATACCCATTCCAATTGGAAAACTAAAAGCCGCCTTGCGCCTGCTACGCAAAAATGTATGAACTTCATAGACTTGCCTCAGAAATTCTATGAACGCTACCTCATCTGTAGGATATCTCGGCAGCATGGCTGGCTCTCTTGAGAAGCCATATACTCTGATGGAGGAGAAATTGGGAAACTGGATAAATCAATCAGCCCATTCCGCCATTGCCAATCTGACATCTGCTGAAAATCGTATATGCAACTCATTATCCAGATCTCGCACTGCATGCATAAGGAATGCATTATTTACCCGCCTATACTGTCATTCAACCTGAGAAAATTCTAACTGCGGGAAGTAGTGATAAACATGTTGAATGCCCTGAGTTGCAACAATATTCAAACCCCTAAACTGACCTTGAAAAGCCATCAAATATACAAAGTATGACATCATGTGGTATTCATGAGCCTTTGGAAAATTAATTATCTGCTGGTGGAGACTATCACTGATGAGTGCTGACCAATCATAGTATTCAGTTCCGTTAACAATTTGGGACATGATGTAAAACATCCAAGGTTGAAATTTGTTAGTATCTGCTTGACCTGTGATTCGACTAAGCAGAGTAATCATTATTGCATGTTCTTCTTTGAACTCTCCACGTCCAACGTTCTTTGGCATGATGTTCTGCTTTTCTTTCAACCACCTCTGAGCAATCTTTTTCGATATTTTTCTTTATCATTGTGCCATACCCTCTTGCATTCTTCAATTGAAGCAACTAAGTTTTCCCTCCAAATTAGTATTGAAAAACACTTCTCAATGACGTTTGGCTTGAGACTGCAGAGCACTCGTCCTCTACTGATTGAATCTTTCTTGTGATTGAATTGTAATGCTTCATACAAGCAATTATGAATTTGATACTTTGCACTGTGATGGGGAACGAAGCTGCTGCAAGTAACCCAAAGTGATTCAGATTCCTAATAGCGCCGTTTCCTGCATCTTCCAAAGGATGTAAATTGAACATTGGAAGTACTTTATGCAAGTCTGTCTCGAAAGTTCTCATGTAATCGTGAACCAATGCCGTTTTAGGCTTGATCTCAACTGGAGAGTACTGCATACTGAAAGAGTTGAAAAATGACTGTGAACACGCCTATGTCGGAAAAATATTGGACAAAAGGCTGAAAATTACTTGCTGATTTTTCTAAAAATAAGAATGTGAGCGAAAATGCTGGCACATGGGTTTTGTAGGCAATTCCGTTTTGAAGCAACCCAGATTGTCGGATTTTGAAAAAGCAGAGAGTTTCTCGAAAAAGTCACAAAAAAGCAGATTCCCAGAAAAATAAAATTTCCCAATCTTCAAAAGGATGAAAGTTTGGATGGACCCATCTCAATGAAAATTGAAAAAGCTTTGGCCCTGTTTCTAAAAAACGATCCCTTAGAAAAAGGGACCTTGAAAAAGCGTGTCTCCTTGCTTCCTCATCTCGAAACTGTGAAAAACGCTGAAAAAGCACTTCGTTTGAGTCTTCGAATCTTCGTGGAAAGAAAATAAAAATCTTTCTCTTGGATGCAACCTGTAAAAGTATTGAATAAAAGAAGTCAAAAGCTTTTCTTTATAGAACTTGAGGGGAAAAAAACAGCTTTATTTGTGAAAGAATCAAGCTTGAATCTTATCCATGAAGAAAGCAACTTTTAAAGCACAAATCCAAGTAGATATCTTCGAATAGGAAAAATCCCTACTTTATAGCTGCCTATGGCTTCATGTGTGAGATGATGAAAAATATTTTTATTTGATGATGTCATCAAACACTCGAGTTTGCAAAAGTGTTAGCCAATTTTCCTTTGTTTCGACACTTTCGCACTCGTTCTGACTCGAGTATGGCTTGTCCCTGAGTTCGACAAGACGACAAACTGTTACCGTTTGGCTGAAAAAGCTGATTGATCATGGCACCTTGAAGACTTATTAACTCTGATTTCATCCCCAGCCTCGGATTGGCGATCTGACGATATCTGACTGCAAATTTGATTTCTGAAACTTGTCGCCCGATGAAGTTTTGAAAGCGACTATCAGTAAAACACTGCTAGGCATGAAAATTTCTAACTCATGAAAACTTGGGCGCCCCCAGCCTCCAGGGGCGCCTGGTTTTTTGTGCCGTAGCCATTTTCTTGAAATTTCAAATTTTCAATTTCTTGATTTCCATGCACGTTCCGGTGACTGTGGACCTTTGTTCGAATGCCAATTTTCGTCTATTGGAGCAAAACTAAGTCTGATGATCTAGTAAACAGGGAAGCCTGGTGAAAACTGAACTGATTGTACCTTCTGCCTGCCTTGGAAATCATGCCAAACTGATTTCCTGCGAAACTGATCGGGCTGTCGAAGGAGGATTTGTCGTTTTTCGGAAAAATCTCAAAAATAAATTAACTTTGGTGAGACTGGGTGCACCAAGCCTCTTGGGGCGCCTAGGAATTTGTGCCTTAGAAATTTTGTGATTTTCAACTTTTCTTTCCATTTCTCGATTTCCGTGCCGGCAACTCCTGTTTGATCTTCATTTCCGGTTGTTTGACTGACTATTGAAGTAGGACGGGAGGTGATCTGAGTAGCCTGAACACACCTGAGATGAAAATCCAGCTTTTACCGGCATTTCGACTAAGTTTGACCACCCAGAAATGGGCTGACGGAGACTTTTTTGACGTTTCTCGAAAAACGCGAAAAAATTCTAAGGCATGAAAAGATGGGCACCCCTAGCCTCCAGGGGCGCTTGGATTCTAATGCCTTAGCCAAATTTATGATTTTCAACCTCTGTTTGCAATTCACCTCGTTTCTTGTGCTGGAAGCTGCTTCCTGTCATTGATTTCGATGATTCATTAGACAAGTGCCATTGGATGAAGGATGGACTGGATAGCCTGGGTATATCTGACATGGATTCCAACTTTTCATGGCTTGTTGACCAAAACGACTGCTTTTATCGACCCTGAAACTGACCGATGGAGGCATTTTTAACATTTTCTCGGAAAACGTGAATAAAATCTAAGTATGCTAAAGCTGGGCGCCCCCAGCCTTGAGTGCGCTTGGAAATCCATGCCTTAGAAAAATTTCACGATTTTCACTTTTCAACACTTTTTGTATCCACCATGCTCCGTCTTCTGTCCTTCATCAATTGTCGAATGTTGGAGAGTTCTGCGGCTTCTGAACAACATTGAAAACTTGAAAATGAGCCCTGGCAGATGAAACTCTTCCATTGATGGCTCTGGAGTTCGTGCTTCGCCTTATGAAAAAGCAGAATTGACCTAGAAGAGAAAACTTGATCTTTCGCAGATTCCGTCTGAACCACCTTGAACGTCAAGTAAAATCAGCCAATCAAAATTAGGCACGACACCTATGTCAGAGATTCTATTTTTAGAAAATTGGCCAGAATCAGTATCTCAAGAAACCCATAAAACCTAACTTGACATCTATTTTTAGAAACTTTCTAAAAATAGAAATTTCTAGAAATTTTGACTTTTTGACAAAAATTTTTCTAGACTTTCGCAAAATGCCTTATTGAAGCAAAATTTTTGATTTGGCACAACAAATCTGTGCATCGAGTTCGAGTCTGGGTCAAAAATCAGCTTGCCGAGTGCCGAGTCTGAGTCTTGTAACACTGTTTTAAACGAATATATTTATTTACTCCCCTTATGCATAAAATGAATAAAATAGCATTTGTAGACGAAATATTGTTCTAATTAATCAATACTAGGGTTGAGTTTTATCGAAAATAAACTAGTTAATGTGCTGGAAAGTAAAAGAGGGGTAGAAAATGCATCCCTAATTTGGTGTTTGAAGCATAAGATAGCTTGTAGAGGTAGTTGAAGATTGGAGAAGTGGAGATGCAGGAGTTTTGAATTTGATTATGGCAAAAAACTAGTATAGGGTGGTGGAGATTGTCATGGTGAGGTCGTGATTGGTATAGTGTGGTAGGGACTCAGCATAGAAGTTGGGAATTGTGTAGAATCAAATAATTAAACCTCGAAACTCAAAATTGAGGATCCGTATTGGCAATTGTACTTTCATGGTGGAGAGCATGCTTCTATGGTGATATTTTATTTCAGGGTTTAATTGCGTAGTTTTTGAATCAAACAGATGACTCATATTTCATGAGTAGTGGTTCACATGAACCCATCTCTCATGTTAATGAATGGTCCACTTAGCACTCATTGCATCTAGTTGATGCTCACTGTGGTGAAGCATCGGGACTTCCCGGGAGGTCACCCATCCCAGTACTACTCCGACTCAAGCGCGCTTAACCATGGAGTTTGCCCCAAGATCAAGCCCCCTTAGCTTGCTACCCCATTTGCAAAACCTTCAACAAGTGTTGTGCCTTATGAACCATTCATTATAGAGCCCGTTTAGCTCATCAATTGCTATAGTGTGATCATGACTTTTGAGTGTAGAGCTGTCAGATTTTCATAGTCTGTACACATTGTACTGTTGGTTGCTGCTGTGCTTACAACTTCTGGACTGATGTTCCTGTCAAGAAATATCGGGGTTGGGAGGTATAGGAAGGACAAGAATAATTGGCATTGCTGATTGGGAGACTTCCTTAATTTTTCCCCTAGGCGATGTATTTGAACTTCAACATGCAACCAATGGAAGAATGGAAGTGTGTGTTGGCCTAAGTGCAAAGGGGTTTGTAAATAGAAATGCTTGGATAATGACAAATCGTAAAAGCTTTCTACAGTGTGTTGTGGCGCTTTGGTGTATGTAAAGAGAGAAGATTGCTAAAATGCCAAGGTTTTGGAAGTGGAGAGTGGTGTGAGTTTGCAGGTTTTATAGGAGGATAAACTATGGAATAGCAACGATAATGGAATAAATTTAGAAGCTATAGGAAGTTTACATGTTGGAGGAAAAGAGTTTAAGAATCCTCATGAGAAGGGAAAAGCCAAAAATTAGATTTTGAATGCGAGAGTTGGTATTCCAAAAATTCCTTTGTAAGAGTCAATGTAAGAAGATTGATAGATCATGAGGCTAGAAATAACACATTTATGAAATTCATATGCCTATAGCTATTCAAAAATGAAAAATGCCGCATGAAGCAGCTTTTGCTTGTTTTAAAATGGTTCAACATGAATGGATCTACTCTTCTTGCTTTTCCTAGTCCAAGGAACATTTAAAGCACTGGAGAGTGTTGTTAGAAGTTTCTTATGGGGCAACCCAGGTGGGAGGAAAGGGCTCCCCCGTGTTGCTTTGGATGTTTGCACCCTTCTATGGGATCAAAGGGGTTGGGGATTCCAGACACAAGAGCACAAGGAATAGCTCTTGTAGGGAAGTGGATTGTATGGGCAATGGAAAGTGGTGCCCCTTGGTAGATCCTTATCCAGCATAGAATCCTTAATGAACACCAAATCCATAAAATCAGGGGATCCTTCCAAATGTGTGACATAATTTGTAATGCTAGTGCTTTTATGATTGCTAGATCAACATCGCTTAAGAGAGTATGGGTTGCTTGGCAAATACTCTTGGGTTTCGTCCATTGGTAGTTCGAGGGCCCACTAGATGCTTGGGATTTAGCTGTACGTCCTATTTGGACCTTCAACTCGCAACATGGACAACTTGGGCTTTAGCCTTTCTTTGCAGGCAAAAGATTGGCAAGGAAGGGCTTGTTCTGTTGGGGGGACCTTTGGAACAATCAGAGACAATAATGGAAATATTGGCAGGACTTAAACAAGGCTTAGTGTTTGACCGCAACAGACAAATCTGCTTTTCGAGAACTATGCAATATGATTCTTGAACACTGTCTTTTCGAAATGTATTTACAGGGTGTAGGCCCATATTGGAGGGATTGGAAGTGGAACACAGAAAAAACCTTGGACTATAAATCAAAGGATTTATATAATCAAGTTTGCCACTGCAATTACATTGCCTTTTGACTAAACAAATGATGGCGGGTCCAAGACCATGAAGTGAGATGGCAACGACACTAGCAAGTTATTTGGAAAACAAGAACGTCCTTCAAACATAAGGCGATGGGATGGCTAGTAATACACTAGGGTTTAGTCGTCAAAACAAGGTTGAGCAAGATTTGATTTATAGATGCATTTTGCACTGTATGTGGGAAAGGAGAAACAATTTATCATATCTTTTGGAAATGTCGAACAGCTAGAGGCTTTTGGGGATGGCTGCAAGATGAATTCAATTTCCTTTTTTATTGCTTCTCTGTCTTGGAAAGTGTAAGATGCTACCCCAATTTTTTCCAAAATATTGAATAGAGATAACACAATGTTAGCACAAGGAATGCATCCAACTAAATGCCTCACACTTTCTGATCACCCAGATCTCGGAATGGACAAGGTGAGAGCATACGGTGATTTGGCTTACAATGAACAACCATGCAACAAGATTATTCAAAATTCATCCGCTGTGGCGGGCATCCACTTATCGTGGGAATTCACCACTATTCAGTGGGTATGAAAGCAAGAATGAAATGAAATACAAAACCATTCACTTATTCAGTGGGTATTCTCCACTTGTTCAGTGGGTAAGAATAAGAAAGAAGAATCCATTTCTCCACACTGGCGGTAAACCGTCCAGGGGTACCTTAGTGATGAATTTTGAAATAATGTACACAATATTATCAGCAAGATGTAACAATCAAAGAAGACATTTAATATGATAACATTCTTCCAGTAGATAGCTTCCCACATGTACCCTGCATCACAAAGTGTTTGCTGTTACCAAACCAAGAATAGGGATCAGATCATGCCTCTGCTGAGGCTCAGCATCTCTGTGTTTTAAGAGCTCCCTTCGTGGTACGGCGGACTGCAGAGAAGAACTCATATGATATGCATTAGCTCACCAGTCTTTCCTCCAAGGATCGAGATTGCATATAAATAAATTCTACAAAGGAATCATATGCAATACAACTCAGGAATATTGAATAGAGCAGGTTCTTGGCATGATGATGGTGTAGCAAATCATTGAAGATTACCCTTGAAGAACTTAAGACACAATGAATCTATCCCCTGCTTGAGATGAACTGAAACATCTAGAATAATAACAATCTATTACTATCCTGTTGTGATGCCTTGCTGCCCAAACTGTGTTGTATCATAAATCAGACTGATATTACTCTACTGCTGCCAAAATCAGTGACCACACAAAATATAATCTTCCATTTATCACCAATATTCACTGCATAACAGACCCAAACTGCTGTAAAACAGTTATCAAAGGAGATGAACATGCTGCAATACACAGACCCCAATCTCCCAACAGGACTGTACGACTCAGCCCAGTGCGGATCCTCACAAACTCACAAAATAATGTCCAAACTCACTGAAATAACTCATGACCTTTGGCGCCCAGGGTCATCAATTACAATGCAAAACATATAATCTTAAAACATTGAGTAATGGCAATACAATGAATGAATCGTACTTCCTGGGAAGTACGGCCCAGCTAGTATGGATTCATCATAAATCCTTCATTCAGCACTTGAGACTCCTGAAAACCATGCTGAAAGGGAGCGCCTATGGCATACAAAGTGTTGCAAATAACCTTAGACCCAATCACAAACTTAATAAATTTTATTTTCAAGAATCCATCGTTTACAATGTACGGCTCAGCAAGGTATGGATATTCTCAGAACATAATCTAAACTGCATCAAATATACTGAAATCAATCTTGAATGTGATATCAAGTTCATAACAAAGCATTCCAAATAAATTTGCATCAAATGACATCAACAATAATTTTCTGATCAGAACCAACCCACTATGCATTGTACGGCACTAGAAATGCATTTAAAACATTAAATGAATCTTAAACTGACCAGAATTACAAAGGAATGATCAAGATTACTTGGAAATCACTAAACAATAGCATCCCTTATGATATTTGCACCAGACAATGAACATACAATCCAAACTTGAAATCATGCCCCCGAAAATGTACGACACTGAATAAGGTACGGATGCAACAGAAAATCTTTAAACTGACTCTAATCCACTCACAACTGCTCAGAAATGGATACCAATATCATACAATAAGACTCCAATCATCAAAGGCTCCAACAGTATAAGTAAATTTCATACAAATTTCAGCCTTTATAGACAGTACGGCATGGTGTATGGCCTAGATGTACGGCCTACTCTAAGATGCACACCAAACTCACAAATCTGCATTCATTTCTCAGATAGCATTCATAAACCAATGATCAAGGAAGATAATAAATAAATTTCATATCAAACTTCCAAAATCAATCACTTCTTTTTGGCCCAATGTGACTCCTGCATGAAGTTGCCTTCTTCCAGCTAGGCAGGATATTTCACCAACGAAACTGGACATCTTCTAGAGGGTTTTCGTCCTCAAGAAGGAAGAAATGGAAGAACATACAGGTTCAATCCAACAGAGTAACAATACAAATTCCTAGCATCCCTCCAAATGAGCTCTCATTGCCCTTTTATAACTTTTTTGAGAGAATATAATATTATTTCCTTTTGACTCTTCGTATTACTTCTCTCAAAGGACCTTTTTAATTTTCCCCGCCTAAAACACTTAACTTAATATTATAAAGTGACTTTATTCATTTGACATTAAAATAAGTTACTTTATAACCTTTTAATATAATTATTTAATATTACCCTATAAACTTAGCACCTTTCTGCCAGGTAACATTAAATAATTAAAATAATTATTATTCCTTAGGCGTAGGAAAGTTGGGGACATTACAGAAAGACCTCTTTTAGGGGATTGCTGGATGGTCCAGGACACCTGTGAGGGTTTATGGTGTACAACTCGGTTGGCAGCAATTTGTTTTCTTTGAAGGTCAAGATGCCATGCAATCTTTTAGGAGGATACCTCCCCTCTTAGTATGGGGAAGTTTAGACTTTTCAGACAAGAGTTGGCTTTGATTGTACAAGCTAAGTTTGAGTGGTTTAGATGAGATGTGAACTCTTTGCCCATTGGGGCGTAGGTTCAAGTTCTTTCTTTTCTTGCCTATATAGGAAGAGAATTCACTTGTTAGCCATTATGCTCAAATGATATAACTACTCAACGGTGTAACTTTCTATTCCTTGGAAGTTTTAGATGAAGCATTTAAAAAAAAAAATAAAAAAAAAATGAGCAAGGTTGGATCCACATGACATCTTCACAATGGGTTTTTGGACTAAGGAACTGACTAAACAAGTCTTAAAACGTGCTATGGGTATGGACAATAAAATGAGTGTGCAATATATAGTAGAGATTGCCAAGTAGGCAATTTCCGACTTTACAAAGTGTTGTACATAGTTTTTTATTAATGAATTTTGCGTAGTTGCCAACTTTTCATAATTCCTTGATTGCTTGCCCTTGAATCCATGAATTTGTGACAGTTGACTTTAGTGTACCTAGAGTTTCATGGCAAGTCAAAGTCCGCATCAGTCAAGAGTTCATATGAAATTGACGCCTTAGAATTCAATAGCAATTAGGCACTAGAAGCTGGAACATTGAAAATTAAAGCTCTAGGGCAGGAAAACACAGGTGCGAGGCCCCATGATATTGATGGATTTTTCATGCATGGAAAGCAATGTGTAAATTTGGTGCTTTTTGAATATAAATAGCAAATTTAGTAAAGAATGGCTGCTTTTTATAAAAGCCATAACCCATTTTAGATTGTGTTAAAGGGCAGTAAAGCATGCCAATTTTATTAAACTAGGTACAACCGAAAACAAAGATCAGGTGAAGACCCTAATGTTGGAAGACAGCCCCAAGGCAAGAGTTTAAGAGCTAATAATTTTGGAAACTAAGAAAAACACTATGCAGTGTAAAATATAAAGAGACTATGCCATACACTAAAATGCATATCTTGATAACTCTAAAACTTTGTAGTAGCATCCTCAGCCATTTTGTGGGGATTATTGTTCTTTTGTAGCCTACAAACTGAGGTGGCAGATCTTGCAGCAGGTTTGAAGAGGCTGTTAAGGGAGTATTGAGGCAGATTGCTTTGTTCCATACAAGTTATTTCCATTGCATGTTGGCTCATTGAGTTGATGAGTTTGCTTCTCAGAGGTCAAAATGGATTTTATTGACTTTATACAGTTCAGGAGGTTCTCTGGCTGAAGGAGAGGTAGTCATCAAATTCAATCAGCTTGTCTTTACGTTTTTTACAATTTGCAGCTGCATTCAAATTGTTGGTGCAGCGTCTTAATCAGGGAATTTATGAGGCTGTCATGTAATTCTTACTCCTCGGTTTGAGAGTCAATAGACTTGGCAACTTGCAATACTGCAGCATTGGTATTTCAGAGGATCAGTTGGAGCCAATCATTGGAGTAACCTTTGAGATGCATTATGTTTTGCCCCCAAGGATTGGGATGGTGAATAGGAATGGAGAAAAGGACAATGCTGATTACCTGACCAACAAAGGGAGGGGGAGCAGTGCAACCATGAACTTCCTGAAGGCTGAAGGAAAATTTTTCTGAAGTTTCATGGTGATGGCAAGCAGCATCCTGTTGAGCACATTTCTGCCTTCACCACTGCTTGTGTGATTCTTAGTGTTGCACATGAAGATGTTGCAGTTTGCTTGTTTGTGGAAAGCTTGCCAGGCACGAGAACGGAATGGTTTAATTACCTTGCTGCTGGTTTGATCACGAGTTGGGAGTCCATGAGTGAGAAATTTCTTGCTCGCTTCAAGCCTGCAAAAGATAGTCATGTTTTGTTTGCTCATCTCTCAAACATCAAGAAAGACAAATGAGCCAATGCGAGAGTTCGTGGCTAGGTTCAACTATCTGGTTCACAAAGTTGTGAACACCCTGAATCCTTCGTTGGAAATCCTTCTCAGTTGTTTCACAAATGCACAATCTTCAGGGTTTCTTTCTATCTCAAGCAAAGACACGTTGCAGAACTGCAAGGAGGTCAGGAGTATGCTGTTGAATTAGAGGATCATATGATCACTTCAGGAAAGATCCAGAGAGATTCAATCAAGCTAGTGGTGCCCTTGAACGTTGTACCACTTTGGCAAGTTCCATCTCCTTCAAAGATACGAGATTCTTTCATTAACTATGTCAGTGATCAACCTGCTTCATCTGTGCATCAAGTAGGACATGTGCGGCAAGAGGCAGATGTGTCTTCTACATACACATATTGCTTATTTCATGCAACGAATAGACATGATGGAGAAAATTGTCCTGAAATGAAAAGACTCATGCAAGTTTTAAAAGCTTCAGGTGAAAATCGAGGATTTTCGAACGATCCTGAACGTCTTTTAGAGGAATCCGATGGCAGCTCTGCGATTGGATTTACCCAAGGTAAGTCAAATATACAAAGGGATGATTTTCATAATCATGTTTCAAGCAACTTCATGTGCCTACATAATTAGGACCTATTAATGGAGCAAGCATATTCATCTCAAGTTGAAATCTTGCCTACTTTGCATCAATTCTTCGAGCCTGAAGGACACTTGGCAAAAGAGGAACCTGAAGGAATCCAAGTGTTGTATACTTTCTCTGAGGAGGAAGAAGTGTATCAATCTTCTCAAGAGCAAAATTGTGGGAAAGAAATTAGATATGTTGCAGAGAGCAATGGTGAATCCAATTTGTTCTTATCTTCTTTTGAAGGGTGGTTTGAAGAATCTGTGTTAGATGCAACCAAAGGAGGTGACCAAGATTCTCTTTCTAAGGACTTTTCAACTTCGAAGATAGAAGTTTCCACAAGTGCTAATGATCAACCATCTCAGTTGATGTTAGGAGCAGAGACGAGGATCTAGTCATCAGGAGTTGGTGTTTTCACTCAAGACATCAAAGAAACATTGTAGCTAGAGCAAGAGGAAAATTTTCATGTGGAAGATGACTCATCCTTGGAGCCACTCGTCAAATCAAGAGACCATATAGAAGATTCTTGATCTTGATAGTTTTTTGCATCACTTGGAGTGAATCTTTAGTAGAGGATACTGTAAATTTTCTTTTACAGTTTAGTCCATCTTCATCCTTGTCTCTAACAGATTTCATACACACTAGTGAAGAGGATATTCCTAGACCTTCTGAGGTTATCCATCAACCTGTGGAAGAAAAATCAACACAAGACACATGTGAAGAAGCTCGTACAAAAGAAAAGGTCATGGAATATTCAATCCTAGTCACTGAAGACAATCATATGGAGAAATTAGAAATTCTCGACAAGTGTGTGGTGAGATATGCCATATGTGAAATCAATCATGCCCAAGAAGAAGAAACACATAGCTTAGAAGACTATGTGCCTGATCCTGCATGCCTGTCAGAAGAAGAGAGGTGTATGGTTGCCAAAAATGAGATGCTACTAGATATTCACATTCATGTTCCAAAGGGCTCATTTATTGAAGGTGATTGATCTATGGAAGTTGATGAGACTAGGAGGAGACATTTTTCAGCTAGTGTACTTTGATAATGATTAGGTGCTTCAAGATTCAGATCTTGATGATTTATCACAATGAGATTTTGAGGATTGGATGGACAAAGACGTAATTGAAGAGAACAATGAAGTGGTACTTAAATCACTAGATGTACTGCTGTTAATAGTTGTGGATCCGGTAAATCAAGAACCACTGATGGAAATTGTATATGAGCAACTTTAACCTTTTCTAGAGTATAACACATGGTTTGAGTTCAAGGTTGTGTATGTTGAAGACATGGATGAAGAACGACAAATTCTATATGTGGTGGTTACCATTCCCACAAGCATAGTTTGGCTAGAGGACCTTACTTCATACCTTCAAAAGGAGGTTCTATACCTTCACCTGTTGCAGAGGTTTTTCACTATGGAAGAAGATGATCAACCGGAGCTAATGCATATTCATCAGTTCGTCATGAACTTCTCATGGCATGATCGTGACTACCCACCTGAATTGTGGCTCTTCGAGGAGGTGTTGCGGAAGAAGAAAGACTATGTGCTGCCATGACAAATTTCCCAGCTCAAAGAGGAGAGGTTCTTATTTTTTTGAACTTGTTGATGGTTTTGTGTAACATTTTTTGTTTTCTTTGTCCTCACTCGAAAAAAAAGAGTGTTTTTGTGTGTTTTACATTGTTTGTGTCGTGTTTCCTTAGTCAATTTTGTTAAATGTTTTGTTAGGTGATTTAGGAACGTAGTGTTTTGTTAGGTGATTTAGGAATGTTGTTTTTAGGTGATTTAGGCTTGTTCTGAATCTATTGCCCAATTGAGAAGGCACTGGTCTACGTGCCAAATCCAGAGATTTTGAGGTCCTCCTATGCCGCAAGTATACACGATGCTCAACAGATAGAGCCAATTGTTGTACCCAATCCGAAAGTTTTTCCTTCTTGGTGAAGTTGCCTGCTTCGTTCAAGTTGTTGCGTCGTGCCTTGTCAAAAATCAAATTGTCGAAATGTTTGCCTTGTTGAATTCGACTCATTGATGTCGTCATAAGTGTTTTCCAAATTCATAAATGCTGTCGTCTAATCGAAATATCAAGTTCGTGTTTGTTAAAGCATAAAATGGTCTAGTCATGATTCAAATGCCAAGTCGTATCGAGTCTTCGTGATTTGTCCGTTGTCGTCAACATTCGTCTAGGTCTAAAATGTCCCCATCAAGTTCGTTCAAAGTCAAGTTAGTTAATTTTAATATGTTGATTGATAATTAATAATTTATTATTAATTATTTATTAATATTAAAATTAAAAATTTATTTGTGTCATTAATGTCAAAAACTCAGAGAAAAAAAAAAATCTTTTTATTGTTTTTATTAATAATAGTTATTAGTTTAATAATTATTATTAATAAATGATAATAAAAAAATAAAATAAAATTAAAGCAAAGTAAAATGATTATTTTTACTATAGTTATTATTAACTATTTTAAAAATAATATGTTAAAAATCTAAATATAAAACAATATTATTTTTAATGGATATCTATTATTAAAATTTTAATAATAGTTATTTAAAAAAAAAATAATGTGACAGGCGCCTTTGGAAGGCATTCAACACACTTACAAAAAGCATACAAGGCAATGGAAAATATAAAATCTAAAGCTAAAGTCTCCGCACGCTTTTAAGGCTAGTAAAAATCAAACAAGAGATGAAGCGCTTCAGAGAAACCTCAAACGCGCTTTGAAGCGCTCTTTCTTCATCCTGCACATGCCACAGGGAGATCAAAATGCCTCTTGCTCAATCAGACACGCCCATGAAAGTATTCAAGCGACCTTCTGAAGTCACACGCACATCAAAACAGGTTCACATGCGCTTCATGGTCAAGGGCCGCACCTTGGGAGGAAGTCCACGCCTTCACCATGCCTCTCTTAGCATGAAAATGCCACCAGTGGATGGAGGACGCACCAGAAAGAGTTCATATGCCCTTCTAGGCATTCACGCGCCAACTACAAGGGAAACTTGTGGTCTGCAAAGAGGAAAAGCGCTCTATCTGCAACATCAAAATGTGCCTGAAGCCAAATACACGCCCATGTCAGAGAAAAATTGTACCCAGACAGTGAAAAGTGCGCTCAACAAACACAAAACGTGCCTACAAAGGAAGTCTCACACTTTTTCAAGGCAGTAAACAAAAAAAATAAAATAAAATGCAGGCGCCTTCATACACAAACATGTATCAATGCTTATACAAAGATCAAAGACTTATCCAAATCGCAGCCAACATAAAAAGTTTTCAAATGAAGTGCCAGATTCAAAAGATTCAATGCCAGTTCAATGGAGAAGGTACCATCTAGAGATCATACCGCCAGGTTGGGAAAGAAAAACGCCTCCCATATCAGATTTCACCATGTCTAGAAGAAAGGAATTCACACCTGTTTAAGGAAAGAAATTGCATATTGGAAGTGAAAGAAATTCCACGCCTAGTCAGCAAAAATGAAGGCTTTGAGAGCCTGGAGCGCTTCTTGCACGTCCATACATAGATTATTGCCCAGGAAGGAAATATGTGCTTCAAAGAAGATCCCACACCTATAAACAACATTCAAAAACACCTTTGCATCCAGGAAACTTACGCCACTCAGGGAAAAATAATAAAAAGGAAATTCAGAAAAATTGTTAACTTTGGCCTTTACGAGTCAACTCCAGTTCACCCATCATGCAGAGGAGAGCTCAAAGTCGCAATTTTTAGTGGAATTTTTCATGTTTTTAATCATCTTTTAAGTTTCAGTTGCATGTGTTTGTTTTAGTTTAATTTGTAATAAAATTGCATTTCAGGCAATCAGTTAAGAGTTGAGTTAGGAAGTTCAGTTGGTTTTAATGCAATTGTTTTGCAAGTAGTATAAATAAGTGCTTTTGCACATTCATTAGGATATAGATTTTAGAATTCAATTTCATTGTTTTTTTAGCTTTTTTCGAATCTTTTTAGCAATTAGCTTTTTCAATACTCAGTGTTCAGGATTCAGTGTTGTATTTAATCAGTGAATAAAAGCAATGACAATTCACATGCCTCTATTTGCTTAAATTGTTATTCTTATACATTCACCTGATCGTGTTCTTGTTGCTCATTTAATGGATGTCATTATGCTTGATTTGCTTTCGAGTATCCATTAAAATTTTTAATTTGTGCTGAAGATTAAGTTGATGCAACAAATCTGCAAACTTTGTGTCGCAGTTGAAATTGAAGGAATAAGTTGTATCATGGCATCATCTTACAGTTGACTTAGTCAAGGCATTTGTAAATCTTTTCAATCTAATCGTGTACTTGCCCTTGTCAGCCTTTGTATTTAGTTGAATAGCGTAAGCGTTTAGCAATAGGTCTTTCATTCTAGTCAAAAAGCATAAAATCTTTGCTTGGCTGTCGAATGTGCGCCTCAGCCTTTCCGTACCCTGCATACCCAAAAATATTGCAAATTTCCCTTTTATTCAGTATAAGTATTAAAAACCTCTAAAAACCATGTTCATATTGTATAGTTTTTAGTTAAGTTTTATTTTATAGGGAGCTTCCCCTTCAAATTCGAAGAGCAGTTCTACTGCACATCTGTCCATTTTTTTTTCATTGAAAGGTGCGAAATAAAATGCTAAATTTTTTATTATTTTTCATTCTAAGAGGGCCGACCCTCTCCTAGGCGCTCAAGTCTTAAAACAATGTTATTTTCTTTCTTTTATAGGCCTTCTCCTTGGCCGACCTCCACCTAGGCAAGATAGGCGCCAAACAAAGAAATTAAAGATTTGTTTTTTGTCTTCCTTTCTTCAATGGGTGAATACTTGTCATGAAAGACAACACCACTAGACCTCCAAATGGAGTCGCCAACAACAAGGAATATCATCACAAAGAAAGCTCATACCTTCTCCTTCATCTTCACTTCTCCATGAGTCACTCTAAAAGAGGGCAAATTATTTTATTACCATAAAAATAGAGCAAGTCTTCCCTCAAACTCCATTTGGCCTACAAAATTGGCCAAGTTTGAGAACTTGCCAATTAGGTCATCTCTTGGGTGATCACTCCGAAAATGGGGACATTACAAAGTCATATACTGCAGTACATATCATATATTGGGGTGATTTTATATATTGTAGTACATTCAATAAATTAATAATTTAACTTAAGTTACGAAAGTAACTTTATTTTATTAAAGCAACTTATGTTTTATTATTAAAAAGTGTTTTAAGAGAGGACTTAAGATGCTTCCTAAATTGTCACTTGGCATGTGGGTACAAAGTGGTCATTTAAAAAAAAAAGGTCCTTAAGTACCTTTTGTTTTATTATTGGAGGGAAAAGTGAAAATACAAGAAAATAATATTTTGTTGCCCTAAAAGTGTCTATAAAAGGAGTAGTTGAGGACAAAAGAGGCTATAGCTGAATTTGTGAAAACTGTTGTTTCAAAGATTGAACCATGTTCATCTTCTTTTGCCTAGGACAAAAACCCTTCGGCAAAGAATGGTTTCGGGGACAAACACTCTCCTAGCCATTTGAGTGATTTCATTCAGGAATCACCAATGAGATGAATGCTTTTGGTTTCTTTGGGTATTCGGTGTTTTGGAGTTGTGGTTTTCAAAACTAATAGATTATCCAGTTTGGGGTGTTCTAGCTTCAGCTTGTGTGTTTTGGTGTTGTGGTTTTCTGATTTCTATGTTGCTGGATTTATAGAATTATTTGTGAGTATTATTATTTGTCAAATTACTTGCAAAATAAATATTTATTTGCTTGTGAAGAAGAATTCAGCTCGGGTGTGGTCGTACCATTTCATATAAGTAGTTGCTCTTGCTAGAAAACAGTATAGGGCCATACATCCTCAAATACTAGCCGTACCTCTTTTTACAAGCTAATAGGAGGCGTTTGGATGTGGCACAACTATTTGAATGAGGATTTATATGTATGAAGGGTTGTCGTTGCTATTCTATTAGTCTTTTGCTTGGTTGTACAATTCAACACTTGGCTTTACCTTCTTTGCTGTACAATTCTATAAACTCTTCATATAATTTCTAGGATGCTGTACAAAATAGAATAAGCTGCTGTTAAATATTGTAACAAATTCCACTTTTTGAATTTGTCCTTTACTGCCAGCCGCTACATGGTATAAGGCTAAATTGCCAATATTTGAGGAATTTAAATATTAACCCTTAGCTGCCATACCAAGTAGAGAAGGGAGCTGAGTCATAAAACTGGTTAGAACATGTTTGCTGCTTACACTTTATTGAATCAAAGAATTATAAGATTTGAAAGCATGCCTAGTGAACCGTAGCAAATGAAAAGTGGGTCCCATATTTTCCAAGTCAGATTTATTGTCTGCTGATTACATTACAAAAGGAATTTAAAGAAGTTTGTTGATTGACCATTGAGGGCACCATATAGTTTGGGAAAGATTTCTGTTTTCTTGTGATAGCTGACAAAAGTATCATATTAGTTCAGTATGCAGATTTGGGTGTTGGTAGCTTTGATTTTCAGGTTGCTGTTCAGAATTTTGGGTACAAATAACAGTGTTTCAGTTGGTGCTTTTGTCCACAATGTGGGGTACAGTTTGGTATGACTATTCTCTATATGTTTTGAGTATAGTTGGTTGATGTATTTGAATATTTACTGGTATAAATAATCTCTGTGAAGCTTTTTGCTACTGCACCATCTGAATTATTATTATTTTTTTTGTTAACCCAGGGTATTCCCGCGACCCTCCGCCCGGCGTCTCACTTAGAGAGGCGAGTAGAGGGGCGAGACTAGTCCCTGGAGGGGTACACCATAGCTGGCAAGATCGTACCCTAGGGTGAACCCGGGAGGGAGTCAAATTCATGAGCTTGAGGAGCCATCCCAAGTCACAAGCCAACTCCGCTACCTGTGCCGGAAGCACCATCTGAATTATTGCATGCAATCTCAATACTCTATTATTTAATTGTCTACATGCAACTTGATGGTTCTCTGCTAGTCTAGGTTAGTTGGTACTATAAAATCTGGAAGGTTATACCACTAGACTATGTCTACATTTTATTATTGTAAGGATCCTATATGGTTTACCGCCAGATCTGTCTTGCATTTGTGTTTCCTTCGCAGCACATTTTGGCATTGATTCGGGTCCACTTATTATTGGCCTATTTGGTTTGATCGGGCCTATTTGTAACCTGCCAGTGGCTTGTGCATACATGCATACTTGTCTGCTGAAGAGGTGTTATCTGGTTGGCTATGCCGCCTATTTACTTTTCTAGTATTGGATTCAGCTAGATAGTGTTTGCAAACACTGTATGCTCTCACCTTGCTCACGTCGTGATCTAGGTGATCAAAAAGTGCATGGATTTGTATTTGCATCATTCAAATATTGTAAAAATCTAAAAAAAAACTAGTTGGGGTTATTACATTAACTTAGTGTTTAGGTTTAGTTTAGATTTCAGGGAACTTCCTATAATAATTTGAAGAGAGGTTTATTCTCACATTGTTTTCCATTTTGTGTTGTCTTGCAAAGGACAAATTAAAATGCTAATACAATAGTGCCTCCCTTTCTAACACATCTGTTTTTGAAGTGTTTTAAAAGTTTTTTGGCATGGTATTGTTATGTGTAATGTACTCCTCCCACTAACAATTAATGTATCCCGTGCTTTGCAAGCTTCAACATTCATTGCCAAGTTCCGCTCAAGTTCACGATCAAGCTGTTCCCGAAGTTTTCTACTTATCATATGTCACATAACTGCATGACAAAGAAAGAGTTCAAAAAATTGTGATGTAGATGCTGTTCTCCTTTCCTTTTCTGCGAATGTTTGCAAAGTGGTCTTGTTGTATGGTATATCTGCACTCCTACAAATTTAACATTTTAAACAAATAACAGAGGAATGTACCAGGTTTGTGTAATTTCATACAGAAGGACTTAAGTAGTTGACAATCGTGGAAGAGATGACTAACCATGGTTTTTAATTCTATTTCAACTTTTTGTGTTCTCTAGATTAGACGGCTGAAACAAAATGTGTTAGCTCAACTACCTCCGAAGCGCAGACAGGTCATAAGATTAAGGTTGAGTTTGTCAGATATTTCTTTTGCAAAAGATTCAAATGGTGAAGATAACAGGGCTTCGGATTTTTTTTGCAAATGTGGCTTTACTACTAAGGGGGATTGTGAGTGTGAAGATTATGACACTGAAGATGGTGGTGTCGAATTTGTCAATTCAGAAGGGGTGCAAGGTTTGACATTAAACTCTTTAAGTGTAGATAATCATTGGGAAAGTTATTTTATTTAGGTGCTTTACACTCCATTGTTTTGCCTCATCTATATTAAATCCTACGATAATGGTAGAACTGTGAAAGTAGGAAATGTGCATTGAACAAATCTCATACATGAATATCCATTCTCTTCTTTCAGTATTAAAAAATGCTAATAGTATTTGATAATTATTTATTTACTGCCTCAAACTTGATTGCAAAGAGAATCAGAGAACTTTTTTAAACAGAATTTTGACAGTGGAGATGAAATTCTTAATTGTCTTTTGACATCATTAAAGCTTTCCAAGTTTTGTTTCTCTTCTAATATATATGACATTTTCTTTTTGCATTACTTTGAATTTTCTGTTTCAGAATCATGTAACTTTCTTGATAGTCTAAACATTTATAGGTACATTTCTTGGTGCTATATAACTGATTAGTATAATTATTTTGCAGATAAAGGAACAGAGAAATCAGATAGAAGCCTTTCTTATCAAGAGATTGGCTTGGCAAAGCTTCAGAGCTTCGAAGATTGGTTGTTCAATTATCCCATCTTTGCTGATTCTGCAGATATAGATGCTGTGGATAATGTCACAAGTCCTCAAAAGATGGTAGTCTTTGGTCATCATCTGAGAGTCCTTGATGGAATACAGGTAGTCTTTTGTTATTGTCTCTTCAAAGAGTTTTATAAGTGATTTATTAATGTTTATGTCTAGTCTGAGTATTCAATAATCAGATGACAAACCAGAACTGGCATGCTTGAGATATTAGTGTGCTTCTTTTATCAATATATATCAACACTTAGTGCCATCTATAGTTTTGCTTGTAGGGTTTTTTGCTTTCTAAAAGCTGTACAATTTTCTGTAGTGCTGAGAAAATGGCTTTTGGGTGAGCAGAAATCTGTGTGTCAGAAAGGACTTGAATTTGTCCGTATTGATGGGAGCACAAGTTCTAAAGAACGTCAGGAAGCAGTTCAGGCATTTCGTTCAAGGCCAGAGGTATGTTAATTCCAGGTTATTACTTAGAATTTTTGAGGAAAATTTGAAATTCTTTCCCATATACAAGACTGAAAGTTTCTTTCTTGTCATTTTGTATCAGAGTTCAATAGAAATTATGCCTGCTAATTTCTATTGTATCTGTCACCAATAGATTTTTGTTTTCCTGTAAGCAGAGTTATAATGGCCATAATAGTTCAACCAAAAAAGAGAAAAAGAAAACCATTGGATCTAAATGGAATAACTTCACATTGAATATTCCCATCATGTACTTTGGTTTTATTGTTTGTAAGTTGTAAGGTGTAAAATACGATTTCATGAAAGATAATGTGCTAATGTCGGGCAAGCTCCTGCTCATTTTGATAGGTAATGCTAAGATAATTTTCGTTTTTTAAGGTCTCAAAATGAAATTATGACAGTTATAAAACTGAAGCGCAGAAGTTTGTTTAGTTACATACATAGAACCAACAGATTGAGTGGGATGGTTTAGTGTAGGAGCTTGACCTTCATCTTGAGGTGCTTTCTATTGCAAAAAGGGTTCAAGGTAGGTTCTATTATCATAGAGGTAATGTCATCTACTATCATTAATCCTTAATCCTGATCTTACCTTGTGTGCAATATGAATGAAATAATGGTGGGGTATTGTTATTTTCATAATTGCTGGTTTGTAACTTTGCTGACCACTGCTACCTAAAGAAGTGTAATTCTGGAAGGACAAATGAGATAAATAAGAGATACATAGTAAAAACCCAATATATTAAATGCTGCAGTAGAAATAAACACAAAATGGTTCCTAATGCTAAGAGACCACATGATATAGGGTCTAGACAATCCGGCCTTTCAAAAATGGAACTTTAAGATAATTGAAGACTTTGACCTTAACAATAACTACGGGGTCCTTGTACTCGATATTGCATGAATCTCTCATAGGCAAGATGGACACAATGATATCCAAAAACCTGTGTAAAAATTATTGTAAAAATTCGTGAATTTTTTCTTGGTCGCTGCAAAAGCTATCTGATTGTCTTTGCTATGTTAAATTTAACTTGGTTCGTTCCTTGATTGCGTGGCATTATTCTTGGGTCGTTTATCTTCTTAGTTGCTACTTGAGATATATTCCTATTCTTTGACAGCGTGGCAATACTCTAAACAATCTTGGGGTCTTTTCAATCATTTGGAGGGTGTGAGTTGTTTCTTGGATAGGCCAGTGATAGGGTATGAGCATGTTCTTGGCCATAGACTACTTCCTTTCCTAGTTGGGGATAGGAGCTGGAAACTTTCTTGGTCGCATAGTAGTTATTGGATTGTGTTCTTTTTATATTTTTCAGAAAGGAATGCTCTGTTGGGGGCGGGCTGGAAAGAGTTAGGGTAGTGAGGGCTTGATGAGAGAGAGGGAACCTCTGTTGGAAGAGGGGTGAAACTCTGTTCCTATAGTTAAGAGGAAGGAAGATCCCCTAGATAGTGTGTAGAGGGGATTGAGGGAATGAAGGCTATGTTCGAAAGCCTTATGTTGAGATTGTAGCCTGGTTACAGGAAGTTGTTGTAGTTTATTGTCGCTTAACGTATTTTGTAAGCAAGTTGAACTCTGCTACGGATATTTAATAAAGTCTATTGTGGTCGTTGGATTTTATTGCTTCTGTTTTGTGTATGGATGGGTGTATGTTTGTGGGCTGCTAGATTAGGCTGTCTTTCATTGGATCCCCTAATCTAGACTGCACCAATGCTTGACTATGTTGGAGGATGAAGCTGAAAATCATTATTGGACACTTGTTGGAAAATAGTGTAAGGTCCATGTCAAAATGGTTTTATCTTCTTGTGTTTTCTCTTGGAAGGGGCGCTTATTGTAATATCCCAAATGGGGATATTTTCTCCTAATTTGGATTTATGGGCTTTCCAAATGAATTTTCTGAATTCTGCCCTAATTTTCTGCACTTTAGTTTTCTGCTCTAACCCCAACTTCTGCCCTAGTTTTCTGCTTTAACCCTAACTTCTGCTCCAAAAACCAGACTTAAACAATTGCATATAATCTCCATAAAATATGCCAAATCACCATAATATCATTGCCAACAACATTTCCAATATTATATTTGAATTTCACCACACAATATGCAATTAAATCAATTTATATGGCAATCATAAATGACTGAAATATAATTCAAAAGTCTGCTGCTATAAAAATCAGAACTGAACAAGTCTTTAATTTCATCCAAAAAGCATGGGCAACAAGACAAATAGCCCAGCCCAAATCTGCCTTTAACCCTAAGGTTGTACATACCAAAAATAATGCAAAATAATGATATTAAAGTCCTCCAAAATGATCTTCAAATCTGATCTGCAATTCTGCTCCAAAACAATGAAGTGCAAGTCAGGGAATCCTCCACAAGAAGAGTTAGGTTTTCGTCCAACTCCTCCAAGATGCTTGAGGTTTTCATCCCAAGATCTTCTTCAAGAGATAAACTCCCAAAAGGTGAATGAATGAATGATTGATGATGATTGAAATGCCACAAATCCAACTTGTATTTATACATGTTTCCATTTCCCTTCATTATTGGTCGACCTAGCATTATTTAATGCCTTTTTCCCCTCTTTAGAGCCGACCTCATAGAGTCCTAGGCGCCCAACTCCCTAGGGCCGACCTAGACAGGATAAATGCCTTTTATTTATTAGTTCCCTCATAAGAAAATCAAATTAAAGATATGATTTGTTTATTATTTTATCTCTCCTTCAAGCACCATCATAAATACAAAGAATATTATATTTTTATTTCTTCATTGGGCGCCAAGGTGAGGTGTTACATAATATTTGATCTTCTTTCTCAAGTCACCCAAGATAATAATAATGATGACCTCCATAATGATGTGTACTATGTTACCGGGTTCTTTGCCCAGAGGCACGGGTACGGCTGGGAGCGGGAGCGGCCCTGCCACCCTGGGTTCCTTGTGGGTTCTCCGTCGGAGAACCCACAAGGAACCCAAGGTGGCAGGGGCGCTCCCAGGCCGCTCCCAGAAGCTCCCAAGAGCTCCCAGGGGTTCCCAAGCGCTCCCAGGCGCATTTTTGGGAATTTTTTTTTAAAATGACCAATTTTCTTTTAAAAAACTATAATTATATAAATTATTAAATACTATATATAATATAATATAATATAATATGGAATATATAATATTATTATATTATGTATTCTATATTATATATTAATATAATATTATTATATTATGTATTCTATATTATATTAATAATAATATATTCTATATTATATTATATTATTATATATTATTTATTATATAATAAATTAATAATATATTATATTATATTATATCATACATTATTATAAATATTAAATTTTATATATGTATTTTTCTATATAATATAATATATTATATATATATATAGTACAGCCGTACCCACAGGGAAAAAAAATTTCGCCATACCGGCGTACCAGAACCCCGCTCCCGAACCCTATCCCATACCAGAACCGGCAACTTAGGATGTGTACAATGTGACCATGAATGAAGGCGTAAGCAAGGTGTTGGTTGTTTTTAATTCCCAACCTGATCTCAAAAGGGCAATCTAAAGAATAGCCAGTTCTAATTGTTGATTTACCTTGAGGGATTGGCCAACGAATAGGAAAAAGATGATTAAATCTTCTTCCTCTGCACTTCAAGCTCTGCAAAACCTAGGAAGGTAATCCTTTACAGTATTTATCACGGATCTCTCTACTACTTTATCAAATACTGTTCCTAACAGATATGTTCTCTCTAAAATGCTAAAAGAATTACTGATATGCTAAAATAATGGGCTAGATCTTCAAGCTTTAATCACAATTCACTTGCAAGAGAACATGAGAATAACATTAACAAATAACTTAAAATAGGAATGGAAATTCATTTTGAATTTCAAGATAAATGATCAAGGAAATTGTATCAATCATGGGTTCTGAAAGATTGGTGCCTTAATCATGGGCTACAGAGTCAAGATAGATATAAAATGGAACCTAATACAATAGTATTATCCCAGCTTGTGGACCACAATAACAATGCATTACACTGTTATGATTCTATTAGTTCAAAACTAACTCTACTTAGGAATCCTTCCAAACATTCATAACATTCAATATTCTCTTAAAGCATTAAATCTACTCCTTGAGCAAAAGCTATAAGAAAAACATTCATACATAGGAAAGACTGTGATGATGAATAAAATGATCCTTGATCAGTTTCTATTCATAAATGTAATGAAGAGTACATGTAGGAGACAATATAACTTTGAACTTGGCAATCTATTTTAAGCTATGAACTGGTACTGTAACATAAAATTCACAAAATACATCAAACTCTTGTTTCAAATAACAACCTAGATTTAGAAAACCTACTCTATTACTATATGCTCATTGATACAAAAATTCTCCAAGATCACTGATTGATCCCCATACTTTAGACCCTGTCTGAAAGTATGCACTAGAATTGACTTGCAACAAGCCTTGAATTTCCTTTTATAGAAAGAAGGTAGCAAAACAAGCCTTAGGCCTTATGACAGGTGTCACATTTACATTTGACAATCTTTATAACAGCAAGACGCTAAGATAACCGTCCCTAACCAATCAGGCATGCCTTTGTAACAAATCATTTCTATCAACAGACAGGAATGAGTGTCTTTGTCTTGTATGCTTTTCCACTCTCAGCGTGAAGGCAAGCAATGATGCCAACTGATGGTTGTGTGTTAGATGTCCTTTTAGCTCAACTACCCTTCAGATCCAGATACTTGTTCATAAAACAAGAATCCTCTGCTTCGCCTCTCCAACCACGCACAAAGACATAAGAATACTGCCAGGAACAAATGAACAAGGAACCCCCAAAGGCTAGTGTCCCCCTCATCATACCACGTTCCAGGCACAAGGATGTGACTCCTTATCTTTCGAGAGGAGGTTTCCAACCACCTCAACTCTCAAGAAGCCTGATGAAGGCACATATAGCTGACTTTGGCAGTGCCAAAATTCCAGCTAAAGAGGAAGTAGCGGCAGTCGTATGTCGAAGTTGAACAAAGAACTATCTGTTCTTGTCAACTTAGCCCCTTCTTCCCACCACCAATTGTTTCATCCTGGTGGACAACACTCCTTCAATTGCAGCTGTTGCTCTACCAAGTGCCACCAACATGAGGGAGAGGAAGAGGGAAAAATGAGGCTTCTCTTCCCCCAAGCCCAATCTGGAAACTCACAATAATGTGAAGTTATAGGAGTCAACAAACAAGGAACCCAACCCCTCAGCAGAATGAAACCAAGGGAAAACCAGGGAATGACAGGAGTTTGATGCTTGCCACTTCGCCCCCTAAATCTTTCTAATTCCCACATTCTTTAGAAAATCATCTCTAATTCCTTGATTCTGTAAGAACATAGCATTAACCATGAAAATAGAGAACTTCCTAAAGAACAGGGTGGCAAATACAACATACCAAAAGGAGTACCCATAGTGTCTGTACAGAAGGAATGATGCATGTAATAGCAACAGGGATACCTATTTATAGCAAAATTGCAGAGGTTCCCATACCTGAATATTCACACTTCCGCCAATTCCTTGATCATTTCAGTTCAATTAGTAACACGACACGTTGGTCTTAAATAGAAATCCTTCAATATTCCAGCAACGCTTGCAAAAAGGGAAAAAAGAGGCGGCACCCCATCAGCACGCTGATTTTCTAGAATCCAGAGCCTCAGCATATGCCAATTTCCTTAATGAGGATGCCCAGTTAGGTTGCTCGGTCACAACAATTTATCCATTTTAAACAACACATCCAGTTCAAATTTTGCCACGACGCAAGCGAAAAATCCCGTCAAGCTTGAACAGAAATCCCCAAGCGCCGATCGTGTATCACGCGAGTCTCTATTCAAGCTTATCACCTTGTACTACAACGGCAAGGAGTGCTCGGCACACGCCTGAAAAACCCATCACTGCACTGGTTCATCGTTTAGTTTGTGCCACCACCGCACTGCCTTCATATTTGAATATAGACTGTTGATTACAGAACAAAACACCTGAATCAATGGCACAGATAGGTCTAGTGAGGAGAAAATCCCTGTCATCCGTGGAAAGAGGGCGCGGACCAATAAGAACATGCCACTTGGGCCGCCACCTTAGCCATGCCATTAGAAGAAAAGTCAGCACAACCCATGTGGCGGTCTTCTGCGCTTTTGCGGACACGAAATTATGCCGTTGACCAGGGCCAGCGGAACGATGGAAAGCCCTAGATAACACCACGTGGCACAAGACACGACACCCTTAAAAATCTCTTCATATTGTGACAACCTTTTGACGTGTCACATCATTCACCGCCCACCCCCTTAGTGGAACAGAACTACCACATGGCAACCTCCTACGGTTCCATGGCTTTAAACAAAGCCTTGTCGGAACCAATTAAAAAGTGCCACGCGGACCACCTTCACAACTTTATCCGCGGACTTAGAATATTTTACTGTTGATGGGGCCGGGTTGCGGATAACTTAAAGGCAAATAATAGGCACATGCTTTGAAAACATCTTTCATGCGACTAGGTAAGGGGGGGCACATTTTCACTAAGGGGGCCTTGGAATAAGACTTAGGCATATATCAGATTAATTTTCGCGCGCAGGCCAGGTTGGTAATATGAGAACTAAGGGGCCGGTAAACACACGGCACCCTAGACATCAAGTTGCGACTTAGGAAATTTGCAACGGGCAGCAAGCAGTCAACATGAAAATATAACAAAGGTATTTGATGCTTGCAAAAGCCATGGGGTTTAGGCCTAAGAATAGGGATTTAAAACATTTTCATACCTAAACCCTAGCACGGAACAACAAATTGAAGCTTGAAACAGGGCCAATGCAAGGAGCCAAGGAAAATTTATCAGAATTCCAAGACAAGGCACCCTTATACTTCTCTTGGAATGAATGAAAGCATTTCTTTATGTCAACATGGCATACGCACAATATGATCCGTTGGCATGATGGTGACTCTCCCAAGTAGCCCGCTCCAAGGAAGACAAATTATCTTATCCAAGATAAGTACATCAAAGACATCAGAAAAATATAACAAGTCATCTCCAATACTCAAGATGTCTCCCAAAAATTCCGAAGTGTGGGAATTAGCCCAATCTCTCTCCAATGGCAACCATTCCAAAAACGGGGACATTACACTTATCCAAGTATAACCAAGCTTTGCCCCCTAACCTGAAAATGATGAGGGACACTGCAACAATCCATGATCTGCTTTTGCTTCTCTTGAGTCTTCTAAAGAATCCAAATAACCTTAGATTGAAGAGACTGCAAATTTTGGATGGGGTTGATAAATGTAGATCTCAGATATATAGCTAGATTTGTTTCAATTTGTATTAAAAATTGCATTTTTGATACTATTGTTGGGAGGAATGACGAGAATATTAGGGTGATTATTATATTATTATTATTATAGTATTGTAATAAGAATGGTCATATCATGGCGTGAGGATTCTCTTCCTATTTTTAGCTAGTTTGTTAGTCCCTAAAGTAAGCATATGGAAGCCTATTTAAAGGCCTCTTATTTTAATTAAAGCTTAGTGGATAGTTGAATTTTTCTACATCATTTGTTCTGGAAGAAGATTTGTGTGTTTGAGTATTCACAGGTTGTCTTGCTGCATAATAATACTGGAGGAAGAGACAAGATAGTTCTATCAATGAATTGTTGGTGCAATATGGCAATCTCAGAAATGATTGTGATGACCTTAATGACCTATTCCTGCCTTCTTAGAGACAGCTTTGGTAAGGGCACAAACAATGAGAATGAAATTCTATGGGACACAGGTTTGTTTTCCTTGAGCCACTGAGGGAGAAAAATTCATGCTGGAATGTTGTAATTCAGGAAAAAGTACCTATGAATAGTAACACAAGAATTGATGTTATGATACCATGCATTTGTAAAGCCAAAATCTTCTATAGTCATCCTCAAGAATTGCCAATTGTTTAAGTAATAAGATTTATCCAATTTATTGATCATTTTGGCTCTCTCGTGTTTTCATATAAATTCGGTTAACTAGTACATGATAATGATTCCTTATGTTATTTGAATTCCTTCCAAAAATCATCCTTGATTATTAGAGTAAAGATGGTTGAGGAACTTTTCAGTCTGTTTGGCATTATTATAGCTGTTATCTTGTAAATTGTGCAAGATAGGGTTTTAGATGAACAAGTATTTAGCATTCCGATCTTTGGGCATGAGAGCCTACAAAATGGTGTTTAATTCTTCGATGATTGAGACTGATCTACAAGATTATTCCACTGCATCGACATTTTACTGAATGTGTTCCAAAAATTGTTGGAAGAAGTATGCAAAAAAGTCATCGACTTTGAATTTGTATCCTCTTTCATTGCAAAAGCAACAATTTTAACTTCAATTTTAGTGCTCAGTCATGAGTGAATAAGGTTTTATTTAGAGGTGATTAGGAAAGGGATATAGGAGTAGAGTTTTTATGTTTGTTGCCATTGTGTTATTAAAAATCTGGTAAAGAAATCTGCTAAATAAGTCCACAAATATTGTCTGAATTCATATAAGGTAGTTGCTTGGAACAAGAAATAGGTCTATTTGGAGTGTGTACAAATAGAACGATATGCTTCAAAGGATGATATCATATAATTTTGAAGGTGTTGCAAGCAAATGGGGGTTTAGCCTCAATTTTGGTCTTATAAAATTTCAAAATGGTTTTCCAAGGAAGATAATCTAAAACTTTCAAGTGAAAGAAGGTTAGAGTGCAAGATACAAACTTAAATAACCTGATGATGTGAACATAAGATTTACTAGATGATGAAATGTATGACTGAAAATTGAACTCGTAATTTCACTAAATTTCATCCAAGAAGGGCAAGGCAGATGTATCAGTTGATTGAAGAATCATAACCAAGTTTTATTCACAGATTTGAAATTTGGAAGGTGGAAAGAAAAACTTGATGTGAAATTATGATGCAATTTAGCATCATAGAAATGCCTATAGATGCAATTTAGTGTCATAGAAACACCTATAGATGCGATTAAGTTCACAATCTTGTCTATTGTGATTGATGAGGCAATTATTGTTGCAGAGAAGCTTGAAACTATGTTTATAATGGTAGATGATTTTTTTAATTCCTATTCAAGAGGTGATTAAAATGCATCCTAATGTAGAAATTTATCATCATCCTAATCATACTAATTGTCATCTTGTATAATCTGGTTATGACCATCCACTTCAAAATGAAAGCTGGTGAAGTTTTGAATTTGTTTTAAAACATGTCATGATCAAATATATCAAAGTCATACACACGGATTCTTGATTGAAGTGGTTTCATTTCAAAGCAAATTCTTTATAATCCCTTTCATGATTGATTTTGGATGAATTCATCCTCATTCAATGCATTAGTACTCTATGTTTCTAGTTTCTACAACTCTTATCTTCGTGCTCATCATTACCTTTGTGGCAAGTACTTTTCAAGATGGGGAGATATGTTATGGACTCAGTATATTGTAATGATTAGTTATATAGTATATAACGGAGACATCTATTGCACATGACCCTTCATTCACCTCTTTATATAGATTTATGTTCATGGAGTGTAATATTCAATATTTCACAGTCCATAAATGTGAATTAGTATGGTTGCTGCATACCATGCTGAGTTGTTGTCAAGTTCAAGTTGTGTTTGCTTAGTGCTTTGGAGAAATTTGATCACAACTTTTAGTGTTTTTCTGGTTTTTCACTTGTACTTTCTAATGATAGAATAAATATTGTTGTTTTCCAGTATTCCTTTATTTTGTTTCCATTGTTTAATAGCTGTTAAAAATGTTGTGCATAATATAATTCATTCAATACTTTTAGCAATTGTCTCGATTGCTTCTTGCTACTACCAATCTGACTATAATTCTGTAGTGATTCTTGGAACATTCAAAACCACATTGTGTTCCCTGCCTTTCTTATAAGTGGATAATGTATTCACTTTATTTATGTTTTGACTGATATGATGACAAAGAAATGAATCATAATATTTTGTCAGTACTAAAAGACAAGAAATTGTTTGTAGTTATTGACTGGATGGCTGACATTGTCTCTCTTCCTTTTATGGTTGACTGCTGTTAATGTTTGTGTGGCTTTTTGAAATGTTTTAATAGATTCTATTTATTATTTTGTTGGAGTACAGGTTAAGGTTGCAATTATTGGCATTACAGCTGGTGGTGTAGGCCTTGACTTCTCAACAGCTCAAAGTGTTGTGTTTGTTGAACTTCCCAAATCGGCTTCAGAAATGATTCAGGTTTTCAATAGCATCTATTAAGGATAGCTCATTCTTGTGAAGATCATTTAAAAGAAAAGGACATGTTATATATATTTTTTCTTCTTTTATAAAAACAGAAATTATCAAATATCAGAACTTCTAAGTTATTTGCATATAGTTACGAGGAGCATGGTCTAACATCAAATTCATCGTACTGGTGTTTTAAAAGGTTTGGTTTATAATAGTTACTTATGCCCCAAGATAATGTTATTCCTTAAGATCATGTCATAGTTTTCATATTTATCTGATATGCCCTCTTGGCAGAGCTATATGCATTTTGGAAACGCCATATCCAGTGAACATATATTTGTCTATTTTATTCTAAACTGTAACAAATTAAACTTTCCTAAACTCAATATGAAATTTTTTTACACAATCTTGAAATTTAATCTGTTTGTATCTACTTAAATTATTCTGTAAAATACATATCATCTGGGCTGTTGTGTAAGAACCCTTACCAATTCTGTCTTGTTTTTCGGATTGCTGGTCTGATTTTCTGATTTTGTTTTTGTTTGATTTTGAATGGGTTTTTGAATGTTTCAATGCACATAAAGTTTTGCCATGATATGATAACAATACAGAAACATAGTTGCATAGAAATCACACAATATATCACACAATATAGATGACTGAAAATGAAATAGATAGTTTCAAATTGAAGATTTGAAAGATGTTACATCAACAACATACCTGGATGATGATATGATGCCAATCACATACATAAATGGAGGCTGATTACATAACAGTCATGACTGATCATAAATCAGATCTGATGATGAATACAAATGTGATCCTCAATGACCAAAAAAACCCTCTCCAAGATGAGGCGATTACTCCCAATGATGGCCGCCTTGGTTAGAAAGATAACCAATGATGAAATGAATGATATGCCGTTTGTTGTATCACCAAATTTCTGATCTGTAGATGCTGATGACAAATCTGATTCCACAATCCTTACCAAAACAAACCCTAAACTCCTCCAAGAGGTTGTGGCTAGGTCTAGGAATGGAGCGATGGACTCCTAGGTGTGAGATATGACACTGCAACACCAAAACATGCCACCAAACCCTCCGATCTGCAATCTGCTATGAATTTGCAGAGGTCTGAAACACAAATCTGCATACCAATGGATGATGCCAATCACCAAATTGCCCTCCAAGACAAGGTGCTTCACCTCCAAATCCTAGCCAAGCATTTGTTGATGAAAATATGCCAAATAAACCTTCAGATCTGAATCAAAATGCCCTCAAACTGTAACAAAACTCCAAACCCTAGCTGATATGCCAATCCCCTTTCAAACCCTAGCTGGTTAAAGCTCCAAAATGCAAAAGAAACCTGCAATTAACCTCAATAATGAACCCCGAATGGATCCATCGCTCAATGTGGGACGGGTTTTCATCCAAACCACGAATTCTAAGGGTTTTCATCCTTAGAAGCTTGCTGAAATGAAGTTGTAGCCAAGAGAAACTCTCCAAATATCAAATGACAATAACATAGAATGGTGAAAATGACCTCCAAAGCCCATATTTTATAATCCTTCACTTGGGCTCCCAATTCAATTGTATGTTATTTCACTTTGGAGTCCACCGTCATAAAATATAATTGATTTTTAATTTTCTTTTAATTTCCTCAAGTGGAACGACACATAAGGAGGAATAAAAATAATAATATTTTATTATTTTTTCACTTTGTACTTGGGCGGCTAATTTAGGAGCAAAAATAATAATATTTTAATTAATAAAATATTATTTATTGTCATTTGTTTCTTTTTCCTCGTTTTCTCCTTTTTTCTCCTTTTTTCCAGTTCTCCAAGTGGGACGTTTTTCCCTTTGGCAAATTATTTAAATAATTTTGACTTTTCCAAAAATAATATAAAAATATATAAAGTCATCTCTCAACTTTATTTTGCCAAGGAAAAATAGTTGAAGCCACATAAAATAACATTCCATCCTCCAAGCTTCAACACGGTCATTCCCTTACCACATGAATTAGCCTACGGGAATGGTGAATAGGCTAACTCTCTCCTCACTAGGTGATTATGCCGGAAATGGGGACATTACAGTCCTCCCTTCTCGGGATTGCTTGTTCTCAAGCAATCGCAAATTAGGATGCTGTAAAATCTGCTTTCCTTCCCTAGTCGCATCCTCCAATGGCAAGTCTCTCCATGTCACCAAATACTCATGGATCACCTTGTTCCTCAACTGCCACTCCCTCATATCCAAGATAGTATCATGAACCAATATCAAACTACCCTCTTCATCAAGAGGTGGAAGATTTGGAGAAGAAACATGTTGTCTAAGTGCCTTCTTGAGGCATGACACATGAAAAACATTATGAATCCTGCTATATGTTGGCAACTCAAGCTCATATGCTACCTGCCCAACTCTCCTCACAATCCTGTAGGGACCATAAAGCCTAGGCTTCAGTTTTTTTGCACCACTCTTCTTCAATGTAGACTGTCTATATGGCTGAAGGTGGAAAAATACCAAATCACCAACCTCAAAAGTCCTCTTTATCCTGTGTCTATCAGCATACATCTTCTGCTGATTCTGGGCCTGCTAAATATTATCCTTAAGCGCCTTAAGGATATCCTGACTATCCTGCATCAACTCCTTAGCTCTGGGAGCTCCACTATCATCAAAGGCCAAGTTTATGAAAGATAAGGCATCATAACCATACAAGACCTAAAATGGTGACATGCCAATCGACATGTGATAGGTGGTATTATAGCAATACTCGCCCAAATGTAACCACCTAATCCAAGCACGCTGCTGCCCCACAACATAATTGCGAAGATATCGCTCCACCCACTTATTCACAATCTCCGTCTGTCCATTTATCTGAGGGTGATAGCTAGTGCTTGGTGTCAACTTTGTACCAGCCAATTGGAATAACTCTTGCCAAAACACATTGAGAAATCTGCTGTCCCGGTCACTAACAATGGTCTTAGAGAGTCCATACAACCTAAACACCTCTCTGAAAAATAACTCTGCAACCTGTAGTGCTAAATAATCTGATGGTATCGCAAAGAAGTGTGCATATTTGGTCAACTTGTCAACTACCACAAATATGCAATCCCTGCCTTGGACTCTCGGTAGACTAGTGATGAAGTCCATCAAAATACTTTCCCACTTCTGCTTTGGAATAGGCAATGGCTGAAGCAAACTAGCTGGGAAAGTATGCTCTGACTTGTTCTGCTGACAAGTCATACACTCTTTAACATGCTGAAAGGCATCATCCTTGAGACCCTTCCATGAGAATCTCTCTCTAATCTGCCTATAGGTTTTGAAGAACCCTGGATGCCCTGCTAGAGTTGTGTCATGGATAGCTCTCATAATCTTCTGCTTCAATTTAGATTCAGGTACCAAATAAACTCTGTTCTTATAATAAATCACATCATCTATCACCTTATATCTATCATCCTGAATCATACCATCCATGAGCTTGCATGCAAATGTGTTCTTGGAATACTCAACTAAAAGTTGATATTTCCAATCAGCTGAAATCTCAATCATAGAGCAAAGAGTAGGTCTCCTGGAAAGTGCATTGACAACAATGTTCTTCTTGCCGTTCACATACTCAATGTCAAAATCATAGGGCTGGATCTTAGTTACCCATTCTTGTTGCCTCTCATTCAAATCTTTTTGTTCTAGAAAGTATTCCAAGCTATTGTGGTCCATCCTCACCACAAATTTCACACTCACCAAGTATTGTCGAAACTTTGCCAACGCATGCATGATGGCAAGCATCTCCTTGTCGTAGGTGGAATAAAGTCTCTCCGCATCCCTCAATTTTCTGCTCTCATATGCATTGGGATGTCGATTCTACATCAACACAACCCCAATGCCCTCTCCTGATGCATCACACTCTAATACAAAGGACTGCGTGTAATCTGGTAATGCCAACAGTAGACAAGTGATCATCACCTCCTTGAGTCTGACAAATGTAATTTGAGCCTCATCTGACCATCTAAATGCTTGCTTCTTAGTGAGATCTGTAAGTGGTGCTGCCAATTTTGAAAACCCCTTTACAAATCTCCTGTAATAACTGCATAGTCCCAAGAAACCTCTCAAATCTAAAATGTTCCTTGGAGGTGGCTAATCCAGAATAGCTTGAATCTTCTCCTGATGAAATCTAACTCCATCGGTGCTGATCAGATGTCCCAAGTAGAGGATCTCGGTCGTCCCAAGTAGAGGATCTCGGTCATCCCAAACTCACATTTGGAAGCCTTAGCATATAAAGATTGAGCCTCCATAATACCTAGTACCTCATCAAGATGCCGAAGATGCTCTTCCCATGTCTTACTATAAATCAAGATGTCATCAAAGAATACCAATACAAACTTACACAATTGTTTATGGAAAATATGATTCATGCATGATTGAAATGTAGCAGGAGCGTTAGTAAGACCAAATGGCATAACCAAAAACTCATAGTGTCTATAATGGCATCGGAATGCTGTCATGTGTAAATCCTCCTCACGGACATGAATCTAATGATTCCCTGAACGAAGATCAATCTTAGAGTACACTGCCCCATGTAACTCATCGATCCTACGAATGGGATACTTGTTCTTGATTGTCTTCTTATTCAAGGCTCTATAATCAATACACATCCTCATGGTGCCATCCTTCTTCACCAAAAACAACTGAAGAAGCAAATGAACGAGAACTAGGCCGAATGAGTCCCATATCAAGTAACTCCTTAATCGTCTTCTCAATCTCTTCCTTGAAATGCCGCGGATGACTATATGGTGTAGTAATGATGGGCTTGGAGCCCTCCTCTAGCTCAATCACATGCTCAAATCCACGATCTGGTGGCCTACCAGGAGGAATGTCACCAAATACCATGCTGTGCTTATCAAGCACTGACTGGACATCTACATGATACTGTTGATCACTGGAAGAAGATTTGGAAGATACAAAACATTGGGCTGCCCATGCAACATCACCATGTCTAAACAAGGTCTCCATCCGCCTCGCTGAAACAGCCCTAGGTCCTCCATCTGAAAGTGCTCTCAATACAATCTTCTTCCCTCTCGACATAAACTCAAGCTCCATCTTTTGGAAATCCTGTATGTATCTACCAAGTGACTGTAACCACTGGACTCCCAAAACAATGTCGATCTCACCAAGTCCTACCGTGTAGAAATCATCAGTCAATGTATAGTTAGCCATCTGAATGTTGAGTTGGGGTACCCTGTGATGTTCCCAATAGGATTTGTCCTAATTTCTGCAATTAGTTTTCTGAATTCTGCCCTAGACTTCTGCACTTTAGTTTTCTGTTTAAAACCCTAGAATCTGCTGTGAAAATCAGAGTTGAAGCAAAATATGAATTCACCACGTAATATGCCTTTGAATCAATGCGAATTATCATCAACAAATTCGCCCAAGTGCACGCATGATTTATAGCATGAGTTGTCAAGACATTATGATAATAACATGGCATGAACATATAAAATCCATACTCCTGAAACTGTATATAATTCTGATCTGCTCTGATTATAATATCTACCGCAATATAAAATGCTCATACAATAGTATCCAGAAGGGCGAATTAGCCCAGCAACATATAATCTTGTTCAAGGAACAAGTACATAACAAATATCATAAATATGAACCAAGAGGTAGTGTAAAAACCCTAGGCGCAGCTGTAGGTATGGATGTGGACTGCCTTATGATGAATTGCTGGCCTGCTATGAAGTCGCTCTTGGATGTAAGTGTTCTTCTCCCAGTTCGCTTCACAATTATGCATATAAACCTACCTTAAGATGCTCGGTTATGCCTTGGGGAGAGCGCCATGTCTCTAGCTCTTCAAGCTGATATCAATGAAGTCCAAAAGAATGCTTCTCCAAGCTGATTGATATTTCTGCTCTGCAAAATCTGCTCCAAACAATTAAGTGCAAGTGAACTCCCGTGGTGGAATTCTCCCAATGAATGTGAATGGGGTCATCACCATTCAAAGTGAGAGGCCATCTCCTCAATGCTAGGCAAAGGACTGAAATCCTTATGCTAATCTGTAGAAATCAGAAGTGAATTAATGCTTGATTGATGCTTTTGAAGTGCCAAACAACCTCTTATTTATACCCAACTCTGCCTCCTTTTCCTTGCTGGCCGACTAGGCATAAAAAGCAATTTTTAAATTATTACTCTTCCTCTCTATAGGGCCGACCTAGGCATATGAAGTCTTGGTGCCCAAATCAATGCAAAATAAAGGATATTATTTTATTAATTTCTTCTCCTCCAAGCTCTAAGGATATTAGTAATGGTATTATGTCATATCCCCATCGAGTGCTTGGTTAAGGAACATGATACTTCATCTATGAGCGCCTAGGATAGGTATATGATTAATGTTTGCTTTTTGCCCAAGTGGGTAATAATTCTCCGTGATGATGTACTCCTCGAGGCAAGATGTGCATTCGGAGGGGCACAAGATATAAAGGACAGCATCCATGATGAAGTCAATAAGTATGATGAACTCCATGCCCCTATGATCCTGATGAAGCATCCGTATGAAGGTAACCCAAGTGTAATGATGATGAAATCCAAACTCCCGCATGAATGCATATGAAAGCTCCGGAGGAAGCAGATCATCCCAAGCCAAGTACCTATGAGGGTGAAGTGATATCATCCGTACATCCTGTGAAGTGAAATGATAGCCCCGATGGTGAAACCCAACCTCTCTCAATACCTCGAATCCATTGGAAGGTGCAACAATGTACAAGATGGTGACCATTCTGGAGAAAGGGACATGACATACCCTCCTATTGCAACTCATGGTAAAACCATCTGCAATTGTCACACTGAATCCTTTGAAATCCTCGGTCTGTAAACCCCTCTTCACAACCAATCCCTCATCAATGAAGTTTTGAGTAGCTCCACTATCAATCAAACAAGTGACTCGTTGTCCCTTAAGGATTGCTTTCAAACGAAAGGGATGATATCTAGGCACTCCTGAAATGGATGCAATAGTAACATGTCTTATATCATCTGAAGTGTTAGGCTCAAGCTCTAACTGTGGTGGCTGCTCCATATGATCTGCATCACTATCCAAACTACTATCCTCAATGGTCTCAGTGTCCACATCGGATGTGACCTCACTAAGATGTGCCTTGCCTTTCCCAAGGCATCTATGTCCTGGTTTCCATGGCTCCTTACAAGAAAAGCAAAGTTTTTTCTTCAACTCATTCTTCGCCGCATTGTCCATCCTAGGAGGTGTGTACTTAGGCTGATTAAATTTTTTCTGATTTGAATTAGAGCCTTTGAAGCTTACCTTTTGTGACTGGAATGATGTAGAAGTATTATCAAGGTCAAGTGCAAGCTGAATTGCATCATCAAGTGTATTAGGTTGATGAGCCTTCACCAAACCCTTCAACTTATCATTCAATCCTTCTATGAACAACATGACTACTCTCTTTTCTGTCATATCAAGAACCATAACAGCAACCTTTTGGAACTCATTGATATAGGAATCGACACGAGCAACCTATCTCATTTGTGCCAAATCCCTGTAGTAGACTTCTACATCCTTCCTGTCAAACCTAGCAATGAGTTTGCATGTAAACTCCTCATAAGAATTGATCATTGCATGGTTTTGTGTCACAAGTCCATGATGCCACCAATCATAAGTACTCCCTCCAAATGCATGGTTGCAAACTGTATAGCCTTGTCTTCTCGCATTGGTTTGAGTGTGAGGAATGTATCTAGCTTGTGAACCCAAGCTCTAGCACTTGTCTTACTGCTGCCATCAATGTTAGGTAGAGGTACTTTGTTCATAGCTTCCTTGAATTCTTTGTGTTGCCTTGCTTGCCTTCTAGGTCTTTGTTCTACCCTTGTTCTTCTTCTATCATTCCTTTGATTCATGTATTGATTGAAGTTTAGATGGTCTTTGATGTAATCGGGAAGTGCTACATATTCATCATGTATGGAAACCAATTCAACCACCAATGGTTGCTCTTCCTCATCCTCAATAACCATTTCCTCTTCTTCCTCTCTTGGAAGAAATGTGGGCTGCAATGGTCTATCCGTCGTAGTAGCACGTGTTGGTGTACCTGCAACACTACCTTCACCTGTAGGGGCTGGAATAACTCTCACATTGTCTCTATTCATCATTTGCATCATTTGTGTCAAAACATTGGTCAATTGTTGTTGTTCTGCTGCTATATCCCATAGAAGATCACCAACATTCCGATCATCTCTTGGAGGACTCCCAACTCTTCTTTCCCTATCCATATCAACCTGATTTGTACCTGCAATTGGAGTCTGTTCATCTTGATTATCTTGCTGGCCTGCTCTTCTTCTAGTGTAATATCTATGTGGACCAACTTCGTGTGGCTGCATATAAACACTCTAAACCCTCCAGGCTGGCAAGATCCAAGCTCTGATACCACTGTAAGAACCTTTACCAATTCTGTCATGTTTTTCTGATTGCTGGTCTGATTTTTTGATTTTGTTTTTGTTTGATTTTGAATGGGTTTTTGAATGTTTCAATGCATATAGGGTTTTGCCATGATATGATAACAATACAGAAACATAGTTGCATATAAATCACACAACATAGATGACTGAAAATGAAATAGATAGTTTCAAATTGAAGATTTGATAGATGTTACATGAACAACATACCCGGATGATGATATCATGCCAATCACATACATAAATGGAGGGTGATTACATAACAGTCATGACTGATCATAAATCAGATCTGATGATGAATACAAATATGATCCTCAATGACCAAAAAAAACCCTCTCCAAGATGAGGCGATTGCTCCCAATGATGGCCGCCTTGATTAGAAAGATAACTAATGATGAAATGAATGATATGCCGCTGTTCTATCACTGAATTTCTGATCTGTAGATGCTGATGACAAATCTGATTGCACAATCCTTGCCAAAACAAACCCTAAACTCCTCCAAAAATGGCGGCTAGGTCTAAGAATGGAGCGATGGACTCCTAGGTGTGAGATATGACAATGCAACACCAAAATATGCCATCAAACCCTCCGATCTGAAACCTGCTATGAATTTGCAGAGGTTTGTAACACAAATCTGCATACCAATGGATGATGCGAATCACCAAATGCCCTCCAAGACAAGGCGCTTCACCTGCAAATACTAGCCAAGCATTTGTTGATGAAAATATGCCAAATAAACCTTTAGATCTGAATCAAGATGCCCTGAAACTGTAAAAAACTTCAAACCCTAGCTGATATGCCAATCTCCTTTCAAACCCTAGCTGGTTGAAGCTTCAAAATGCAAAAGAAACTTGCATTAAGCTCAATAATGAACCCCAAATGAATCCATCTCTCAATGTTGGATGGGTTTTCATCCAAACCATGAATTCTAAGGGTTTTCGTCCTTAGAAGCTTGCTGAAATGAAGTTGCAGCCAAGAGAAACTCTCTAAATATCAAATGACAATAACATAGAATGGTGAAAATGACCTCCAAAGCCCATATTTTATAATCCTTCACTTGGGGGCCCAATTCAATTGTATTTTAAATCACTTTGGAGTCCACCGTCATAAAATATATTTTATTTTTAATTTTCTTTTAATTTCCTCAAGTTGAGCGGCCCATAAGGATGAATAAAAATAATAATATTGTATTATTTTTTCACTTTATACTTGGGCGGCCACTTTAGGAGCAAAAATAATAACATTTTAATTAATAAAATATTATTTATTGTCATTTGCTTCTTTTTCGTCATTTTCTCCTTTTTTCTCCTTTTTTCCACTTCTCCGAGTGGGACGTTTTTCCCTTTCACAAATTATTTAATTAATTTTAACTTTTCTAAAAATATTATAAAAATATATAAAGTCATCTCTCAACTTTATTTTGCCAAGGAAAAATAGTTGAAGCCACAAAAAATAACATTCCATCGTCCAAGATTCAACACAGTCATTCCCTTACCACATGAATTAGCCTACGGGAATGGTGAATAGGCTAACTCTCTCCTCACTAGGTGATCATGTCAGAAATCTGGACATTATATTTTGCCACTTTTATTTGTGAAATAGAAACATGTCTTAGTGATAGACCTAAGTTGCGTCTTAGTATATGTTAAATCGATTTGTTCTTCCCATTGTTAAAAGCATATGCCCAACTTCTATTAGGTCATTGTGAGTTGCTGTGACTCGCATGAAAGTTCATAGATTTTCTATACTAGTTTTGGAATCAAAGTATGGTCTAAGAGAATAAGGTACAATAATTATCTCTAAATGCTAGCTATGTTCTTAAATGGAATTAAGTGGGCAACATGAGCTTGTTACATCAAAATTGATCAGCATTTACGATATTCTAGATTTAGAAGAAGTTTTCTTGATTTGAATCTGTATGTTGATTCTGCCTGTCCTTAAATGGAGTTAAGTGGATAACATGAGCTTGGCATGTCAAAATTGATCAGCATTTACGAAATTCTAGATTTAGAAGTAGTTTTTTTATTTGAATCTCTATGTTGTAACTCATAAGCAATGGCGATGATATTGTAATTCTCATTGTCTATGTTAATGATTAAGCCATCACTTATAGTGAGCCCAATGCTATTCAAAAAGTAAAATAAAATTTGAAACAACAGATTTGGGCCTTCTAAACTATTGCTTAGGTGTAGAGTTTTGTGTATAACAGATTTGCTTTCAAAACTCGAAATTTTCTGATTTCAAGTGTATTGACATTTCGTCAGACACTTTGCATGCTGCTGGTTATGACTGGTTTTTCTAAGTTTGGTTGCTCGTTTCGATGATGGTTTGTGATGTTTTACTATGCAAATGTAGTTTCACAACATATAGACATTTTCACAAACATAATGCATACAAGAACCAAGAATGAATACCGTAGAATTGAAATATCCAAATCTGATATTAAAGTTTGCACAATAGAAGTCTCTATTCAAATTGAAGATTTGAATATATAGTTATTGCTGTTGCACTCAGAAATACAATAAATCAGATTACTTCAATTGGGAGTGTTTACATACCAAAAGGGATGGCATATGACACACAAACTGCTATAGATGGTGATCAGTTCATACTCTTCTAATAGCTGCAATGAACTCCCAAAAGGTATTCGATTGGCTGTGACTGTCCATACAACAGCTGCAATAACCTTTAAAAGGCTGCAACAGTATGCAAACCTTCACTCAATACCCTTAATGAACCACACACTCACTTGTGGCCAGGAATGGCGCTAAATCAACAGTTGAGTGTCTTCTGCCTTCATGCACTGCCTTAGGAATGTTGCGGCTTGCAAGGGAATGGGTGAGCCAATATTATGGATGTGCTATGCAATCTGGGACCCACGTTTTCTTTTAAACTCCACGTCCACCTTTAATCTTATTTCATGGCTTATGAAGTTGGCGGCTATTGTTATGGTCACCAAGATCATTCTAACAGAATCGCCACCTCTGTTAATATCCACGCCTCCAAACTAAATTGCACATTTCTAGTCAAGCTTTAAGTTGCTTGTCCTAATGGTGCGGCAGGTTTTTGGTGGCCCACCAAAGAGAGGCGCTCTCACTAATCCCCACGATTTCTTTAACAAATGCAACAAACTATAATACCAAATGCTAGCATACGATTTCATTAATATCTTTCTTTACCTCTTTTAAAAGAAGCGCTAGGCCAGCAACAAGACTCCCTTTGACTTCAATTAGCCTCTCACGCATCTTCCAAACTCCACGCCGTCTGTTGTGTAATAGGCGGCTCCCTCCTTTAAATGAAATAAATGCCCTATAATCGACTACGACACTTAATAGAGGCTGCGGCAGGTCTATAAAGAAGTAACAAATATTATCTTAACCTTTAAATGAGCGCCTCCAGTATTTTGGACATCCTCCATGTAATCACTAAATCCCTCTGTCAGTTTTCAACAAATCTACAAACAAAATCTCACAAATTTGTATTTGAAAACCTTCCGGAATCCAAAACACAATACCTGCAAGATAGGAATGCATTCTCCGTTCCAAACCTCCGAAATACTCCAGATAAAATCTGATAATCTAATAACTTGGAAATTTTGTCTTCAAAGAAGACACAAAATTTACCTGATAAACGCTCTCCTCAGCCAATACTCCTTGAAGCTCCAAGTCTGAAACAATAAGTCCAATGTGAATTCTGTCACGAATCCACTCCTTGGAAGAGATAGGTTTTCGTCCAACCCTTTTCCAATCTGCTGAAGGTTTTCGTCGTCAGAGATTTAACTGAATCTGAAATTCAAGCCCTTGCAAGAATGCATAAGAAAATAATAACTCAGCAATCGATGGCGAAATGCCTTGCACTCCATTCCTTTTAAAGGCTCAAATGAATCTTCTAGAAGAAGCCAACTTGTACTAACCCCAACTTCTAGAAGAAACTTTATTTAGTAAAGTGATCTTTTTAATATTCAATTATTTCCACTTTATTTTAATTAAAATAATCAATTAAAGTCATCCTTTTGAAATAATATTAATTTTTGGACAACTTAATCAATTAAATTAATTAAGTCACTTTACCACAAATTTGGGGACATTACATTTTGGCAACTCGATCATGCGATCTTTGTTTCTCAAGTGAAGTATGCCAAAATTCTTCTAGAGAATTTCAAGATGGCCGATTCCAATCTGTCATCTACAGCTATTGAGCTTGTGCCTAAACTTTCAGCTTATGCTGTTTCACTACTGATCTACGAATCAACCTCCAGATGGCTGGTGGATGGTTTGATCTGTCCTACATCCATTCGATTGTATATATGTTTTGCTGAGAGCAAACTGTTTTACTTGTTATAACCAAAATTAGTCCATTGGCAAGCAAACAAGTCCTCTAATATGTCGAAGGTACCCTTGACTTTGACATCCACAAGCTTTGATTGGGATGGTTCTTTTGACACGAGAAGATCCACTATTGGCTATGTTTTTGGTACAAATTTGGACCTATTTCATGGCAAAGTAAACCCTACTATACATTTTCCTGGTCTTCCATTGAAGCAAAGTACAAGGCTAATGTTATTGTTGGTTGGTAGTATGGTTGCAATGACTACTCTATGATTTGTAGTTGGATGCAATCACACCGAGTCACTACATTGCAATAATTAGATTGTTTTGAGGTTGGTGAAGAGCCCATTATATCAAGATAGGACCAAACACATTGAGGTTCATCACCATTGCATTCGATGGTTGATAATGAGCACATTTGTCTTCATTATTCTACCACTCAGGAGTAGAATGCAAATATAATGATTAATATACCTGGGAGGCTGGGCCCATTAAGTGTGTAAAATTTCAACACAAGTTTGTGGTTGTCTCTGTGGGTTATTAAGGGTAGAGTGTGGGCGGTATAAGACATTAATAATTATGTTTAGACATAGGGTGGTCTTAATATGTTTAGACATAGGGTGGTCTTAATATGTTTAGATACAAGATCGTATAATATTATATTATATAAAGTATACAATATAAGTTATTATGTGTAATAATGTACTTAAGTAACTTTTCCAATGTAAACCTACAACCGATGTAACTTGCTCACTTATTAATAAATAAGCCAGCATGCAGGACCTTATATACCCATTTTGCCCATTACCTTCTTACAACAATTGCTTAGCAAACAATTTTTCAAATTCTACTATATATGTAATGCAAAGCTTATGGGGAAGGGAGAAGCACAACAATTGTTTTGAGAGTTCAAACCATTGTTGGCTTTTCAAAAAGCTTAGTATAAAGAGTAGAAATTGGCCAGCCATGATAACTGGTATTCCTTTTGATATACTTGTTTACAGCCTTAAGAAGGAGATGTCGGGTTTGGAGTTATCTAATAGATAAACCCAATATAGAAGCATTCATATCAAAGAACATATCATTTTGTAGCCATTGTGTTTAGTCACTTTTTCTTGTGTATGTTGTTTAAGTCTTGTTTTTCTCAAATACCTTCTACAGGAAATCAGAAGATTATGACCTAGAGATAGGAATATTGGTTATATCTACTTCTGTGAAGGGATGAAATTCATAATAAATTCTTAGTTGAGGGAAGGACATTTTTTCCCCCCTCTAGATATTGCTGATCAGTTCTTTGCACATGCAATCTGTTGTTATTTACACATCAAATTGATCTTCTAATGTTATGGGTCAGGCGGAGGATCGGGCACATAGACGAGGGCAAAAGAATGCAGTGAATATTTATGTCTTCTGTGCTAAGGCTAGTATTGAAGATTCTCCTCACCTACATTCTAATTAGCAAAATTGAAATCAATTTATTTGTTTTTAGTCTTTATCTTTAAATTTCTAAGGATATTTTATGAATTTTATCCAGGATACTTGGGATGAACTACATTGGCGAGCTTTGAACAAGAGCTTGGAACGTACTACAACCATGATGAATGGCGTAGATGATTGTGTACCTGAAATTAAGGTATAATTTTATGTTTATTTTTGATATACATTTTTATCTCCTACTTAACTATAACATTATTTAAAATCAAACGCTATGAAATTGGGTGAACTTACCAGTAGGAAGCAATCTAGTTAACTATAACACTATTTAAAATCAACTGCTATGAAATTGGGTGACCTTACCACTAGGAAGCAATCTTCATCTTTTACATGCCTAATGCAATATTTAAAATGAATGAAAGATGCTGGGTAATCCACAAGTGTATTCAAACAAATTTTATTAGAGAACTTTGAATTCGAAATTTTACCATCTAAATATCCATCCAATGCTCTTGTATAAACCAGATTTTAACAAATATCTAGTCATTTTAAGGATTATGATTCTTCTAAGGATAAGCAGAGTTCTATAAGTATTTAATAAAATACAGTACACAACCATCTGAGAGTCTCCAAAGCAAGTAAAATGTCAGGTTCCGAAAAAGATGTATCACACTAAACAAGAAAGGAAAATACAATTGACATGGAAACACATGGTTGCCTGGAGGCTTGTGTCCTGACCCTTGGTAATTGTCACTTCTAGATGGAGTTTCTTCACATCTCTATATGGCTTCTAGAAGTTTTTCTTGGAAATTGAGAAACATTCTATAGAAGTTTCATTGATATGTCATATAACTTACATTGGTTATTTTCAAGTTCTCATAAGTGGTGGACAAGAGCTAAAAGAATTAAAGAACACACTAGTTTTAACAAGACAATTTACAAGTCTTTTCTATTCAATATTTTTTCTTTGTCAAAACGCAAATAGGTACTAGTAAGAAGAGAAACAATAAAAAGGATTAAGATGTCTATGTGCACTGAAGTTTTATCAATTGATTGAAAATATAGTCATCACCAAGTACACCCATACCATATTTTTTAAATTATGGCATTGGTGTCTCGGTTCCCATTTGCTGTCTCTAGGTGATTATGGCTTAAAACTTAACTGTTTATGTCATGATGATGATTATAAAAAATTAAAAATTAATATAATTAATTTTTGCTTTTGTTGACATTTATTTCTTTACTTCAAAATGTTTGTTTTTAGATTTTTTAAGGACTTCAGATTTTTTGAAGTTGTATAGGCATTGTATATTTTGTTTCAAAATTTAATATTTAAATAATTTTTTTTATATTTGTCATGTACATGTACTTGTCTCCAATTTTTTTTGAACAATGGTATACTCATACTTCCCTTTCTCCAGTACAAGTATCAATCCTTGTCTCTAGGTAACTATGTGGAAACGGCAAAGAAGCAAATGATACTCTACACAAATTCTATTTAAAGATAAACTATTGTTGACAAGAATGCTTTGTTCTATTCACAACTCTTACATCTGCTTCCTCTTGCTATTTGATATTTTCTGGTATTTTATGAGGTGGGATAGGTGCACTGTGCTTTCCTGGACATGCTTTGATTCCCAATCCAGGAATGGCACACAAATGGCCTTCCACTCGATTGTATGAACTTGTATACTGCTTATCACACTCGTTGCATTTCCAAACTTGTGTCAGGCCACCTGGAATTTGCTGTATCATTTCTTCATGCCTCCACAAAGGTAAATTCGAGTGAAAATTGAAGGAGGGTTTGCTGATGGAGCTAGAACTGGATGCCATCATAAGAATGTAAATTGTAATGATAATCTCTATCTACAACAGGCTTGCATTAACAAGTTTGAAAAACAAATGTTGAAAATTTGTACAATATATTCTAAAATCTCATGAAATAAATTATAAAATTGAAATACAAATAAAAAATTAAATTTAAACTATTTATTTAATAATTAATAAAATTATATACAAATAAATTAAAATAATAAATGATATAGATATAATAATTATTAATTTATATAATAATAAGAATTATGGTATTGTGCATAATTTATATACTAGTTCATTTTTATTCATATATCTAGTTTTTACTACAAAATCATATTCCTGCTACATTTCATAAAGAGATCATAACTTAACACGACTCCATAACTAGGTATTGTGCATTATTTATTAATTTATATATTAATACAATATATACTTATATAGAATATACAAAAAAAATGAATTAAATATCTAATATTCATATTTATTTATTAAATTATTTGAAGTTGAACTTAGCATTTTTTTAAAATTTTAAATAATAAATATTAAAATGAGAATCAAAACAATTAACTTACATGCTTCTTAATTGCTAATGCACGAAGTTAATGGAGGATTTAATCGCTGTGCCATTGCGAGCGAAAAAATCCCAAAATGACATTTTGGCATTTGCGCACCTGTGTTGGTGTTTGCGTGCCAAAATGAAGTAAAATTCATGCTCAAAATAAAGTAAAACAAAGAAGAAAATATTTTTTAGGGTTTTTCTGTGGTCAAAAAGTAAAAAAAACCTGGAATCACCACATCATGCTCATAATCGGCTGGTTATGAGAGGGTTTTTGCGGAATTGGTTCAAGCTTTGAAATTTTGAACCTTGGACAACTCCACAGGGGCGTTCAAGGATATTCCAATTCTAAGGCTTTTCACACTTGGAATTGGCATAGGGACAGGTCGATTCAACAACATAGCTTTAAAGTTGTTCTAAATCAACCCTAATTGCATCCTTTGTAAAAGAGGCAACAAAACACTTCAATAGCTTGAAATAGGCTCTATTCCACTGTGATTGGTTGCTTTTTGCATTAAACTACTTCTCCTTGGTCACACTTACTTGGTTGTGCTGAAAGGTTAAAATCATGCCTACTCTTGATGAGTTGATATTAACTTTATTGGGCATTGTCTCAAGGTCTTATTGGCACTCTAGTCGTTGTTTAGAAGTGGTATTGCTATGCCAAAAATGTGATGTTGTCTTTATGTTTTCAAACGCAGTTTAATTAGTCGCAGATTTCCAATTGCTCAACCACTTAAATCGCTATTCTATGTTGGCAATACCCCTTTAAAAGTGTGCCATTTTCCCTTAAATGAACCAAGTTCCCCTTTTTTTGTGTTTTCTATTGAGGTTAGCTACTTGAGCTGTGTTTTATCCTTAGCATTCTGAACAAAAAGTTGCGATCCCACTTAAGTACTCAACCTCATTCATGTTGGTTGTGCTTATACTCACTCTTCCATTGCAATGATGTTTTTGAGATGGCATTACCATTGAAAAGATGCAACTTAGTCTCTGCTTTAACTTGTTATGCTGGTTCCACTTTTGATTGTTTCTTGCTATTGAAAAATAAGCCATACCTGAACCAAAGATGGACCGGTCATCAACATGGCCTATAACTCAGTGGTAGAGCACCTCAACAACAAATGGGAGGTCCTAGGCTCGAGTCCTTGCTGGTCCACGAAAAGTTTAACATTGTATCAGAGCCCAGGTCAACAGAGCTAGGCCAAGCTAGGATTCCCCAGCACTTGCAGTGTGGCTCAAGGAGGGGTGTTGGAAAATTAGCCACACCTGAACAAAAGATGGATCAATCACCAAGAGGGTCGGTAGCTCAGTGGTAGAGCACCTTAGCAGCAAATGGGAGGTCCTATGTTCGACTCCTAGGTTGTCCATGTAATGTTTAACACTTGCCACCTACTTTGCCATTTTCAACTAGCTTAGCCCATGAAAAAGTGTGACTTTGTTGTACGTTTGAACTTTGGTGCAATTTAATTAACCATTGGGGGGCTATTGAACTACCTACTAGCCATTTTGTATGAATAAAAAAACAAAACAAACAGAAAAAAACATTACAAATTTGCAACCCCACACTATGTAAACTTAATAAAAAGAACAAGACGACATTATAACCTCTATATTACGTATCAAAGGTTTAAAAAAATATTCAAACGTTTTTAAAAAAGAAAAGAAACTTTAAAAAACATGAAAAAGCTTGAAAGAAATAAAAAACACTTGAAAAAAAAATCAGAAGATAAACTCACCTTTGATAGATTAATCTTGTAGATGCAGCTCTTTCTCTCCCATAGCCTTCACCTTGGACGAAATATCCAGCAACCTTCAACTATAAAAAATGGCAGCTTTGAAGAAGAAAATTATTTAGGTCGCCTTCTATTTGTGAAATGAGGAAAAATTGTTTAACTTTAGGCAAAGTAAGTGGATAAAGATAACTTTAGGTTGAAATTAGGGTTGGCAAGTAATTTTTTGTTTTAAAAAAAATTGAATTTTATTTTGATTTGACATTAAAAAAATTCTGAATAGATACGTGTGGGTCCTCTTCAGTACATCCCAGGTTTGCCCAAAGTCCACCCTGGGACCAGGTGGGCTGGGGGGCGGGACGGTTTGAAGAACTGGGTAAGATAGCTAAATAATTTTTTAAACACACTAATTTAGTGCAAGGCTAACCACTGAAATTAAGTATTTGCATTGGTTTTTTTGAAGTCCAAAATACCAATATTAGCAACTATACCTAATTGGAAGCTAATTGGAAGACCCATAAGTAAAGTGCAGTGGATAGCCTGCGTTAAATTTAGCAGCTCACAAACCCTCTGTGGCAGCATGGCAAAGAGTATTGAAAGCTATCACAGACAATGAATATACAAGTCCAATATATAGAACCACATAACTAGTGGCCGTGGCACTCTAAATGCAGAATAAACAGCTGGGATATCAAACTTAGCATCTACTGTGGAAGTCCAGTGTTATGAAAAGTAATGAATTATATAGTTTGGTTGAATCTGCTGCAAAAGGTGCTGAAAGGGCTTCTCCACAGTATAGGGTAATTGTGTTTGTTATATATTCACTGTTTATTTAATATTCACATTGTTCCACCAAGGATATATGAATATTTTTTCAAATAGTTATGTCATAGCTACTAAAGAGGTTTTTGTGAACGTGCTCACGCCATTACAACCTTTTAACTGCCATTGTAGGTTATGGCTCTTGGTGTAATTATGGAAAAGCAATATAAGGTACTAGTGCTTTGAAAAGTTAAACACTCTTTGAAGATGGGCCATGCATGTATTGCTAGGCTGGGCCAAGTATCTATTGTTACACTCAATGGCATGCGTAACTTTGGAAGTAAAATGCAAAAGCAAGATAAAAGCACTTCGGGAAATTAATACTCTTCTCACGAGTTTCTTGTGGGAATGTGATCTCTAATAAAAATGCTGAACTTCTACAATTCCAAAGAGTCAAAGCAATATTTTGAGAGACTATCAGATGAATATATTTGTTTAGAGACTCTCCTAGGCAACATTACTACTTTTACCAAGGGGGTTACTAACCAATATCGGAATCCAATGACTCCCCATCTTCTTTCCAATATGTGACAATGAATAAGAGGTTCTGAGAAAGAGGCACATGGTAGCTTTAAATCTTCACATGGATTTTATTTCTCTCCTTTTTAGGTTCACAACCTTGTAATGTCCCTTCCTTAGGTAGCTTAGACTATAGCGGAGGTTGGCCTACTATTAGGGTTCCCATAGGTCAGCAGAATGGTTAGGGGACCCAATTGAGGGCGGTGGAGCTTAGCTGGGAGCTTTACGAGCCTTTCAGTTTGGAGCTCAGTTGATGAATCCAGGGATAAATTGGAAATATTAAAGTTTGCTTTAATGGAATAGTAAAAAGTGAATAGTAATAGAAAATTATAAAAGGAATAGTGAAAAGTGCCCCCCATCTTAGTAACTCAAAGTTGTTTTTAAAAAATGGCCCTTTCTTTTGATGAGGAAAGACCCTCAAGATGCGCATAGCCTCTTGAGGAGGATTACTTTATTGATTTTTATAAAAAGGCTCATGGGAGGTTATAAAGCAATATGTTGGGCTCATTCTTGGGTATTCTACTTTCATTTTGACAAAAACAAATTGTAGGTTTGAGCTCTGGAAGAGGGTTTCAGCAGCATACAGGTCTTCTGAGGACGAAATCCCTTGGAGGATAGTGAATTGGACGAAAACCCAGTTCACAAAACAGGGAAATCTACATAGGGTTTCCATTTGGGCATCATTGGACTTCATCACAAGTTAATTTTGCATTTAGAATTGATTGGAGCAGTGAGTTATCAGAATATAATTTGCAGATTGGGGCTTCTTATCAGAAGATATCATCATTTCAGTGCATTCACCAGCTGACCATACTAATTGGGTGTAATTTTCAGTCAAACCCTAGCTGGAAATTAGGGTTTTCAGACCACTAAGGAGCAGATCAGATTTTATATCAGATCTTTATTGTATAAGCTTTGGTTCCAGCAATTAAATATTCAATAAATTGAGCGTTGGCTTCCGGGTATGCAAATTCTATGTAATCGGTGGTTCAATTTCATTAATTCTGAAAATTACATTTGCTGTCCTAGGAAAATCAGAATTCATAATTCTATTTCAGTCATTTATGTTCCTTTGGCATAAATTACCATAAATTACCATAAATTTGTATTTGATTTCAAATCTCACAAATTTATCACTGAACCCTTCCGGAAACAAATACTCAGTCCTCCAACAAATATGACTTCTATACTCCCAGAAACTTCGAAATCTAAACCATTCAATGCACCTGCGAATCATGTGTAATTCCGCCGAAGAATGACCTAGTGGGTTTTTGTCCATGAAGCCAAATACCCAAGGGTTTTTGTCCTATGGTTTGTTGAACCAAAAGCTCTAGCTCTCAAAGAAAAACTCTTCGTGAAAATGAAAATTAAGAAGGATTGCTTTTTGGCTTCCAACACTTTTATATCCTTCTTTGAGAGAATTACTTTATTTTCTTTCAATTTATTTCATTTTCCCGCTCACATAAAGTGACCCAGTTTATAATTTCCCATTGACATAAAATAAAGTCATTTTATTAAATCCAAGGTCCAGCCTTTTAATTAATGAAATATAAATAATCCTTAGAAACTTAGGACTATTTAAAATTTAATTAATTAATTATTCCCTTATATCACCCAGATTAGCGTACGGGAATTAAATGGGCTAACGGTCTCCTGCAAATGTCTCACCCGGAAGAAGGGGACATTGCAGTCCTCCCTTCCCGAAATTGCTTGCCCACAAGCAATTACAAATTCGGATGCTGAAGAATCTGTTCTCCCTCCCAAGTGGCATCCTCTAGGGGCAAGTCTCTCCATCTGATCAAATACTCCTTGAGCACTCTGCTCTTTAGTCTCCTCTCTGTAACATCCAAGATAGCATTAGGAACCAAAACCAATCTGCCCTTCTCATCCAAGGGTGGAAGCTCAGGAGATGAAGTGATATGCTGCACAAGTGCCTTTTTGAGGCAAGAAATGTAAAACACATTGTGAATTCTGCTACTCTTAGGCAACTCCAATTCATACCCCACCTCTCCTAGTCTCTGCACAATCCTGTACAAACCATAGAAGCGAGGCTTAAGCTTCTCTACACCACTCTTCTTCAATGTAGACTGTTGGTATGGCTGAAAGCGTAAGAAAACTAAGTCTCCAACCTCAAAACTCCTCTCAATCTTACACCTATCTGCATAAATCTTCTTCTGATTCTGAGCATGATGTAGATTATCCTTAAGTGACTTAAGGATGTCCTAACTCTCCTGAATCCAATCCTCCGCCCTAGGAGCCTTGCTGTCATGAAATGCTAAGTCTACAAAAGATAGCGTCATATCCATATAATGCTCGAAAAGGAGTGATGCTAATCGACATGTGGTAGGTGGTATTATAACAGTGCTCGCCCAAATATAACCATCGTATCCAAGCCTTCTGCTGCCCCGCAACATAGTTGTGCAAGTAACCCTCCACCCATTTGTTAACAATCTTCGTTTGAAGATCAATCTGAGGGTGGTAATTGGTGCTCGGGGTCAACTCTGTGCCTGCTACCCTGAATTGCTCTTGCCAAAATATACTGAGAAACGTGCTATCCCAATCACTGACAATATTCTTCGGCAATCCATGGAGTCTGAACACCTCCCTAAAGAACAACTCTGCAACCTGAGGTGCCTTGTGCTCTAATGATATAGCAAAGAAATGTGCGTACATGGTCAACCTGTCAACCACCATAAAGATGCAATCTTTGTCGTGCACTCTTGGAAGACCTATAATAAAATCATAATAGATGTTAGATGTTGAGCAAGAGGATATCATAATAGTTTTGCGTACTTTGGCCTGGAGATATCGAAGGAACAACCAACAATTTAATCAAGTGAACTAAGTCTTAGACCACAAAGAGGATTTGGGACAAGAAATCAGACAAGCAAGAAGACTTGGACAAAAAGGACAACAATTGGTTGTGGTTGAAAGAATTGTTGTGGTGCGAAGGCGGAATAGACATAACCCAGACCTAACAAATTGAAATAATCTACAAAATCACTAGTCGTAGATGCTCAAGTTGGTATACCAACATAATACTGGGATATTGGCGACTCTGTTGAAAGAATAGCCTAGATCAATTTTGAGACTCATCTAAACTGGCTATAAAGAGATATACCAGATGGGACCGTAAGAAAGGTATTGTAGACTCAGATTTTGAATACTTGGTGAAAGTTAATTTTTCTGTATTCCCTTGACTACAAGTAGAAAAGATAAGTCTGCGAGTAGACTGTCTTCTCCCACCAAAGCTTCAACAACTTTCTCTACTTGTCAAGCGTTGGTCCTACACGGTACTTCTCTACGTTTAATTGTCAACTTTCAACTAATACAAGTGCAAGCACATCAGCCACCAGTCCCTTGGGGTGCCACCATTGGCCCCCTTGCTCTAGGTAATCAGCTACATGATATACCCCGTGGCTTAAGAAAGTTCTTGCCTAAATTCAATGGTGATGGAAAAGTTTCTCTGGATGAACACATAAATGCGTTCTTCGCTACAAGCTCTGTTTTATGTGTCCAACACAAGGATGTGGCAGTGAGACTATTTGTTGGATCTTTAATTGAAGTTGCTGCCGAATGGTTTTATCATTTGCAGCTTGGCTCTATAAACAATTGGGCCGCTATGAGGACTAAACTTGAAGATAGACTCGAGAGCCTTGAGAATGAGCACACTTTATTAGCCCAATTGACATAGTTAAAGAAGGAAATGCATGAACCTATGAGGGAATTTGTAGCTAAATTCAACAGAATAGTCATTAAGATTTCTCAGGATATGAAGCCGATTCTAGAGAACCTCAAATGTTTCTTTATTAATGCTCAACCCCTTAATGTCGGTTTCTATTTGAGGAGAGAAAGAATAGCTGATGTACAAGCAGCCCATGCCATAGCTGTACCACTAGAAGATGATCTTCTAACGACAGGAAAGTGGAAGAAAGAGATACAAACCAGTAAGAGTCCAACAAATACTTCTTCTGATTCTGTAATTCAAAGATTAGCGAATGATTTGATAGATCGGAAAAGACAAATGTTTAAAAGTCAACAACAACCCTTATATCAAGATATACCGAGAAAAGGTTATGAGTAACCTAACAATAGTAAACCATTGGGAATGACTGGGCCTATTGAAACGCTAGCTATCGAAGGACCTTCAACCAATGGAAGAGGCAATAATATGGTATGTAATTTCTAGTTGACCACTGAGCATGATGGAGCTTCTTGCCCTGAGATGAATAGATTTATGCAAATGACAACGATGAGAGAGAATGTTGAAGAAGACTATTGTAGAAGAAACTACCAATTATTTTGTTGACTCGGCTATTAGTTTCTTCAAATATGAATCAGATTCGGAGAGTAGAGGAGATATATACACTGAATTGAATAGGTAGTCATGTGTAGTATTCATGAGAAATCAACAGGGTGCTAAGAAGGTTGATAATCAGAAAAATCAGTCAAGTGATGCTGTTGTTTCGCCTAAATATATTTAATCCATAAATTCCTCCACTACATCAAAGGCTTCTAATATGACCATCCCTAAATCAATTGCTATCCAGGTACCGTCTATTTCTTTAGCTGAGAATAAAATCTTGGATTCCTTTGATATAATTGAACATTGTAAAAATGTGAAAATCGAAATTTCTCAAGCCAATTATTTAAGACCGAATCCCTCTGAATTAGATAGATTGGTGAGGTATGTCAAAAAGAATTCTTCTTCATCTTCCCATCTTAATGCCCATTCTTCTAATAATGTTGGGAATAGTGAAGAACCTTCCACTAGTCTGTCTTTTGGTTCCAAAAATATAATTTCCCAAGATCTAGATGAAAAGTCCAATCCTTTTTATGTTTCTCTTTTCATTGTTGGGTATAGGTTGAGTAATTGTATCATAGATTCTGAGGCTTCTGATAATGTTATGCCAACACAAATTGCCCGGTCCCTTAGACTATCGCCTACAAAAACATATGGGAAATGCTACTCAATGGAATCCAAGTAGGTCCCTCTTGTTGGACAGATCAAAGATGCAGAGGTAGCACTCACGACTTATCCAAGTAGGTCCCTTAGACTATTCTTCTTCATCTTCCCATCTTAATGCCCATTCTTCTAATAATGTTGGGAATAGTGAAGAACCTTCCACTAGTCTGTCTTTTGGTTCCAAAAATATAATTTCCCAAGATCTAGATGAAAAGTCCAATCCTTTTTATGTTTCTCTTTTCATTGTTGGGTATAGGTTGAGTAATTGTATCATAGATTCTGAGGCTTCTGATAATGTTATGCCAACACAAATTGCCCGGTCCCTTAGACTATCGCCTACAAAAACATATGGGAAATGCTACTCAATGGAATCCAAGTAGGTCCCTCTTGTTGGACAGATCAAAGATGCAGAGGTAGCACTCACGACTTATCCAAGCAAGAGGCTTAAACTCACCATTCTAGTTGCAGATATCCCAGCAAGTTGTGGCATGCTCCTTAACCGTAGTTTTTGCAAGGATTTAGGATTTAAAATACAAATGGATTGGTCTCATACCCTCATTCCTCTGGATGGAAAGAAGGTGCGATTAGATCTAGAACCTAAGGCCAAGTTCACTGTCCTCAAGTTTGGGGATCCTAGATTTGAGATCCTATATACAAAAACTGGTTTTGGAACATATCTAGTCTCTTCCAGTTCAAGTGAAGAGATTCTCGAGTCAATGGGCCCAAAGATATCCTCTGAATTGTGGACTATGGAATTTGATGGCAGTTGTTTGTCATCGGGTTCAGGAGCAGGTGTAGTGTTGATTTCACCAGACAATGCTAACCGCTCGTTTGCTTATAAAATAAAGTTTGGGAACACGAACAACACAACTGAGTATGAAGCTTTGCTTCTTGGGTTAGCTGCTGCAATAGAAAGAGGAATGAAGAAATTGAGAGCCTTTGGGAGATGTTGAGCTAGTTGTCAAATAGGTCATAAATTATTTTACTGTGAAAAATGACAGGGTTTAGCATTATAGGAATAGAGTCTGGGACAATATTGAATTCTTTGATGCTTTTTCTATAGAATCTATTTCTAGGGAACAAAATTCCAAGGCTGATTCTTTATTTGTCTTCGTTTCTCTTCTTCTCCCTCACCCGAATTTAAAAATGATCCTTATTGGGTTGAAGTTAGTTACTGTCCCAATGTTCTTGACAATGTTAATCATTGGCAAGTCTTCAAAGGTGATAATCAGATTGTATCCTTTCTTGAGAAAGTAGGGAGCTTTGCTAATTTGTATTTTGAAGGTAGTTCTTCTGAGTCCAGTGAATGAATAACTAGAGAAATTTATTCATCTGTTTCCAATGCTAAAGGAATAATCTAGTTGAAGGGAAACAAGTTACCAAAAGGTCTTTTTTCATTAGAGGATCTGTTTGATAAACATGATAGATGCATTAAACAAAAGATTAAAAAGACAACTAACACTAATGCAGAACATGAAAATGTTAATATTGGAATAGAAGAAGATCCTAAGTTGGTGTGTATAGGTAAGTGCTACACTCCCAAAGAAAGGAAACATTTAGTGGCCCTGCTGATCAAGTACAAAGATGTTTTCGCTTGGTGCTATGATGACCTTAAAAATTTTATGCATGGGAGAGTTCAGCACGACAGTCCACCTAAGCCTAGAGCCACTCCATTTAGGCAGAAGCAACGTTCGTATAGTCCCAGAATAGCATATGCAATTTTCAATGAGATTGATAAAATGCTCAAAACCAAAATTATATACCCTATCCATGACTCGACATGGGTAGCTAATATTGTTCCTATATGCAAGAAAAACGGTGAGGTAAGAATTTGTGTAGACATTAGGAATTTGAATCAATCTCCATTAAAAGATAATTACCCTTTGCCTATAATGGATCACATTCTACAAATTGTTTCTAGTTGAAAGATGATGTCTATGTTGGATGGGTTTTTGGGATATAATCAGATTAGCGTAGCTCATGAGGATTGGCATAAAACTGCATTTACTACTCCTTAGGTTACCTTTGCTTACAATAGGATGCCTTTTGGCCTCATTAATGCTAGGGTGACATTCCAAAGATTTATGGATCTATCTTTTGGAGGTTTAAAAAATAAAATTATTGTGATCTATCTTGATGATTAAACAACTTTCTCCAGGTAGAGATTAGATCTCCTTCATGATTTGGCATTGGTGCTACAAAGATGTAGGGAGCACTATACTTCCCTCAATCCTAAGAAGTCTGCCTTTGTAGTTGCCGAAGGGAAGCTATTAGGACATATTGTTTCAAAAAAAAGGCATCAAGATCGATCTTGAGAGAGTAAAGGCCATCTAGCAGTTAAGTCTCCCAACTAGTAGAGCCAATCCCAGATCCTTCTTTGGGCAGGAAAATTTCTGCGAAGGTTTGTTCTAGAATTCTCTGAACTCATCAGACATATAGCAGATATGATGAAAGAAAGCAAATTCTTTAAATGGAATGATGCAGCGAAAAGAGCTGGTAATAATATCAAAGTAGCCATTGCCAATGCACCTACCCTTGTCCAACCCGATTTTAACAAATACTTCATCATTGATAGCTATGCATCCAAACACACCTTGTCTGCTATATTGCTGAGAAAGGATGGTTAGGGTATTGAATCACCAATTTCTTTCATGGGTATACCCCTTAAGAAGCATGAGCTGAATTATTGAGCAGTGGAAAAACATGGGTATGCGGTTGTTAAGGCAGTCAAGTAGTTCAGGTTTTATATCCTTCAGTCTTACATAGTTGTCTATGTGCCCTATCTAGCTATCAAAATTGTTTTAACTGAACAGGAGATGGGATGCAACAAAGAGAAGCCTAGATTGCAAAAGTGTAGGAGTATGATGTGGATATCAGACCTACTAAGTTGGTGAGAGGACGTGGGCTTTGTAAACTGATTGCAAAGAATGAGCATGGAGAAGCTGAAGATATCCCCCTTACTCTTTTGGTAGGACTTACTGATAACTGGTTCTCTAATATTGTATACTTCTTGACATATGGAGAATGTCCTACACGTCTTTCGGTGAAAGAGGAGGAATAACAAACTTAAAGTTGCCAAATATGTTATATGGGGAGATACCTTATATAAGAGAGGCATAGATGAAAAATTTCTGAGATGTATAGATAAAGAACAAGAAAAGAAACTTGAATTGTTCCATAATGAAGCATGTGGAAGACCCTTGAATTGTGATGTCCTGATATTTAGGCATTGTTTACATTAAAGATTTAGATATCATGATAAAAAAAAAACAAAAAAAAAACGGTGAAGTGCTTTTGTGAAATGCGATGTTTAGTTTGAATGATAGAGATATATAATATTATTTAATAAATAATATTATTATATAAATAATTAAAATATAATATATTAACAAGATATGTATTATATAAAATAAATATAAGATATTATATAAATTAAATATTATTACTTATTCAAAAAACCCATTTGATATTGACCGACTCCCATAAAGGAGTCTCTTTTGAAGTTTTGAAATTAAATAAATATCCAAGAGTAAGAGGTCGACTCCATGAAGGTGATGCTCCATATAGACTCAAGTAAAGTGATGATGTGATTAAAGGAATGATAATAAAAACAGCGATTCATACTAATCAAAATAAAATATATTCATTGACTATAGGCTGCGATTCCTAACATGCAGAGATCACCTTGTAACTAATTCAAAGCAGCACTAAGGGCTGTGATTAATATTTGAAGGTGGCGGTGATCTTTATGAGGGGACATCACTATTCAAAAGGATGCCTCCCTTCATAAGAGATATAACTTGTAAAAATAAGATGAGTGAGAGTTAGAGAGGATAGGAACAAAACAATAAGAATAATCTGATTAAGAAATATATTTCTGAGTTGGAGGAAAAGAAATAGATACATCAGTCTGAGTTTCTAATCTGCAGCCATAAAGCATATGAGACCAGCGATCAGGCAAGAGCAGTAGTCTTGGTAGGAGTTTACATATATAATTATTAGACTTATTTATTATTGTTTCATTAACCAATGTGCATGTAAACTATAAGATCTTTTCATAGTTTATACATGTTTGGAACTAATGCGTTAATATGACGATTTGTATGAATGTTATGGTTACTATGATGGAGGAAATGTGGTGCAAGAGGGATATGGTGATGGGGCACTCTTCTAGGTACGCCACCCCTCTAGGGGGGATTGAATAATCCCATTGGGGCCAAGGGGATACAAAGGGTACTGCCCTTGGGCTTAGAAGAGATGGCTTCCGAGGCACCCTTTTGTAATCTCATTCTCTTATCATAGACATGCAAATTCAAAGGAACCAATCATAGTGAAGGGAAAGGAAATGACAAGATGAGGGGGAACGGGATAATGGATGCCTCATTAGGTAGACCACCTCATATGGATGGCATGCGCCACATGAGGCAAAGGGGCTGGTATAGCTGCTCTTGGGCCTAGGGTAGAGGATCCGAGACACCCCATCGAAGTCACGCTCAACTCTCTTATGGTTGAGTCTGCTAGATAGTTAGGTTTAGTTGGATTAATAATGCCATTATGAGTTTGTTAATCATGTTAACATGACTGTGAGAAATATTATTGTAAGTATTTTCTAACTTGTTTACAGGAATTAAATCAAGCCAAGGTACTCTCTAAATCTTTGTTTGCTTGGAAATGATAATTGAGGGTAAATTTAGTATTGTTCCTATAAGGGGCATTACAAATATGAAACTTAAAGTTGCCAAATATGTTACATGGGGAGATATCTTATATAAGAGAGGCATAGATGAAACATTTATGAGATGTGTAGATAAAGAACAACAAAAGAAACTTGAATTGTTCCATAATGAAGCATGTGGAAGACACTTTTCTGGATCAATGACAACCTTTAAGATTCTAAGGCAATGCTATTATTGGCTAGGTATGTTGAAAGATGCTTATAGCTGGATTTCTAAATGTGAAAAGTATAATCAATTTTTTGGTAGGCTACAATTAGTATCTCTTCCCTTAAGGTTGGTTGTCATTGTTGAACGTTTCAAACAATGGGGATTATATTTTGTCAAGCCAATTAACCCTCATTCAAGTGCAGGCCACATCGACATACTAGCAACCATAGATTATATTACTAAATGGGTAGAGGCAGTTTCAGTTAAGCAAACTACATCTGAGATGGTCTGCAACTTCATGAAAGAGAATATCTTGGTTAGATTCGGGGCACCGCAAAAGATTGTCATGGATAATGCCACAAACTTTTCTTCCTCTGAAATCTCTCTTTTCTGTTATGAGCATGGTATCGCCTTCGTCCATTCCTTAGACTATTATCCTCAAGGAGATATCCAAGTTGAATCAAGTAACAAGAACCTTGTCTCCATCATTTGAAAATTAGTGGACGAAATAGAGGAATTGGCCCAGGAGATTGTATGATGCACTATGAGCAGATCAGATCACGCCCAAGAGAGCTATAGGTATGTCTCCTTTCGAATTGGTGTATGGTGTTAATAGTGCATTACCCATTCCTTTTGAACTTTCAGCCTTGAAAATCCGGACTACCATATAAGATGAACAATTTCAAAATGCTCTAGAAAAGAGGATAATGTATCTGACAAAAATTGAAGAACAAAAAGGTGTGGTAGATAAAATAGCTGAAAATCAGAAGAAGATAAAGAGAATATTTGATAAGAAGGTCGGGCAAAGAGGCTTTGATGTAGGTGACTATGTCCTATTATGGGATAGAAGAAGAGAACCAAAAGTTGCTCATGGAAAATAGGATTCACTTTTAAAAGGCCTATTGCAAGTCAGGCAAGTCGGTGAGAATAATTCTTTCTTTTTGTCTCATGTAGATGGAACTCCATAGCCCCTTCCTTATAATGGGCAAGATTTGAAATCGTACAATTTGTAAAACGGGTTGTCCCCTGTATTTGTATCATCCATTTTATGTTTCTTTTCCTTGTCCTGTTGTTTTGTCGTTTGTCTGTTTCCCTTTTTGTTTTTTTTCTTTGACTTTGTTGCCCAATGATTAAGGCTTTTAGCCAACCAAAGATTCTGGATCTCTTTGCGTCCTGTGTGTTCCTTGCCCCCAATCAGAGCTAGCTATTTCCCCAAATTTTTGACTTGGTCTATTTTGAAAATTTGTCACTTTTGTTGGGGTTGATTCTATTCTCTTGAGTTGGAGAACTTTACTTGGTTTGAAAACACACTTATGTAATTTTTGTTCCTGGTCTCGTTTTAGCCTTGCAAGAATTGTTCAAGTCTTTCTTTACCTTTTCAGCAAAAACTCACTTTGGTGAACCTTTTCGGAAGGTTTGTAAGTTCACAAACCTCTCGAAAGCCCGAAAGATGCTTTTCCTTCAAAGTTTTTCAGAGATTTCCCAGGTTCGCAAACCATTCAAATGGCCGAAAACAATGTCGCCTTTGTTTCAAAAGTTCATCTTTCTAGTCCTCTGGGAATTTTTGAAGTTTGCAAACCTTTCTTTTTGTTGAAACTACCTTTCTTAACTTTTGGAAGGTTCATCAGTTCACAAACCTCTAGAATGTCCGAAAGTATCATGCAAACAAAAAATTTGAAAATTTCCTAACCAATTAGAAAGTCGAAGGGAAGTTTCTTTGGCAAGTTTGAAGGTTCGCGAACCTTCCATAAAGCTAACAAAGTTCTAAGGTTTGTGAGTTTGCCGAATGATCGAAACGTTGAAGGAAAAGTTTTCAAGGCTCGAATAAGGCATGATTCGTAAGTTTGGGATTTCTCCGAAAGGCCGAAAAAGTTTTATAGTTCACCGAAAGCCTGAAATCCCAAAAAAGACTTAAAGTTTTTGAGAGAGCTGAAAGACAATGGTTTGGAAGTTCACAAACTTCCCGATTTGTTGAAAGAAAGGTTCTAAAGTTCGGGAAAGTGTTGAAAGATTGAAAATACTTACAAAATTTAAATTTGGGCATTTCAGAAAGTTTTGAAACTTTCTAAGTGTTAGTGTGAATAGGGATATTTCCTAGCTAGTTTCCCCCTTGTGTGAATAATTCATATTATTTAACTATTTATAGTTAAATAATATTCACACATATTTACATGCTAAGTTGACTTAGTCAGCCTTCTAGATGTTTCTAATTGATTGATAGTTGTTGATAGTTGTCTTATAGTTGTCTCATCCTACATATCAACTAGTTGGCATCTTGCCCTCTAGTTGTCACATGTTATAGGAATATGACACTTGTCACATGACTACAACTTCTTATCTCTCAACCTTGCCTTTATAAGCAAGGCATGCCTCTTCATTTTGTAAGGTTGGAGCTATAGTTCTCTCTTAATGCTATTATGCCATTTGAGCATTTACATTATTCTCTCATAGTATTGTTATGTTGTTCATTTCTTTTTGCATTACAGTTTATTGATTCTAACTCTTTCAATTTGATTCTGGGTTATTATTCTTTTTCAAGATTCTAACACTAACTTTCCGCAAAGTTAAAGAATCTAATTTTCGACTATTTAAAGTGATTATCGAGATCATTGTTGTCACTTTCACTTTTCAAGCACGAACTTCACCACTGCTACTGTTGTAAATGTTTCCCTGCATACTTCAAATTTCCTAGCTTTGCAAAGTGAGTTAAGTCCATCTGCACTCTATCTGAACTTCCATTACATTTTCCATTGCTTACCTCTAGCAGTTAACCCAACCAAACTTTAATTCAAATTTTTCATGAGCTTTGTTCACCTTGGTCATTTTCTCTCTCAAAGTACAATCATATCCTTAGTTGCGCGCCAAAATTTGCTTGAAGCTTTAGCCTATGTAATCTAGTTACTATCCAAACCGCACAAAATGAAATACAAATACTAGGGCTATGATCATTCCTCCATAATTCAAAACGTAATAGCTGAAGTCCAAGACAGTGACTTAGTTTATAATGACTTAGATGATTTCTAGCAGCGAATGAGGGCAAACCCAAGGGCCCCAATGGTGGAAGCAACCTTCGTAAGTGGATTGGCCCATGCAGGTGGATTTCTAGTCATTGTTCAATGCCCTGATTTGGTATTGGTTTGTGTTAGAAATTATCATTCAAAATCTCGTGAGATAGGAACTTCTGAGGGCAGAGTAATTGCAAGACTAGATGCCAATTCACTTGGTATCACCCATAGGTTGCCAGTGAGAGATGTATATGTTGATATGGATATATAGGTAGGGTGGGATTATTATCAACAAAGGAAAGATCTATGCCCCAATAACATTGCTAGACACTGGTTGAAGAATCCTAAGAAGGGTAAATCCCAAATTCCGAAGGGTTTATAGAAGGCTCATTTCAAAGAAGATGTTTTTTATATTATCACCTTATTGCATAGAGTTGTAAGAGACAAGGATACAAGGACCTTTGAACACTGGATGTGTCAATTTATCATTACGATTGGGTATGCTTCACAATTTGTGGATTGGGCTAAGTTGATAAGTAATCACCTGCATGATCATTTAGTTAACGTTCAGACCAATTAATTTTTCTATATGTCATCTTACTTAGTCTATGCTATAGGCAGTATGAATGTGTGGCTAAGGTTACAGGTTGTTGGGGTGTTTGATAACTCAATACAAATCTATGATTGTTACCCTCAATTGCAAATGGAAGTGGGAAATAAGGATTAGAAAAGTGTAAATGATGCCTTTTGCATGCTGAATGTAAGAATACTGGAAGGGCACCTAGGATTGCGAATCTCTCCTAAAGCAACCCAATTGATTATGCAATATGGTAGCTACTTTATTCAGCATACTAGGTTCACGTACCTAAGATTGGGAGGTTTTGAAAGTACTCCCTATAAGTTGGCATGTTATGTCAGTGATTACCTCATATTCCTTGAAGTTTGTAGACAAATGGGAGAGAGAAAAATATGCAGTAAGAAGAAGAAAACATGATATCCTTTTCCTGTGCATAGATTCTTTTTCCATCAATGACCGTTCCTCAACTTCAAGGAACTTGAGCAAAGAAGGCAAAGTGTTTGCTTCTGATGGATACTCTTTTTTTGGTTGCAATTCCTTGTTTTATGAACACATAACATCATTCATCAGATGAATATGAAATTTATTTCTTACTTTGCTAGGTTTATATTGGGTATATCACATAATAAAGTCACCATCATATTCGTCTAAAAGATAACTCAGACCATTCGAAAATCTTTGACTTTTATTTGAAGCTATCAATGTCTGTGTTATTTTGTGTATCTTAGGACAACTTCATCGTGTTCACCTGTTGCATGGAACAAACAATATGTGTGTGGAGGAGAAGACACTTCTTTCACTTGCCTTGTTGGTGAAGTAGGCACATGAGAACTATCATTGACATAATTGATGAAAGGAACACTTTTGCTTGAAGGAGGTGGATGTTGTTGAAGTGGTTGAACTCTCAACAAAATCAATGACCTGATTGAATCCTTTTGTATCTTTCCTGAAGTGATCATATGGTCCTCCAACTCAATGGCATATTCTTGAGTGTCCCTTAATTCTATAGCACATCCTTGCTTGAGAAAGAAAGCAACTTCTCAGGATAGAGTATTTATGAATTAGCTTTGAAGAATCTCAGAAGAAGGATATGGAATGTCAGCAACTTTGGTAACCAGATTATTGAATTTTTGCAATGAACTCCCTTATTGGTTCACTTTTGTCCTTGGCATTTGAGAGTTGTGCAAACAAGATATGATTGTCTTCCATAGGTTTGAAATGTGCAAGAAACTTCTTACTTGTTAACTTCCAACTTTTGATGGAACTAGTAGCAAGGTGGTTAAACCAATTATTTGTTGCGTCTTGTAAGGTTTTCATAAACAAGTGAACTGCAACATCTTCATGTGCAAGACTTTGAATCCCACATGCGGAGGTGAAGGCTATAATATGCTCATTGGGTGTAATGTGCCCTTTTTAGCTTGATGTTGTTTGTGGATGGTTTAGCCTATTCCTGACCCTCGTATGCTAATGTGTATGGTTAGCGGGTCTTCTCGAGGAAGTTACCTGGTTGGATTCAGTTGGATTGAAAAATTAAGGGAGATAATAATTAAATTAATTATTTGTAAGGTTATTAAATAAATAAATAGTGACCTTATATTTAATTAATTTAATAAAGTGACTTAAATAGCAATATTATAACATAAAGTCACTAAAATAAAATAATTTTATTATTTTTCTAGAAGCTTCTTGGAGATGGTTTGAAAAAGTATAAAAGAAGCTCAAGCCAAGCTTCATATCATCTAGGAATTGATATTTGCTTCGATGTTGTTGTTTGGTGAGGAAGCCAGCTAGGGTTTCTACCATTTCCAACCATTGGGAATGAAAACTCTCATTGGTTATGCAATTTTGAGGCTGTGAAACTATCAGCTGAGATTATTGCTAAAGTGTGGGCTTCATCCAAGAGTCCAATCTGTGCTTAAATTGGAGAATACATTAAGTTTCACAAGGGTTCCAAAGGTTAATCATTTGCAGATTTGAAATTGTTGATGACATGAACAGTGATGTGAACAGTGACATGAACAGTGCCATGAATAGTGTCGCGCTACAGTGCCCGCTATAGTAACCAGCCATGGAGTTTTTAGATTTCCATTGTTGGACGCTTATCTAGACACCCTTTCATTTTGGGTATTTGAGGGATCAATTCTTCTTGTGAAGACAATCATTTCTATACCAGTCTGGAGGTGTTTCAAGGCTGCAATTAATTAATTTTGAGGACTGATATACTACAACAAGGGTGCCATTGGCAAGACATTTTTGTTCATATCTCATCATTGAATCATCCTATGGTTCTGGGCATTGTTGCATTTTGATCCTTTGATCCTACCGATCATTTGACTATAAAGTGGAGTTAAACGGCTGCATTTATTTTTAGTAAAGATTGCCAAGCAAGGGCAGGGGCGGCTACTTCTAGGAGGTGTGGTTTCATGAAAGGAGGCTCAATAAAATTGAATAAACATCAGAGATAGATATCATTGCATCTACTGATCATTCCAGACTTCATAATCAGACTCTTTGATGTATTTTGCATTGTTATATCAATTTGCATAAGGCACTGCTGTAGATGATCATTTTATATCGGATTGGTAATATATTGGAAATTCATTGTAAAGCCAAGAGTATTGGCACTTGCATAATCAGATTGTAATGAGACATTATTAATTCAATAAGGAGGAATAAGGTTGCATTTCAGTTTCATAGTTGTTACTTCACTTACTGGTTTGCATGACAAGTGTTTGTGAAAATGTCACTATGCTGTAGGTGCCCATTTTCTCATGTAAAACCCATTATATGCATCTGAACATATAAAAATAATTGCATTTCATCTTAGGATATTATATAGACTTCATAGGAGTCCTTTACAAGCATTTATATTGTTGCCAATTGAAGTTAAGTGCTTGAAAAGCAAACTGAAACTTGTATCAGCAATATATCCCTTTGCACATCCAGTGTTTGACGAAATTCTTCAAGGCCAAAAATCAGAAAATTGAAATCAGATTTAACAAGGGATATTACATTGGGGTGTTGCTTGCCGTCGTTGTAGAAGTTGGGAAAATTCTTCCTTGATCCATGAGGAAGCTCATGATTTTCTGTCAATGCCAGTGGGCCAATTTGATTACTCCATGGCAATAATGGAGGCAATTAATTGTTGTTGATGTGGTTATCCTCCTGATCAACCATTTTATTCAAAAAATCTTCTTTGGAAGTTGAAAATATGTATATGAAGTTTGAAATCTTTGTGCCAAATGTGAATGACTTGATAGATAAGACGATAGTTATATGTTGTTCCCTACCAGAGTTGCAAAAAGTTAGCATTTTAATTCACAGCTGTGAATGTGACACAAAACGGAATAGATGTGCGGTAAAACTGCTCTTCAAATTAAAAGGGGGGAAGCTCCCTGTAAATTAAAAAGTAACCTAAAACTAGACAATATGTACTTGGAATTTAGAATCTTTATAATTATTTTGTGGTGGTCTATGTTGATGCCGAGAAAAATGTAAATGTGTATCTTTTTGGTGTTGCCTTTATGTTTTTGACTAAAAACAAATCCTATGATTACACACTTATGTTGTTCAATTAAAAACATAGACCGAGTAGAGTAAGTACACAGTGTTGAATGGATTAACACATAAACACGAATGTTGTGGTAAATTAAATGTAAGACTCAATACAGAGCCATGATCTACACCTTTGAGTTCATTTGCAATACAAAGCTTGCAAATTCACCGAAGCAATTTAACCTTCAAAACACATAACGAGACATCTCAATAAACATTCATAAGCAAGATAGGCATAATAAATGTTATTGAGTGCACAACAAATTCTAGATAATAACACTAAATCCTTGATGAATAGAAATTCCAATAATATGTAGTCGTGAGAATTACCATTGATCCAACTAAGTGCAAAAAGACATTTATATGTAGTTGTTTACTATGTTGCATGACAAGAGATCTAAAAATAACTGACTTGACGATATAAATAGCGAACGCTAAACATAGCAGAAGGGCAAAACTAGCATGGGCTCCTTGCACTAAAAATAGAGACCGCTAAAAATAGTACATGCTATAAATAGCTGCAACTAAATTAGCAAATCCAAGAATACACTCCTCTTTGAAAATAGTGACAACTTAAAATAGCATGACCTATTTTTAGAACAGGCGAAAAATAGACTTTTGGATAGGCAACTCTAGATGACTTTGATGATTTTGCACTTTTCTATTTGATCATGGCTAACCCTCTGAAAAACCTTGAAAATCTACTCATACATCCCTCCTTTGTATAGGCACGCCATTCTTCTATTAGGCGTGCCTGAATATGGGTTGACAGAAAAACTCACTTTGTCAATTAACACGTGCTTTTTCATAGGTGCATGCCTCTAGGCACATGCCTGAACATAAACTCAAAATTTTCAAAAGTTCCAGGCACACCTGAATACTAGATTGCAATCTAAACATACCTGCTTTGTATTGTTTCACCTTTATACATTGACATGCACTTGTGCATTGGGGGGAATTTTCAAATTTTAAACAAGCTTTTATTCCTTTGTATTGGTGCGTGCCTAAATCCTAAGACATGCCTGAACTCTTTCCTCACGCGCTTGAGCATTGTGGTCTTGATGATTATTTATATGGGCACGCCTCTTTTATCCCTGGCCGTTGATTGTTTTGTATGTGACTTGGCCTCAACTTTTTAAAAGAAGTGCTAACTGGGCAATGATTTGTTTTATTTGTTTAAATGTATTGATTCTAGTTTACTTTTGGTGTGATTCCCTCATTCTTGTTTGTCTTACAGAAAATGACAAGAACCCTCATAAGCATGCACCTCCCTTCATCGAGTTTAGTCGGCAAAAAGTAACAATCATTATATTTTTAGTGATTGTTGGTTACTGAAAACATGCACCTCCTTGTATAGGCACGTCTCTGTCATGAGATGGACTCCTTACCATTGAGGCAGAATTTTAATTTTTAAACGTACTTTGAGCACCTTTGTATTGGTGCACACCATAGTCCAAGCATGTGATTGAAGACTACAAAACACTTTATATTGGTGCATACTTTTGTCTATATATGTGCCTTTGCACTGTTTGACATCGATCCTTTTGTAATGTCCCCTTTTAGGATATTCCTTATTTCTTTTCTTACACACAATAATATCACTAGAAAGGGATATTAGAACTATTAAAGGTCACTCAATCAAGATAATATTGAACTTATCTATAATAGTATAACATAAACAATAGCATAATCCACATTCAGTTCAATTCATAACACAATTCAATATTGACTATGTTCAAGTCTTAATCCTTATTTTCTTTCTATTCCTCAACCTTGGATGGGGATTTACTTGTCTAGGGCGCGATGACACCACCTCATGGATTGGATTTACTCCGCCTCTCCCTAACAACTTTAATTGTCTAGGGCGCAATGACAACACCGCATGGATTGAATTTACTCTGCCTCTCCCTAACAACACCTTGCCTCTCCTAAGGTTGTAGGCAATATAAATAACTAAGTATTAACTTGAACATATTTCGATATACTTCATCATACCAAATGATCACATTTATTCATAGCACATTATGTATCGACTATGCTCAAGTCTCAATCCTCATTTCTCGTCTAATCCTCAACCATGGATGGGGATTTACTCGTCTAGGGCGCGATGACACCAACTCAATGGCTAGATTTACTCGTCTAGGGCGCGATGACACCAACTCAATGGCTAGATTTACTCTGCCCTTCCCTAACAACACCACGCCACTCACTCACAGGTTGGAGGCAATAGAAATAGATTGAGTTGAGCATATCATTACATATAATGTGTTGTGAATGGATATCTTCCTCAATATATTTCATAACAAGTTTCGTAATGCTTATATATACATATTAATGATACTCACTATAATCTTTTAGTTATATATATTTATCCTTACTTATGGCATACTTCACAATAAATATAATGTCATATATATATATATATATATATATATATATATATATATACCACGCCACTCACTCACAGGTTGGAGGCAATAGAAATAGATTGAGTTGAGCATATCATTACATATAATGTGTTGTGAATGGATATCTTCCTCAATATATTTCATAACAAGTTTCGTAATGCTTATATATACATATTAATGATACTCACTATAATCTTTTAGTTATATATATTTATCCTTACTTATGGCATACTTCACAATAAATATAATGTCATATATATATATAAATAATACTTACCTTGCTGCAACTGAATACTTGGATCTGATTTTCCCAGCAATCAGGAATATTTCTGATTATTAGAATTCCCTTCCTGTTCACCGATGCTGCTGCCTTATTCTTATCTTTTAATATTTCTGCCTGTCCCTTTTTGAAGAAATGAGTTCTTCTTTAAATACCATGGGCTGCCTTTGCTGAAGGGTGACGTAACCTTTCATAAGTTATACCCCTTCTAATCATTGTTAGTATTTGATGACTTCTAGTCACCAACTAATCGCTGCATTGTTTAATACATATGCTGCTTATTTAGTGATGTCCTTTTGTATATTCCATGGCCTTTCGGGAGTTAGAGGATATCGCTCCTTTGGTTCTATTTACTATATGTTATTTAATATTTATTTTATATAATATAATATTTAAATTTATATTTATATTAATAACTCATTATATATTATAATAATGATTACTTCTAAGTTTATATATCATATGTATATTATGATAATATATATGTATATATAATTTATAATTGCTTATATATATATATATATATATATATATATATATATATATATATTTGTTTAAGGTATGAATAATTTCACAATATGAATGCATATGAATATATGTAAATCATCAGCGAGTCTTGAAGTCACAAAGCATATACTCAAATATGCGTAATTCATAATATATAATGCAATATTTAGGTTACAAGTGGTATCAGAGCTATATTGCATTGCATTATATATATTGTTTCAAGTATGTATATATGTATATATGTCAGTGCATCTCCTGGTACTCTTAGAGTTTGGGATTTCAATTTTCCCAGTGCATTGAATTTTGTTCACATCTTATCCCTTTAGGACCTTACTGGAGTGAGATGTCAATTATGTTCAAGATACATTATCGGATAATAATATGTATTGTACTGAGGGAGAGAAGTTAATGAGCATTAATTTATATTAAATTAATTAAAAGGCACAATAGAACATCTAAATCATAGTTACAAAATATTTTGTTTCAAGTATAATATGCTTAATAAGTGTTCTCTCTGATGCACTTTTCCAAATAACGTTTTCCCAGCTAGAATTGCAGCTTTTATAGACTGATGTGTCTTTTCCAATTTATAGGTTGATGTTGTTCATGATCTAGATTCAGCAGATAAGCCTGTCTGTGCTGCAAACATGCTCACTAAAGATAATACATTGCATCGGTATTTGAAAGGAAGTGAACTACATTTACCAAAGGAAAAGGATATTGTTGCTGTCGGAAGGAATGATATAGGAGCTTCAGAGTTTTCCTTCAAAAGTTTACCACATACAGAATCTGATGCAGCTGAAAATAGCTGCAACAAAATTGAAAATGGACAAGGAGACAGTCAACATGCATCAGATTTAAAACAAATTGACTCTGAATTGGCAGCAGGTGATGAATGTGATGATATTTTTGGCATCCCTCCAGAGGCACTACTTTTTGAAGTAAGATATCTTGAATTAGACTTAAATTTCAGTTATCTTCAAATGAATCATGTTTTGAAAAATGCTCTAATTCATTAAGGCTACAAATGTTTTGCATAGCGAGATCTAACATTTATTATCTTCAAAGGCTATGCACATTGTGTTCTGGAAACTGTGTTGCTATAAGTCTTTTATTATGTATCTCATATCTTTGCTTTCCCAGGGATTGTTAAAAGTCTTCAGTATTTTTTCATTGTTTTCCTTTTCTAAGGTGTTGCTGATGTGAATAGGATGTATTTTTTTTTTTTGCAATGTTCATTTTATTTTCACTATGACTCCAATTCGGGAAGATTACATATTCAACTGTGTAAGTGTGTATATGATCAATCATGCAAAGTAGAGCAACAGAAATAGAAAACACAAATGTTTCCAGTAGAGATCGTGTAGCTGTGAGTAAAACACATCCAACTCCAGTGAACATAATTTATTATCTGAGTGCCTCATATTGATATGAGGAATACAACAACAAATTGCTAGCCTAGTTTCTGGCTTCCTGTTATTTAAAATTAATATTTTTAGAATGCAAGAGAATCAGGTTGCCAACTATCCAGCCCTGCAAGGAGCCAGTCATATGACTATTAAAAAAGGCGATCTATATTTTAATAATTAACACACTTCTGCAAAAACTTAACTCCTGCATCCCCTGTTGCATTGCCAAGCTTGCAAAAAGACTTTGGGGCTTTACACTCCTCTATTGGTACCTCAATGCCCTTGGGAGTCAATCAACATGGATTTTCTCTATGGCCTTTCAACCACCAAGCGTCAGAAGAACTTTGTGTTGGTCCTGGTTGACAGGTTCTCCAAGATGGCCATCATGGTTGCCTACAAGAAAACCAATCACAACATCAAACACTGTGCATATCTTCTTCAACCATGTCAGGCTCCACTCTCGGTTATTGACATCCATTGTCTCCGATTGTGACCCAAGATTTGTTAGCACTTTCTGGCAAACTCCTTGGACCATGTTAGACATGCAATTAGACCATTTCATAGCCTTCCACTCGTAGAGCGACAAGCAAACAAAGGTGGTCAACTACACATTGGTTCACCTTTTGTGCATTCACAGCAATGCACATCTGCACACATGGGATGACAACCTGCCATATATCTAGCATTCATACAACAGAGCGCTACACAACTCTATGGGGCATAGCCCTTTCCAAACATGTCTTGGGTTCCAACCAACAACACCCCTTGACATCTATTGTGCACCATCAACATCCAAGACACATGCATAGGAACAGGAAGTGGATAAAGTGCAATGCTTTACTCAATGCCTCCCAGACCTTCATCAATAGGTTAAACAAATTCTTCTACACCAATACAAGTTGCACCATAACGTCCATCACATGCTACACACCTTTTAGGTTGGCAACAATTTCTGGCTGGATCTTCAAAAAGAATGTCTTTGTGGTCCTTGCCGTAAGATCAAACCACTACGCAATGGTCCTTACACCATTTTGCACATAGTCAGTGAGAATGCCTTTGTTCTTGACAGTCTTCAACATGGAGCTACTCAAACTGTACTTTTCTCCACTTCTGGAGCCTGCACAATCTCAACATCCTGCAAATGTGGATCTTGCTCATGTCAATCCAACTGTGAGGAATGCAATCATTGATACCATGACGACCCATACTCTCTCAAGCACTCATTGACTGTTTTGAATAGTGAAGATAAGGCATTATGTTGATTAGGCCAAGTGGTATAACCTAGAGCAACTCTGTACACAGTTTCCTCAACTTAGGATTGACGCAATGGAAACCATTGCTTCTGAAGAAGGGGCAAATGATTTGAGGACAACCACGCACACAATCTTAGTCTCTTACAATCACATAGCTTGCATACTTGTCTTTACTCAATGCACGCTACATAGTCCTAATACAACTCCATGCATTTTTGTTCCTTGCAGCGCAACTCCATGCACAACTCCAAGCATAGTTCTTACACATCTTTGCGCAACACTACTTGCTTGCATAATGCAGCCTTGCGCATAGGTGCATATGCTCTCACCCTATTCAATTAGTTCAATGCCACGCACATTTGACATATGGCTGCTTTTGTGCCGCATGATCATGCCAAACAACTGGCACCATACGGGTTCGACATTTGGCACTATTCTTTACTGTGCTATAACCAGCACCATAAGGATTCAACAGCTAGCACATTCCTATCCTCGTATAATGTGCACCATAGTTACAATACTTGGATGGCAAGCTAAGTTTTGACTTAGACTTGTACTCAACAAATTGAAAAAAAAATGAAATATATGGATTTTTAAGGATTTAAAGCTTTTATCATACACCCTTCAAGAAATAATCTTTAAAGACACAATCAACTAATAAAATTGAAGCTACTTTGATGACATACACAAGTATACATCCATTACAATAGTATGGATTTTAGCTGAACGAAATAATGTTTTTAAATATACAAATATTGTCAACTGTATACAAAATTCATAGATTATGAAATCCATGGCATCAAAAGAAATGTCAAAACTAAAGTATAACTATGGCTGAAAGACACTGCATCACTCATCCCAACATCCGTAGTTGTATGGTAAGTCCTACAGGAGCATCGAAGATAGGTCCTCCATGATGATGCAACTATGATATTTACCTGTGTATTAGTGATACCAAGATGTGAGGGGTTTTCTCATGCTCTATCCTCTTTTACCATGGCTACTACCTCTACCTCTAGATCTGCTTGATCAACCCATGCAAAGTTATCCTTGTTGAAGGTGGGATCTTCAGCCTCCGTGATCTAATTTAACTAAGGATCAACTCCTATAGAGTGATGGGAGATAAGTCGGTGCCTCAGATTTTCTTGCAACAGAGGCGAAGGTTGTAATGAACGTAAACAAGATCATTCAACCTTTACACCAACAACCTATTGTGCCTCTTGGAATGTATGTGCTCAAACATACTATTATTGCACTCACATCTTCAAGTGTTGCATGGTTGGTGCAAGACATGAATTGCAATCCTCTAAAGATTTGACGCTTTCGCACCAAACCTTTTCCACCATACATCTAAAATGAGAAATAAAAAGGAACTCAATCTCATTGTTCAACTCCAAATTTCAACATTAATGTAAAAAATGAAGAAAAATTTAAATTTAACATATCCCCTAATAGATTTTTATTTGGCTACAGTGTCATTGGGTTGGCTTGCATATATCTTGTGCAAGGAGGTCCCCTTGCGCTAGTTTGTAGATCTCAATCTTAGAGATGATCTTTGCTAGAAGTTGAGGATGAATTTGCATTTGCTTTATGATCATATAGAGCCCACTCGAAACTTCCTCATCTGCTTTGAAATCTAGGAAGATTTTGAACGTTGGATTCAAGAAATAGGTAGCTAGATGTAAGGGATTATGAAGTCAATGGTGCCATCATCAATCAATGATTTTCGATAAGGGAAGATATTTGTTCTCAACCTTACCATAGATGGATCTAATGGCCTCCTTGGCCCTATCCATTCCCTCATCCCCCTTGAAATTTGGAGGAAATTTGAATGTTGGATTCAAGAAATAGGCAACTGCATGTTAGGGTCTATGAAGCCGATGGTGCCATCATTGATCAATGATGTCCCATAAGAGACAATATTTATCCTCAACCGTACCATAGATGGATCTAATGGCCTCCTTGGCCCTATGCATGCCCTCATATATATAGCCTATTGTAGACTTCTCATTAGCATCTTGAAGGAAGACAACTAAAGCATTTATGAATTGCAATTATTATTAAACATTAGCATAAATAAGTATGAAGAAGAATAACCAAATAGAATGGAAATATGAACATACATCTATGATCTCCATCAAAAGTCAAAAGCTCCACTTATTGAAAATCCAATCGACCACGCCAATCCTTGAATTGATCTTAGCATATGAAGATGTAGACCACTCCTTGCTAAAAAACATGCCCCTGAATGCAACCTTTCATTGAAGCAAAAATTGCAACTTGATGAAGTTTGTTGCAAAGTGGGTTATTCTAGAATGTGCCAATTCTTGTTTGTGTAGTTTTTCATTAAGTTGAGGATCCAAGCATGGTTGTATATGTATTTATAAATGTTTTTACCATGCTCCGCACATGCTTTGATACATGGGATTTTGCCAAGATCCTGCAATACGAGGTCAAGATAATGAGCAACATAATTTACGTATCCATGAGAAGTTTATTTATAGCAACATAATTTCTTGCATTATTTCTAACTATTTGTACAACACTCTCACTTACGCCAACCAAAACTTACTCTGAAACCTCACAATGAAATGAACATTTTTTGTCTTTTTTGAAGTATCAACAGATTTTAGGAAAACTCTGCCATCTCAGAAAGAATGTAATGTCCCCTTTTTGTATATCCTCTAGTATTTGCCCTAAAATCATTATTCCAAGAAAAGCAAGAAATGAAATAGAGTTAGCGATATCATTTACCAATTTAAATGGTTGAACAAGATAGGTCTTGGTTGAGAACTTGCAATCATGTTAGATAATTATTGAAAGCATAATCCATCAAATAGATCTTTCATACTAGGGTTAGGTACATTATCTTAATCATATGGGATTCACCTTTAAGGTTCTATCCAAACAACCCATCGTCATTGTGGAGCACCACTTGGGAGATCATACAAGGTGCCTCGAGCCGTTCCATACAGCCCAGGAGCATGGAATGACGCCCGCCATTCGGCCTCCCAGCCCTGCTCAGGGTGTCCTTACCGGAATGGACTCCGTAGCTACTTGCATTCCTTATATGTACTATCTCCGCTCCAAAATGGAGTGACCACTTGGATGAGAACCTTAAGGAAGTCATTATATTGATTCTATTGTGCATAGGCAAAATTATCTGGTTCAGTTCAAGGATTGCCATATATCCTTTTTGCTGTTGACAATGGTTTATATGACTGAACATATCTATCTTTGCTATAACTGTTTTATGTTTCTAGTTTGCTGCTTGGATTTCTTTACTATTTATTTCTGAGTATGCTTGCCGTTATGAGGAATCGAATGCCTTTATATGAGAACTGTTGTATATATTTATATATACATTTCTACTGTGATTCTGTTATCTTCAGATCTATTGTTCACTTCAGATATCTGCTCTTAAGTCATTTTATAATGCATTGTATTTCTTACGTATTTATTTTTGAATCCCCTGTCCAAATTCTCTCCACATCTTCCTTTTATATCTTCCACGATTTCATGAATGGAGATGTCTTTTGTTAAAGGAGATAACTCTCTTCAAACCGCACACCTCTTCACTAAAGTGACATCTCTTGGAATGCATCCACATTTGTCTTTTGTGAGGCGATTTTGTCTCCTTGTGTGGAGCGCTCCTTCTAAGGTGTCGGCTCTATATAAGGTGATTTATTTTATTTTAAACTTTACAAACTTTGATCGCTGCTCCCTTGTACTACTCCATTTACTTTTAATCACTCCATCTCTTTTGTTACTTGTTGCCCTGTGTTCTTATAATCGATTACCTTCAGCCAAAGGAAGGTGCGATGTATGGCAGGGGCATGACAGTCCGCCCTTCCTGATATTGCTTGTCCTCAAGCAATTTCAAATTGGGATGATCGAAGATTTCGGTTCCTTCCTAGTTGGCAATTATCTTGGTTATGTGTGACTCTATACTTCAATGATGCCTTTGTGGAGTAGTTGCTAGTATACTTGCCTCAACTTGACTACCAATAAGGTTAATACCATTCTCTAACGTATGAGGATAATTTATTGTTCAATAGTCTTCTTACTATTTCCCAATAACTCTCAAAATGAAGAGTTGGAAATTGGCAAGACTTGTTAGTTAAGATAAGTTTTCTCTCATTTCATCACCCCAGGGATCCTAGGCAAAGATACAAACTCTTCATTACCCCTTGTTGAAATCTAAAATCATGATGGATTGCGGGAATGTTGCGAATATGAAGATTCCACTCCTTTGTGCAAAATCACCTCTGCATTTGTGTTAAAGGACCTACATAAATTATGTTTCATTTTGTGTAAATATTCAAACAAAATTTGCGGTAAGTTTGTTACTAATGAGGAGCTTATAGGGTTTTTGGTATTACTTAACCTAGTCAAACATCTGCCATACCCATAGGTAATTAATATTTGAGTACAAATTTATGGGATCGATCAAGTTAAAAAGATGTACAATAGTTTAGCTTTCCTAGCAAGCAATAGGAGGACTTAAATTTATATGTTTACCCTAATATCCAATTCTTGTTCCATCATCTTATTCAATCAGAGGTTATCACTCCTCTTTGACATATCTCCATGTGTGGTACTAAATTTATTTTCATATCTTGGGAAAGTACCTGATTTATTTAAACAATATGAATTTATCCCAAGGTTTGATAGGTGAGAATGATCCTGGGATTTGTAGGTTATGGGCCCATAATATAACTTAGCATAGGCTTATGTAACAACTTTGTTGTAACTTGATGTGTATCAAATTTATCTAAGAACTTAGACCCTTGGATGAAATGATCTACTCTAGATATTACATATAGAAGTGAATTTGGCCCCTAGACAAAGTTCACTAAATCAATTTTATAGGTTACAAGGTAGATCATATGTGGTATAGACTGGATTGTATTGTCATTGCTTCAATGAGTGTGGGATAGATCACTTGTTTGTACATTGGGTCTTGTTCCAAATGAATAGAACAATTTATTTTAAATAATTTTCCTCTTCCATGAAGCTTGACGAATATATCTTACGATAAATTTCCAACATTTCTCCAAATTTGTAGGTTCCTAAAGAATTGAGTTGTCTTCATTACATTCTCTCAAAATTGTTGGTGTGGCTTTTAAGAGATTGACCATCCTAGGTCAAGATGATACCCTAGTGTACCTAAATTTCGAAGTTTGAAAGATAACCTTAATCCATCTTTGTATCTTTAGTTATGCCTAAGTTTCCGTAACAATTAGATTTTCATTTGAGAGTTGGAAGTCAAATTATATCGTTAGATTCAACTATGTTAAGTGGTTGTGATTGATTGTTCCTGCCTTGGGAAACTTTTGATATTTTGATTGTTTGATTACCTGATGAATAGATGAGTGATGATTTCTTATGTCAATGAATTGATTTATCCTTTATATCTATTTCTTGAAGGAGTCATTACTCTTCTTGGCTGCCTTTTTCGAGAAGAATACTTTACCTTTGAGTTGATTGCTAGATTTATTTCCTATTGATGGTTTCTTCACAAGGAAATGATTCCCCTTTTATATTTTATTGTTAAGGAAGTCCTACATTTGAAGGGTCACACTTTTCGTATTTTTGGTTACATGCTTTCTCGCATCCTCATTATTCTTGAGAACCTAATTTTAATTTACTTATAAAATCACTTAGGGTTCTATTGTCAATTGAATTCCTCAATGATGTTTTGGATGTCTTTCTCAAATGAAATGTTCTCCCCTTTTATATCTCAAGTTTGAGGGAGTCATACTTTTTCACTTCACTAGTTACAACTTTTCATTATTACATAAGTTAATTTATTAGTGCTTCTCAACCCAAGAAGCATTTGACAGATAAAGCTTTGATAGATTTGCCATTTTCATAATTTTTAAGCATAAAGTAATGGAGTAAATTTGTTGAAAAAACATTAGACATGAAGCAAACACATAGTTATACGTAATGCATGAAGCATACACATGAATACGAGTGATACACGAAGTATACACGTAAGACACAAAGCATGAAGTATACGTAATATGCGAAGTATACACATAAATACATGTGAGGCATGAAGCATACACATAATACATGGAGTATACGCATAAATACACTTAATACACGAAGCATGAAGCATACACGTAATACACAAAGTATACGTATAAGCAAATATGAGAAGCATGAAGCATATACACGAAGTATACGCATAAATACACGTAATACATGAAGCATGAAGCATACACGTAAATACACGTAATACACGAAGCATGAAGCATACACACAATACACGAAGTATACGTATAAGTACATTTTAATATAAGAAGCATGAAGCATACCCATTATACACGGAGTATATGCATAAATACACAATACATGAAGCATGAAGCAGACATATGAATATACGTAAGTTATGAAGTATACACATGAATACACATAAGTCATGAAGTATACACTTGAATACACGTAAGTCACGAAGCATTAAGGCATGAAGTGTACACATGAATATACGTTGCATCAACTATCATTCACAGGATGGCAGGAAGGATGCTCTAATACCATTTGTAATGTCCCCTTTTTGTATATGCCCTAGTTTTTGCCCTAAAATCATAATTCCAAGCAAAGCAAGAAATGAAATAGAGTTAGCGATATCATTTACCAATTTAAATGGTTGAACAAGATAGATCCTGGTTGAGAACCTGCAATCATGTTAGATAATCATTGAAAGCATAATCCATAAAATAGATCTGTCATACTAGGGTTAGGTACATTATCTTAATCATATGGGATTCCCGTTTAAGGTTCTATCCAAACAACCCATTGTCATTGTGGAGCACCACTTGGGAGATCATACAAGGCGCCTCGAGCCGTTCCATCCAGCCCAGAAGTACGGAATGACACCCGCCATTCGGCCTCCTAGCCCCACTCGGGGTATCCTTACCGGAATGGACTCCGTAGCTACTTGCATTCCTTATATGTACTATCTCCGCTCCAAAATGGAGTGACCACTTGGATGAGAACCTTAAGGAAGTCATTATATTGATTCTATTGTGCATAGGCAAAATTATCTAGTTCAGTTCAAGGATTGCCATATATCCTTTTTTCTGTTGACAATGGTTTATATGACTGAACATATATATCTTTGCTGTAACTGTTTTATGTTTCTGGTTTGCTGCTTGGATTCCTTTATTATTTATTTCTAAGTATGCTTGCGGTTATGAGGAATTGAATGCCTTTATATGAGAACTGCTGTATATATATATACACATATACATTTTTGCAGTGATTCTGTTATCTTCAGATCTGCTGTTCACTTCAGATATCTGCTCTTAAGTCATTTTATAATGCATTGTATTTCTTATTTATTTCTGAATCCCCCCTCCAAATTCTCTCCACATCTTCCTTTTATATTTTCGACGATTTCATGAATGGATATGTCTTTTGTTAAAGGAGGGAACTCTCTTCAAACCACACACCTCTTCACTAAAGTAATGTCTCTTAGAATCCGTCCACATTTGTCTTTTGTGATGCGATTTTGTCTCCTTGTGTGTAGCACTCCTAGGGGGTCAGCTCTATATAATGTGATTTATTTTATTTAAAGCTTTTCAAACTTTGATCGCTGCTCGCTTGTACTGCTCCCTATGTTCTTGTAATCGATTACCTTCAGCCAAAGGAAGATGCGATTGGGGTTCACGATGTATGGCAGGGGCATGACAAAGAAACAATGAAATTTGAAATGGTAATGTTAATCATTAAAGTAGAAATAAGAAATATTAATCACTAAATCAATGGATTTCAGGAAATACAACCACCTAAGGAAGAAACAAGGAGATTTAGCAAGGTCCTATTCCTCCTATCTGTCTAATCATTGATCATGCATGTGCAACCCTTTCTCCATATCTCACATTACTCCTCAATTTTGGACTTCACATCTACCGTCTTTTGAGTCAAAACAAAGCCTTTATCTCCTCATCATTAGGGACTTTGAACCGTGCCCCACAAATAGTAATGGCATCTACCATATTTTGCCAATGAGGAGACCTACATCAAATAAAATAAACAAAATAAGTTTTATAAAATTTAGAGTTTAAATCCTAGAAACCCCTAAATTTGTAAATTCTAGAGACAAAAAAATGAAACAAAATATTTAAGAACAAAAATAATAATTAATTACCTAGCTGTGTGGAATGGAGTAGAACAATAAAACCAAAAATCTTCGATTACACTCCTTGTTGCATCATGCTTGTTCTTGTTTCAACCCACACTCTCAAGTGATGTTGGGAATCTGGAGTAGTGTGTGGTACAATATATGAACTTAGTCTATATCCATGAACTTCAGGCCTAACACTAGCATTGCCACAACTAGTGCTACTACCACTGCCACTAGTGGTTGACGACCTGGAGAATGGAAGAACTGAAGAAGAGTCTCAATGAATGGCTTGCATCTCTTCTCTTTTCCTCTTTGTCAGTTTCTTTTGTTGGTCAAATCTTTTTCTTTTTCTTTGTACCTTGCACACAACATCAAGAAATGTAGCTAGGCACAAAATAATATCTTAGCATGGCATTTTTGTGAGGTGATATTTCAATTGGTTAATGTTTCCCCCATTAATCTTTGTCTTGCAATGTTTGCAAACCAACCTGCCTTTCTTTGCGCCTAGGATGACATGTTTTGAATAAGGGCCCTTACTAACTAGGGCCAACTCTAGAACAATCTATAAATGTGAAGTACGTTGCAATAACAAATAAATGGAAAATAAATTAACAATTAGGGTTTCTTGATAAACTAAGATAAAACAATTAGAAAAAAGTAAAAACACTTAGGTTTTGTAGCTAAAAAATAGATAAAAATTAGAAAAATAGTTAGGTTCTGTTCCATGAATCTAAAATGAAAAAAATGAACAAAGGTAAAAGACAAATGATATTTAAAAAACAAAAAAAAGACTCAAAATAGGAAAATACCTTTTCAAATTTGCTTCAATTTGATGATAGGTTACTCCAAATCAATGGTGGCCTCTTCCAAATGCACCAACCATTGTCCCTTAATCACCTTCCACTTGTGGATGAGCCCGTTTCCCATCTCTCTGAGGACACCTCTGGCTTGAGAGATTAGGAAATTAGCTCTAGGGTTTTAGGTTAGTTATTTTGGGACTCAACAAATTGGTGCTGTTGTCGGGGAACAATTTACTTCTGGTTGAATTGTCGTAGGTTGTTAACACAGTGAAAAAACCTAAGTATTTCTTCCTAACAAGGAAGTGGCGACTTTGTTAGTCAAACCTAGAAAATCGGTTTTCAGATAAGGAATTAAGATGGATTGTAGAAGAACAAAAGATCTGTTAGGACAAGAAAGCTCTTTTGAGCACTCAAGAAGCCAACGGAATAGGTGGAGAGCTAGAAATCCAAATGCCTAGGGTCAGGCAGGTACTTCTGGCAGAGATGACGCATTTGATGATTGCAGAAGTTAGTATCAATATACTTCTGAGGACTCTGCTGATAATATACTCAAAACGAATAGGAAAATGAATAGAGATGAGTATGAAGTCTGAAGAAATCAGAATATTATTGGTAGGGGAAGAAGAGACAAATCTCATAATGTAGACATGAGAACATTTGGCATGCCTAATGAAAATGAAGAGGCCCACCAAAATAATCATCATATTAGGGTTGGCCTACTATTAGGGTTCCCGTAGATCAGCAGGATGGTTAGGGGACCCAACCGAGGGCAGTGGAGCTTTGCTGGGAGCCTTACGAGCCTTTCAGTTTGCTGTTCAGTTGATGAATCTAGGGGTTGAATTGGAAATATTAAGGTTTGCTTTAATGGAATAGTGAAAAGTGAATAGTAACAGAAAACTAGAAGAGGAATAGTGAAAAGTGCCCTATCCTAGTAACTCAATGTTGTTTTTAAAAAGTGGCACTTCCTTTTCATGAGGAAAGACCCTCAAGGTGGGTGTAGCCTCTTGGACGGGAATATTTTATTGTTTTTTATGAAAAGAGGTCATGGAGGCTATAAAGCAAGGTATTGGGCTCAATTTTGAGCATACTATTCTCATTTTCACAAAGGCAAATTGCAGGTTTGAGTTCTGGGAGAGGGTTTCAGCAGCATGCAAATCTTTTGAAGACGAAATCCCTTGGAGGATAGTGAATTGGACGACAACTCAGTTCACAAAACAGGTAAATCTACTCTGGGTTTCCATTTGGGCATCATTGGACTTCATCATAGATTAATTTTGCATTTAGAATTGATTGCAGCAGTGAGTTACCAGAATATAATTGCAGATTGGGGCTTCTTATCAAGAGATATCATCATTTCAATGCATTCACCAGCTGACCGTACTAATTGGGTGTCATTTTCAATCAAACCCTAGCTGGAAATTAGGGTTTCAGCAATTAAATATTCCATAAATTGAGCGTTGGCTTCCAGGTATGTGTTTATCATTTTGGGTAATCAAATATTGCATTATATAAGGGTTTTAGACTGTTGTTATAGTCTAATATAATGTATATCAGAGCTCTGAAACTTGTAATCAGACCTGATATAGTTAAAATAAATGGGTTCTATTGAGTTGCAAATGTTGTCTTTCATTTATGCAATAGTTCTCTTTCATTTCTATGCTTTTCTCTATGATTTGGCAATGAAAAACAAGCAATGAAACTCAAACAACAAATCAGAAAAAACTAAATCAGAGCATGCAAGACAACTGTTTGACACGATACCAAGAGGACAAACTAAAAAATTCAGGGCAAATTTGGTAAGGGATCGTTTAGTGGTATCAGAGCCATAATCCTGCCAGCCTGTTGGGTAATGATTGCATTCAATTGGTGTGAAATCAGTTGTGCACAAGTCAGTTTGGAGTTGGTTTTTGGTTTGGACAGCGAAAAAGGTCATCATGGCAAAGTTGTTTAGCAATAAACAGGCATGGAAAGAATTTGAACAAACACGACACAAGACCATACGTAAATTGCAGCATTTAGATGATTCATTTTCAAAGTTTGGATTCTCTAAAGGATCATCTCCTACTAGCAAAGGTCCAATGCCACAAGGCCAGGAAGCAGAAGTGCTTAGCATATTTGAGGAGTATAGCACTCTTCCTCAATAGGTTAAGGAGAATTTTCCTTTCAAGGACTATATGGACATACATCCCAAACTTTGTCACAAAATTGAGCAAGTAAGGAAGAAATATCATGCTAAAGCTTATGATTTGTTTACACATGGAATGGATAGAAAATCTTCACATATGGTTGATACAACTTTGCATGAGAATGATTTGGTGTATTCAAGTTCAAATGAGGTATGCAAAAATTTATATGATGATTTCGATAGACATGCTGATTTGGATCAAGAGGAGACACAGTACACCGTTGAGTCTTCATGTTGATGACATAGTGGAAGAGATTACAGTCATGGATCAACCCATTAGAAATGTTGTAAACATGACTCCAAGGTATGACACCTATTTTGACTTTTGCAGCAGCAGTTCTAATCATGAGGTAGCATCCATTTCACATGAAGGTAATAGTGTTGGTGAGTCTTCCTATGTTGGTACTCAAGCTGAGAGTGTTACACATGAGATATATCTTGTTGATTCAAGCCACTTGCAACCTCTATTCATGGAGTAATTGGTGACAATGAGTTTCCAAATGATAGCTTACATGATGCATTGGTTAAGCATGGCTATTTTGATGTTGCTTCTTTCAAGAGGACTGAATTTGTTTACTTTAGAACAACAGCCATAAATCAGTCCAAAGAAACTTGTAACATACACCACTCCATACATGATGAGAAGCAAGATTTCTCTAATTTTGAGTTTATAGATGATGTTATTAACATTAAGAAGAATGAAGTGGTGTTAGTTTTTCAATGGTTGAAATCTCTTTGGAGGTTTGTCCAAGACTTCAACAAGATGGTTTTAGAGTTTACTCACATGGGTAAACATATTGTGCTTAAGGCACTAAAGAATGAGATAAAGGATGGGACAGCTAAGAGTATGTTCGTTTGCTCTAATATGGATGACTTGAGAAGCATGGTTAAAAGGGAAAGATTCAGTCTTAATTTTCTGATTTTAAACAGCAGTGGTATATCCTCACTTTCTCATGATATTGCAACTGCTAATCATTGGGAAACGAGTGATATTGATTCTACTTTGATTGGTACACCAGATGCATGCATGGGTCATGGTATTTTATATGATGCATCTCATTATTGGACTGATTTTAGACACTTTGGAGAAACTGAGATAAAACAGTCCCAAGAAATGATTGAAGGATGGCTTGACAAAGCAAGGAAAGCTAAGTTGATGGCACAACAAGCCAAGCTTTATCTTCAACAAGTTCTTGACACTCACCACTCCATGGAAGATGATAAGCAAAGGTCTTCTAGTTCGGAAATTGCAGTTGATGTTGATCATTTCGTTAATGGAGATGTTGATTTTATTGATGACATTTATAGTGGATCAGCCACTCATGAGTTACCTTTGGTTAGTGATGAAGGCATCTACGATACATCTTTAGAGTTGCCACCTATTCCCTATGATATGATAGTTGTTCATTGGTATGATGGTAGCATAATCTTCATGGAATCTTCATTGGTAAGTGGCTGTCCTATTTGGGTTTCCATCTCACTTTCGGATTTAGCATGGTCTACAACAACTATTGAGTTGGATGGGAGTGTGTGGAGACATGTTTACTTGATGGACATTGCATATGAGGTGAATTTCCTTCTTATACATGGGTATGATGACACCATTGACATCATTCCTATCACTGGTCTGAGTTATCACAGCAGCATTTTGTGGCCTTATGGATTGGTTTATATGCATATGAGAGTTCAATTTCACATCTTATTGGTCTACCGTCATGGATGGGTGTTTCATGGTGACTTGGTGAGAGATCCTTGTTACATATCATACAGGCACTGCAGATACTTTATGGGGATAGTGTGCATATCGTCAGATGATGCTTTATTGATTGCAGTGGTTTGGGGGTGTTGGTGTGTTCGGAACCTTTCTTTCGACACTTGGAGATTAAGTGTCAATAATGTGAGTACAGCTGATGACAATAGAGGCATATCCTGGTTGGTAGATTTTAGAATTGTGACAGAGATTGGTCCACTTTCTTTTTGGGAGAGTATGGTTTTTGGGTTGAACAAATTGTTCTTCCTGTTCCCTAGGACCTTTGTCAGTGATCAGGATAGCAGGTTTATGAGCATCTTTTGGCAGGAGCTATTCCGATTAGCAGATATAGAGTTGACACCTAGCACCAACTACCACCCTCAAACGGATGGACAGACGGAGATAGTTAATAAGTGGGTTGAGGGTTACTTGCGTAACTACGTTTCGGGACAACAAAAGGCTTGGGTGTGATGGTTGTATTTGGGCGAGTATTGTTATAATACCACGTATCACATGTCGATTGGTATGACTCCCTTTCGAGCGGTGTATGGTTATGATACCTTATCTTTTGTGGACTTGGCGTTAGGTGATAGCAAAGCGCCTAGAGCTCGAGATTGGTTACAAGACAATCAGGATATCCTTAAGGCACTTAAGGATAATATTCAGCATGCACAGAATCAGCAGAAGATGTATGCAGATCGAAATCGAGTTGAGAGGACCTTTGAGGTTGGAGACATGGTTTTCTTGCGCCTACAGCCTTGCAGACAGAGTACACTTAAGAGGAGTGGGGCGGAGAAGCTCAAGCCTCGGTTTTATGGTCCATACAGAGTATTGAGGAGGATTGGTGAGGTCGCATATGAGCTTGAGCTACCTCTCGAGAGTAAGATACATAATGTCTTCCACGTATCTTGTTTGAAGAAGGCTTTGGGACAACATGTTATCTCTTCACCTGATTTGCCCCCATTGGATGAGGAGGGCCGATTAGTTTTCATACCTGCAGAGATTCTTGACATGAGGGAGGGGAGGTTGCGTAGTCGAGTGATCAGAGAATATCTGGTGCAATGGAGGGATTTGCCGTTGGAGGATGCCACATGGGAAGGAGAGGTGATACTTTAGCATCCAGCTTTGCAGTTTCTTGAGGGCAAGCAATCCGGGGAAGGGAGGACTGTAATGTCCATACCTTAGACACCTCAGACTTTAGCAGAGGTTGGCCTACTATTAGGGTTCCCGTAGGTCAGCAGGATGATTAGGGGACCCAACCGAGGGCAATGGAGTTTTGTTGGGAGCCTTACGAGCATTTCAGTTTGGTGTTCGGTTGATGAATCCAAGGGTTGAATTGGAAATATTAAGGTTTGCTTTAATGGAATAGTGAAAAGTGAATAGTAATAGAAAATTAGAAGAGGAATAGTGAAAAGTGCCCCCATCCTAGTAACTCAATGTTGTTTTTAAAAAGTGGCACTTCCTTTTCATGAGGAAAGACCCTCAAGATGGATGTAGCCGCTTGGAGGGGAATATTTTATTGTTTTTTATGAAAAAAGGTCATGGAGGCTATAAAACAAGGTATTGGGCTCAGTTTTGAGCATACTATTCTCATTTTCACAAAAGCAAATTGCAGGTTTGAGCTCTGGGAGAGGGTTTGAGCAGCATGCAAATCTTCTAAGGATGAAATCCCTTGGAGGATAGTGAATTGGATGATAACCCAGTTCACAAAATAGGGAAATCTACTCTGAGTTTCCATTTGGGCATCATTGGACTTCATCACAGGTTAATTTTGCATTTAGAATTGATTGTAGTAGTGAGTTATCATAATATAATTGCAGATTGGCGCTTCTTATCAGCAAATATCATCATTTCGGTGCATTCACTAGCTGGCTGTATTAATTGGGTGTCATTTTCAGTCAAACCCTAGCTGGAAATTAGGGTTTCAGCAATTAAATATTCCATAAATTGAGTGTTGGCTTCCGGGTATGTGTTTATCATTTTGGGTAGTCAAATATTGCATTATATAAGGGTTTTAGATTGTTGTTATAGTCTAATATAATGTATATCAGAGCTCTGAAACTTTTAATTAGACCTAATATAGTTAAAATAAGTGCGTTCTATTGAGTTGCAAATGTTGTCTTTCATTTATGCAATAGTTCTCTTTCATTTCTATGCTTTTCTCTATGATTTGGCAATGAAAAACAAGCAATGAAACTCAAACAACAGATCAGAAAAAAACCAAATCAGACCATGCAAGACAACTGTTTGACACGATACCAAGAGGGCAAACTAAAAAATTCAGGGCAAATTTGGTAAGGGATCTTTCATTGCTTGAGAGGTAAGAGTTCTCAAACACTGAGGGAAGCCTATGTTGTGGCCATTAACATTGAAAGTAACATGAGAGCCTCTGACAAACATGGTAAGAGGTCTAATGTGAAGATCTCTCACCCAAATAGGGCAGTTTCGAGAAAACCACTCATGACAAAAGACAAATTGGATAAACATATGGGAGTCATGAAGGACATGTCTTATAAGATAGCACGGAATGAGAAAGGGTTGCCTCCACAAGGTGTTGCAACACATTGCAATGAAGGACAGACTGCATAACAGACCTTACAACACCGATTGGTCTAAAACGCCACAACAACAAAATGATAGACAAGCTACCCCTAGGTAGTTTAGTTTGAAGCAACCTGAAAAGGATACGCCTGACCCATTGAGAAAAGAACAGATAAACTATCAAGATGCATTGCCTTAGTGCAATTCATGTTATCTCCCACATGATTCAACAAATTGTGTTGTTGCTCGCTTAATGGGTAGAGAAGAAGAGTTTCCAAATGAAGAAGGTGCATCAGAGTATTATGAGGATGAGATAAATCAGTTTGATACTGGAGATTATGCGCAGATGGGTGAGAATGTTCACTATGACAGTTATCAAGAGGATGATCATGTCTTGCAATACGATCATGTTGTAGGTCCAAAGGAATATCTAGTTATCAACTGCCGACTCATGATTTTGATCACTTAAGGGATCTCATGCACAAGAAGTACAAGCAGTCCAAACCTTCGAAGGAAGATATGAAAACCATGAGTGATGCAGCCATTATGCAGGTCCAAGGAGGTTATCAGTTGAGAAATAGGCAAGTGCCTATGCAGAATTCTCCTGCTTCAGGGTCAAGACAAGGTGGATTGGATAGTGAGAAAGAAAGACGTAAGACATATGTGGAGAAGAAAGACAATGGTACTCCTAAGAAGAACATCCCGGAAAAGAAGAAAATTCCAGCATAGCCATCAGCAGCAAAGAAGTATGTACAGAAAGCTCTAGGACAAGTGGTGCATCCATTCCAAAGGTACACAATCCAAAGAGCGATGAAAAATGTGATCAGCCTCAGGTACTGAAGGAACCAGAGGAGCAAAGAGAAGATGAAGGAATCGAAAGGTATGGATGTTTCTTCCAATCATTTAATACCTTACATTCCTTGTGCTGATGATATTATTGTACCTTGCAGCGCTCCTCTACCAAATTATAGCCCAATTGACATGGCCCATGTTTTAAGCCAAGTTGGATTTCAGTGCCAGTAGGGGAACTTCTTAGAATCCCTGAACATAGAGATAGGGTGGTGTCATTCGTCTCTACTATAGATGCCCAAAAACAACCTATTGTTATTTCTAGTGACGATGACGAGGGTAAAGGCCAAGATGAAAGTATAGAGGGGTAGCCATGGTCAACTGTTGTTAACAGAGGATGGGTGTAGATCCTTTCTACACAACACTAATTTTAAACGGTTGGCTGTTACATAACTGCATGTTTTTTTCTGGTGCTTCCAGCAACGTTATGCCCTTGGAGATAATGAATGAGTTGGGACAGAAAGTGTCCAAATCTTTTGGTAAGTGCTTTGCCATGGATTCGAGGGAAGTTAACCTGATTGGTTTGGTTAAAGATGTTGAGGTCCAACTTGTTGCTTACCTAGACAAATCATTCTTGATGGATGTTATTGTTGTAGACTGCCCTGCTAAGTGGGGTATGCTATTAGCTAGGAAATGAGCGGCCTCTATGGGCGGAAGTATTTAGATGGATCTTTGGTATGCCACCATCCTAGTCCATGGGGTAGAAGTGAAGTTGTTCAGGGTGAAAAAGGTGGAAGATGAAAATATTGAAGACCGATATAAGACATAGGATGATGATGCCAACTTCTTTGACACTAACATTGACCACTTCATGGGATATTGTAGGGAGGATGAGCTCAACCTTGATATGGCAGTGAGGACTGCATTCTCGAAAGAAAGAGGTGAGCATTGCAAGCACCTTGAAATCATCTTCAAAAGATGTCTAGAATACGAGAGTTCACTCAATCCCAAGAAATGTATATTTGGTGTTGAAGAGGGCAAGCTGCTAAGACATATTGTGTCAAAGGACGGGATAAGAATTGACCTGGAACGAGTCAAAGCTATTGACCTCATTCTCCAACTGAAATCAGTCAAAGGAATATAGTCATTCTTTGGGCAGATAAACTTCGTCAAGAGGTTTGTTCATAATTTTCTGGAGAAGACTAAGGCCATTTTTAAAATGCTCAAGAAACGATAGTCAGTTGTATGGAGTGTAGAGCTATCTGAAGCATTCAAAGATATCAAAGAAGCCATCAAGGAGGTGTCGGTACTGACAAGTCTAAATTATTCCAAACCCCTTCAACTATTCTCCTTTGCTTTATTTTATATTGTTGTTGTTGTTTTGCTTCAAAAGAACGACGAAGGATATGAACAACTTGTGTCATTTTTTAGTAAATCATTACAGGTAGTTGAGTTGAAGTATTCCATAATGGAGAAGCATGTCTATGCATTGGTCAAGGCTATAAAAATTTTTAGATCCTATCTTATAGGTGCAAATACCATAGCATATGTGCCACACATAGCAGTAAAAGATATATTTATGTAGCAGGAAGCTTCAGGTAAAAGATGCATATGGATCAACATGATCCAAGAGTACAGCATGGACATACAAGTGACAAAATTGGTTAGAGGTCAAGGTTTAGGTAAGTTGATGGCTAATTCTAATCTTGAAGCAGCAGAAGTAAACAAAACTGATGTAGAAGGTGTTCCATCTCATTGTAGATTGATTGATGATGTGTTGTACAAGGATATAATATTCTATCTTGAAAATATGAATTGTCCAGCATGTATGGATGAGAATCAGAAAAAGACCCTCAAACTGAAATCTCAGAGGTATGTGCTGTTTCAAATCGAGCTGATGTGGAGGAATCACGAAGGTGTATTGCTCAAATGTTTGGATCAAGAGCAAGCTGAAGCAGTAATGAATGAGTGTCACCATGGCATTTGTGGGGGACACTTCAAAGCTAAGACTATCGCTGATAAAATCCTTAGAGATGGGTATTGGTGGCCCACTTTATTCAAGGATGTAGCACAGAAGATAAGAAAATGCGATGCTTGCCAATGGTTTTCTGGTAAGTTGAAGTTTGCTGGAGCACTTCCCCGTTTACCCCTCGTAGTTGATGCACCTTTCCAAGCAATGGGGAATTGACTTCATCAGAGAAATACAAGAGAAATCCAGCAATGGATTTAAGTGGATCCTTGTAGCCATTGATTACTTCACCAAGTGGGTAGAGGTAGTCCCCACTCGCAATGCAAATTCCAAGTTGGTTATTGATTTCATAGTCAGCAATATAATAACTAGGTTTGGAGTGCCAGCTAGGATTTTGGCAGACAATGCAATGTGTTTCAGGTCTCAGGAAATGCTGAACATATGTTCTAAGATTGGTATAAACCTGGTGCATTCATCCCCCTATCACTCTCAAAGTAATGGACATGCTGAATAATGTAATAAAAGCCTGATGAAGATCATGAAAAGGACATTGGAGTAGAACAAGAAAAGATGGGATAACAGTTTGAAATATGCAACTTTTGAAAACGCCATAGGTAGAAGCCCATTTGAATTGGTTTATGGAACAGAGGTGAAAATGCCCATTAGCATGGAGTTACCAATCTATCAGCTACTTCATGATATTGAGGAAGATCAATGTGACGCACTCTCCCGAAGGATCGTGCAATTGACTGAGTTGGAAGACCAGAGAAGAGCTGCATATGATAAAATTTTGGATCATAAGAAGACAATGAAGGTTTTGCTTGATAAAGGTACCGTGTCAAGGGATTTCCAAATTGGTAATTTTGTTCTCCTTTGGAATGCAAAGTCTGAAGACAAAGAGAAGCATTTTAAGTTTGATCCATTGTGGCTTGGGCTATATGAAGTGGCTGAGAAGTTTGAGCTCAATGTCTACCATTTGATGACTCTGGAAGGAGAACTCATGTAGCTGCCCATTCATGGTCAGCATTTAAAGCATTACTTTTCATAAGTAATGATTTCCTTCGAAATTTGAATGAAGTCAAGTTCTATCTTTCATATTTTGAACCTTGTGCAATCTTTACCACTGTTGGTCATGATGGTGTGTTTGTGTTGTGTTTTGCCCATTCCCCTTTTTTGTGGTCTGCCTGGAGATGTTTTGGATTCTCGCCATATTAATGCTTGACACACGCCCCCAACTAGAGCCATTGTTGGGACTCCTATTTCCAAGTATCATAATTGTAAAATAATGTCAAATTCCTGAAACCTTGAAACCCTGAAAATTTGACTGTCTGAAATCTGAGGGATCCTCCATATTCTAGATTGAACTCCACCAGGATTGCGGGAGTTTGGAGTCCATTAGGATTGCGGAACTTTTCCCTCCATCAGGATTGTGGAAGTTTGGAGTCCATCAGGATTGCAGAACTTTTCCCTCCATCATGATTGCGGAAGTTTGGACTGCATTAGGATTGTGGGACTTCAATGGTGATTAGGTATCCTACAACTTCTTAAACCTCTGCCCATCCTACAACCTCATAAATCCCCGCCATATCCCTGTCACCCCTTCTCTTCCACCAACTTTCCTTTCCCTATCCAAGTGGAGATTTCGTGTTGATCCAGATATATCCAGTATACCCCTTCCGACCCGCAATGTCTGGACCACCTGAAAAGTCCCGCATCTAGTACCCCCTTGAATTCTTGCAATTTGCCAAAAGTGGCGTAAAAACGTGAAGTGACAATTTCCTACAACTTCCAGATGGGCGTAGAAACGTACCAAGTCACCATTAATGCGAAATGGGTAGTTGAAAATGATGTATTTAATGCAGTTGCTGCGATTGTTAGGGTTTTCTCTCCCATTCCATCATCAAATCCAAGCTGCCAAGGCTATAAATAGAAGATTGAAACTCATTTCAAGGGTTGGTCTTTTGCCAGTTTTTCAGGCAACAAAAGTGCAGAGCTCTCTAGGGTTTCAAAGAACAAAAGTGCAGGGCTCTCTAGGGTTTCAAAGAACAAAAATTCCAGTTCTCCAGTAGGGACATAACAAAGTTATGTAAAGATTCAAATTGGTTTCAAGATTCAGTGTATGGACTCCTTTCTCTCATGTAATTTTTCAAGGAAATCCTAAGTTTCAGCTAGGGTTTCCTCTTGCCAAACTTTGTGGTATGATTGTAAGCATTGATCAGACGAATAGGATAGATTTTTAAAACATTACATGCTATGTGATTATCTCTTCCATGGTTATATATGAATGATTGCATTTTGATAAAGGATTACTAAGCATATTCCTCACTAGTTGTTTTTCTACATCTGGGTATCTAGAAAGTGCTTTTTCCATTTCTGTATTAACTTATCCTTTGTTGAACTACGGACTTTGTAGCCCAAACTTAAATAATCACAACATTAACAACCACACAAGATCTAACAATTATGTAGCACAGGAAGAACACATGATTTATGTGGAAACCCTTGCGGGAGAAAACCACAGGAAAATATTGTTTATATATATTGATCTTCTTTGTAGGCACCAACCTGCTTTTCTTACAAATCTTGTTTTGTAGGCACCAACCTACTAGAGACACCAATCCTTGCTTGTAGAATCTGTGAGCCCCAACCCATTGGAGACACCAATCCCCACTTACAGAAATTTTAGGCACCAACCCACTGGAGACACCAATCCCCACAACTGAGCACCAACTCAGCAAGAGACACCAATCTCTTCTTTGATAGGCACCAACCTACGATTCTTTAACGATTGATATAGTTTACTTCTCCACACAAATCTGATCACAACTTCTGATTCTGAATAATGTAAGTCTTTCCTTTGCAAATCAGATCCGCACACATACACCTTTCTTCCTTCACAAATTTGATTCAAATGATGCACACTCTTCTTTCACAAACTGATCACATACATGGCAATAACTTCCTTCAAATCTGATCACAAATAATATCAATATCTTCCTTCTATATCTGCATATATCTTTTATTTTGTCTCTGCACAATCTTCTTCTATATCAGCATATTCTTCTTCTCTATATCTGTATAGATCCCTCTTCTAATTCTGCCTTTTAATCCCTCATATGCAAATCTGAGTTATACACTCTTTTATTCTCACTACCATTAAAATATATCTGAATTACATTTCATTTTTCTGCTCTTATCTTCCTCTAGGTCTGCTCACAAATCAGAAATATAAATCATTACTTGCTTACATTCAAATCATACCTTCACTCACTATTTATACTTGCTCAAGGGAGGCGTCCTTTATGAATAGATATGTCTTCTACAAAAAGTAAATAACCTTTCATTTGATCACACCTCTTCAAACACAAACCGCTGCCCTTTCACATAGACAAGTCACACCTCTTCAAACACGAACAAATCACACTCCTTCACAAACAAATCGCACCACCACATAATAGTAAACTTAAGACATTTTGTCTTATATGAATGGAGCGCTTTATCAATAGGGATGGCCTAATTAAATGTTTTGTCTTTTAATTACCAAGATAGGAGGAATCAGCCACTATTATCAAATCTTCTTCAACGCCAAACGAGGATGGAGATTGGCCATTATAGCGCTGCCCATTTATTTCATAATGAGTCGGCACACAATGTGATTCCAAGTCGGTCCATACAAACAAGTTTATATTTTAGTTTAACTTCAATTTATGGCGCCATAATGGAAGTCGGGCTGTTTGAATAAACTAGTTTAAATCTTTAATTTAAACTATAATTTGATCACCTATATTCCATCCTTATATTGCTGCTCAAAATCGTGTTATGTATTTACTTCAAATCGTGTTGTAAAGCTGATCCAAATTACCTTAAATATGTCACTCCAATATGCTGATATGAATTGCTCTAATGTGATGATATGATTTGCTTCAAATCTACTATAAGACCTGCTTCAGATCAGGTATGATAACTGCACAAAGTCTGCTCCAGAATCTACTATATCAACGATTTCTCTTGACCTTTTCTACTTCTGTTGATGGCTATAATCAATGACAACATGCAACAATCTCTTCCTTCTACCTTTGTCATCAATGGCAATAATCTTGTTACCATACGCCTCTGACATCAATGACAATATTTCCAACAATCTCCCCCTTTGTCATTGATGGCAACACGAACATAATTCTCTCCTTCTGCATTGCTCCCCCTTACTATATCTCTCCCCCTTTGACATCAATGGTAAAGGGAAGTAACATATTTCTTTCCTTCATGATATGATTCTCTCTTTTTTGTGATGCCTCCCCTGTCTATAGAGCTCCCCCTGTGTGTAAAGCTCCTTCTTCCTGTAATACTTCCTCTTGACATCAACGACATCATTCTCTTTTTCTTATAACTCTCCCTCTTTTATATTAATCATAAAGGAATGTTCCTTATACTTCCATCCATGTCTTTTATGGCATTATTACATCAATAGGAACTCGTTCAATGTGAAGTCGAACATAAGCATTACATTACCATCCAACTTTCCACTATCAATTTCTTTTGCTTTTGCCAACAAATGCTTTTGTGTTCTAGTAAAATTGTCATATGCAAATATATGAGCATACTCTTCACGCAAAGACTTCTTTGGATCGTTCTCATCTTCCTGTCAGGTTTTTGTAAATGTCTCTCATCAAGTTTAGTCTTTCAAATATCTTTATCACGATTTCTTCCTTCTCTGATTGTCTCAAGTCTTCTAGGCTCTCTATCATTTTGACATCAATTCTCCTTTACTTCATTATATGGTAACTTTCTACTATGTAGTATGCTATTATTATATCATTCTTTTTTGTTATATCTCTCCCCCTCTGATCAATGACAACGGAATGCTCATATAGAATATGCATTGGCTGATCGATCTTGAATTGTCTTCTCCATGGAGCTAAAAGATAATGCAATGGCTAGCTCCCCCTTAACTCGTACTTCTCCTTATGAACTTGGTGATACCACTTGTGCATGACGTGCATGTTGCACAAGCATAGATTCTTCCTTCTCTTGCTCTTGTTTCCTTCTCCATACTTTTGTATTTCTTCCTTTTGATTATCCTTGGCTTCCACTTTCTTGCTCTGTCTGGCAGGTTCCACAAAACCACTTCTACAGAAGCGTGCTATGTGGCCATGGTTGTTGCACTTATAGCACACAACATTGTAATCCAACAAAGGAGCAAAGGAATTATAGTTCCTTCTTGAGAACCCATATGGACTTCTACTCTTGTTCCAACCAAAATTTCTTGCTTGTGTTCTATAATCTCTTGCCTTATGACCAAAGTGATTACAAGAATAGCAATAACCATAAAATGAATGTTGAAACTTGTTCATTTGCGCTTGCCTTGGAGGAAAGGACTTTCTAAGTAGTTGTTAATATCTTTTGGAGGGATGTAGGTCTTCTGTGGGAGTTGATTTTCCTCCTTGTCTTCCTTTTTGATGGGATTCTTGAGAGCATGTGCATAGCTTTTTGGTTTTTCCTCATTTCCCTTCCTTGGTGGCTCTTTGAATCTTCTTTGTTGGCCATATGATTTTCTTCATAACCAAGACCGATAATATTATCTAATATTTCGGTACTCTTCTCATTCTTCAGGTCTTTGTTCAATTGAGCATTTGCTTTCTCCAATTCCTTTTTCAAGGAAACAATTTCAGACTCTAACGTTTCACAATTTTCCTCATTTTTCTCTAATTGGACTCTCCCTTCCTCTTTCATCTTGTATCTTTCTTTGATCTGAAATTTTAGCTCGACGATTATCTTCTCCTATTCTTTGAAGCTTCGTACTAATCTACATTAGATTCATTGTTCTCTTGAAGTTGTAGTTTTGGTTTTTGGTTCTCCTTTCTAAGCCTCTTGATCTCACTGTAGGCATTATGGAGTTCCTCCTCAAGATCCACTTCTTCATCATCTTCGTCATAATCTTTTTCTGAATCTCTCTTCTTTTCTTTTATCTTCACTTTTAACATGCACACACCCAAAAGCCTAATGATCAATTTTACCACAATTAAAACATTTATCCTTACCTTTGTATATTGCGGATCCTTCTTCCTTTCAATTTGATTCATTGCTAGAGCTATCAATTCATTCATGCTTTGAATTCTTCATCTTCTTTGATGCTTTGAATGTTGCCTCTCTTTTAGATGAATTCTTTTCTTCTAACCCCATTCCTTCTTTTCTTTCACTCACAAGGCCATCTCCGTCTGTCACAACATCATTCCTTGTTTCTTTTTCCATGTGTGTTTCATTTGTCACCTCATCAGTTTTGCTTGCTTCTCTATCATCACTTGCATTTGGTTTTGTTGGTGCTTGTTGATCAACATTCTGCTTGATATTTCCTTTTCCCTTATTTCCTTTTCTTTTTCCCATATGTGCTCTTAAAATCTTCCTTCTAGCGGTTAAACTATTCAAAGAAACCCACTTTGATACCAATTGATTAGTACACGGTTATACTGAGAGGTGGGGGATGAATCAGTATAACACAAATTTTTACTTTTCCAAACTTAAACAATCACAGCAATAACAACCACACAAGATCTAACAATTATGCAACATAGGAAGAACACACGATTTATGTGGAAACCCTTGCGAGAGAAAACCACGACAAAATATTGCTTATATATATTGATCTTCTTTGTAGGCACCAACCTACTTCTCTCACAAATCTTCTTTTGTAGGCACCAACCTACTGGAGACACGAATCCCCGCTTGTAGAATCTGTTAGCACCAACCCACTGGAGACACCAATGCCCACTTACAGAATTTGTAGGCACAAACCCACTTGAGGCAGCAATCCCCACAACTAAGCGCCAACTGAGCAAGAGACACCAATCTCTTCTTTGATTAATACCAACCTACGAATTCTTTAATGAGTGATATAGTTTACTTCTCCACACAAATCTGATCACATCTTCTGATTCTAAATAATATAAGTCTTTCCTTCGCAAATCAGATCCACACACATACACCTTTCTTCCTTCACAATTTTGATTCAAATGATGCACACTCTACTTTCACAAACTGATCACATACATGGCAATGACTTCCTTCAAATGTGATCACATATAATATGAATATCGTCCTTCTATATCTGCATAGATCCCTATTCTAATTCGGCCTTTTAATCCCTCATATGCAAATCTGAGTTATACACTCTTTTATTCTCACTACCATTAAAATATATCTGAATTACATTTCATTTTTCTTCTCTTATCTTCCTCTAGGTTTGCTCACAAATCAGAAATATAAATCATTACTTGCTTACTTTCAAATCATACCTTCCCTCACTATTTATACTTGCTCAAGGGAGGCGTCGTTTTTGAATAGCCATGTCTTTTACAAAAAGGAAATAACCTTTCATTTGATCACACCTCTTGTAATGTCCCCATTTTCGGAATGGTCACCATTAAGGTTGATTTGGGCCTTTCACCTCACTCCAGGACATTGGGAGGACATCATGAGCAGTGGAGATGACTTGTCACATTTGTATGTGGTCTTCGATGCATTCATCAGGGATGTGGAGATTTGTCTTCCTCGGAGTCAGCTATTTGGAGGGCCTTTCATATGGATTTGTGTTAGAGGTTCAGGCTTCATATGTTGTATGGATGTTATCACTCCATCTTGGGATGCTTTCATATGGATACCTTGCTTGGGACAATTTGACATCCTCATGGAGATCATTACTCACCTTGGGTATAATCATGGAGGTCACTATTCACTTGGGCGAAGAGCTAACATTATTCACATGCCTCTCCTAGGCGCTCATTGACGACTTATTTTATTCTTTGACTAGCAATCAAGGTGGAATACAATAATTAACTATCATCCTTGGTGGCGCCCTTGCTAGTCGTCCTAACTCATCTTTAATTTGAGTTAGGCGCCTTTCCTTGAAAGAGAACACATCATACATGTGTCGGCACTCTTGAGAGGGAAAATTGTAATTTAAAACATGCACTAACTACCTAGGTCGGCCATGAGGAAAGGGGGAGACAAAATGTGTATATGTACTCAATCAATTGGCATTCCAAAGGCATCAAGCAATCAACATTCATTCATACATTGGAGTTTATCTCTAGCATAAGGATATTGAGACGAAAACCTCAAATATCCTTGGAGAGGCTGGACGAAACCCTAGCTGATCCAATTGGAGGATTCTGTGACGGGGATCTACTTGTGCATCATTGGGAAAAAGAGCAGATTGCAGATTAGATTGTGGAGATCATCCTTGAGGCATTTTTGGTGTGCATAGTTCATCAATTGCAAGGAGAAGTGCCCTCTCTTGGAGCGCCACCTTTAGGAGGAAGGTTTCATGCATATTTGGAAGATAAGTTGCTGTTAGGGTTTTGACCAAAGGCAGATTTCATAATAGCAGAACAACAGACTGATTTATTTCATTTGTGAGTTGTTTCATGGTGTAATACCCTCCTATGCTTGAGCGATCTATGTAGAAGATCCTTTTGATGTTTGATAAGGCATATGCGAATATTATGAGTGTACAAATCTGAATATCATCATTCATTTGCAGAATTTATAACAGCAGTCTTTCATATTTATTTTGGATGCATGCTTGGCATGATTAGTATGTAATTCATGGTAAAAATAATATTCATGCTTGGGCGAATCATTGGGTATGATCATATGGACTTTTGGCATAATTTGTGATAAATATATGCATATGTTTCAAGTCTGATTTTTTGGAGCAGAACTAGGGTTAGGGCAGAATTACAAAGTGCAGAAATTTCAGGGTAGAATTAGGGTTTTAAGCAGAAAATCAGAATTATAGTGTAATATCACATTTGGGACATTACACCTCTTCAAACACGTATCACTGCCCTTTCACATATACAAGTCACACCTCTTCAAACACAAACAAATCGCACTCCTTCACAAACAAATCGCACCACCACATAATATGAAACTTAAGACATTTTGTCTTATATGAATGGAGCGCTTTATCAATAGGGTTGGTCAGCCCTTAATTAAATGTTTTGTCTTTTAATTACCAAGATAGGAGGAATTGTCCACTATTATCAAATCTTCTTTAGTGCCAAACAAGGATGGAGATCGACCATTATAGCACTGCCCTTTTACTTCATTATGAGTCGGCCCATAATGTAATTCCAAGTCCGCCCATACAAACACGTTTATATTTTAGTTTAAACTTCAAATATTGGCGCCATAATGGAAGTCGGCCTATTTGAATAAACTAGTTTAAATCTTTAATTTAAACTATAATTTGATCACTTATATTCCAACCTTATATCTCTGCTCAAAATCATCTTATGTATCTGCTTCAAATCTCCTTGTAAAGCTGCTCCAATTCACCTTAAATATGTCACTCCAATACGCTGATATGAATCCCTCCAATGTGATGATATGATTTGCTCCAAATCTACTATAAGACATGCTTCAAATCAGGTATGATAATTGCACAAAGTCTGCTCCAGAATCTACTATATCAACGATTTCTCTTGACCTTTTCTACCAACATGCAACAATCTCTTCATTCGACCATAGACATCAATGACAACAATCTTGTTACCATACTTGTTTGACATCAATGACAATATTTGCAACAAGTTAGAAAACATTTTCTATTGTTGTTAATCCTTGTTAAGGGATACCTCTAAAAACACCCTCCTTGGCTTAGCTGAGCCAGAAGCAAAGGGGAGATTACTCACTTCTAACCATTGGCCCTTAATCACCTTTGTAATGTCCCCTCTTAGGAAGCTTTAGATTTCTTTACCTTGCACACAAATGTAACTTCTTATAGAGAACATTAGTAATTAATAAATCCATTATGAAATCATAATACCCTAGTTAAGGTTAGTAACATCATAAACATAATCAATATTAAGTACACTATTATATATACATTTCATATTTCTCATTCCTATCATATGGAGATCTCATGATAAACTTTGGGAGAGTTATTCCTCATGCCTGATTATTAATCTAATCTAACCATTAACCCCATGGAGACGGTCATCTTTTCGTTAGGGCGCTGGATAACACGACTCCACTGCCGTAGGCCTAAGGGCTTCATGCTGCAGCCGACAATACTTCACCAGTTAGCTCAAGGGGCTTCATGCTACACCCGGCGATACTTCACTCACTTGAGTGTCACCTACCGTGTAAGCCATTTAATAACAATTTATCTATGCAACCATAGGCCCAAGGGCTTAATGCTACAGCCGGCAATACTTCACCACTTGGCTCTAGGGGGCTTCACGCTACACCCAGCGATACTTCACCCACTTGAGAGTCACCTAGGTGCGAGATTACTAAACCGCCCTTCCCTAACTAACTACACATTCTCATAGGGTGTTAGCTAAGATTAATGATGAGGCCACTTATTCTCGTCCCTAGTATATCATGAGTAGGGTTAATAATCATACCATTAACGGTCCTTGCCTTCTCTTTCAAATGATCTCTTGGATCATAGCATTTATGCTTTTCATGCACATATTCTCTTTTATAGGAATTGGACTTTGTCCATCATTCCCTTTAAACGGTCTTGTGGCACTTGAATGCCGTTCATATTCATACATAATCAAATATTCATTCGCTGAAATAACATAGGAGAAGTATGAAATTTATACCTTATTCCTTGATATCAATTCCCTGTCCAAGATAGAATAATGAATTCTAGACTGCTGCTGAATAATAATTCAATGCTGATCTTATTTGTAGAGCTGCTGAATTGAATTATATTTGCTTGAGTTTTTGAGATGATCGGCTGCTGTAAGTATATTAAGGAATGGATTGTGTTTTTCTGGTGCTGATAATGAATTGATTCCATTCTATTTTATATCTTGATGCCTTATTGAAGAGAGGTGATTTTTCAAAGGAAGCCGTCCCTTCATAAATGTAAATCTTTGCATATAATATTTAAATCGCTGCCTTTAAAAATCCAGTATCAATCATGTGTATTATGAGCACTCATTGAGTTTGACTTAAGCGCTGCTTGCTGTCTTAATACTGTATTTATAATGATCGCTGCATATGGTGACCTCTTCCTTAATTACTGCCTTACTATTGATCGTTGCTTATCAAATAGATTATTTCCATAGTCACTGTACTCTGTCTTTATCTACAGATCAGCACCATAAGTATAATAATTTAAATCTTTTTATTTAAATTACGTTCTAATTGCACTCGTTAATGATTATCACTTTATACTTCAGCGGAAGTCATTTTAAATCTCTCTTTTGTTTCTTAATTGTTGGGTCTGCTTTGTCATTATGATAATTATATTTATATTTTATTTTTATATTTATTATTTATACTCGTATATTATAGTTATATATTTATAATAGATCACGATTATAATAATATTTGTATTTATATTATTGGATATATTTATAATATATTATTAAATATATTTCTAGTATATATTATTATGATAATATATCTTAAAATAAATATATTATATTAAAGTATTATTTAATATTATTTATTAAATATTATATATTAATAATATAATACATATGTAATTATCTCTTATTTGATTGACTAAACACCATATTTGACGGAAGCAACTTAACCGTCTTTCATCACGATGTTTAAATCTTTAATTTAAACAATGCTTTAATATCGGGACATCATAGTCCTCCCCGCTCAAGATTGCTTGTCCTTAAGCAATCATAATTAGAATCAATTTCAGTTTTGATGGAGTCACACTTTTTACTTTACTAGTTACAACTCTTCTTTGTTAGCGCTTATTAAACCAAGTAACGTTTTGACAAGTAAGGCTCTAGAGATTTGGCCCTTACATAAGTAATCTTAAACATACATTGAGTAACTTGTTAAGAAACATTAGACTGGAAGTGCACACATAGATATAGGTAATACATGAAGTGTACGTGATACACGAAGTATATACATAGGAAACAAGGTATGAATTATATACATATGTATGAAGCATGAAGCAAACACGTACATACACGTGATACACGAAGATCCGAAGTATACACATAAATACATGTAATGCATGAAGCATGCACAAGCTTATACACTTAATACTTGGAGTATAATACAGAAGTATACGAAGCATGAAGCATGAACATAGTATGTAATACACAAGTATACGCACGTAACATATAGCATACAGTTTATACCCAAAGCATGAAGCATACAAAGTATACACACGTAATATGTAACACATAAAGCGTAATTAACATTTAACATGCAAGGTATACACATAATATGCGAATATGAAGTATACACATGAATACAAGTAAGTCATTAAGTGTTCTCTTGAACATACATAAGTCATGGGGTATTCAAACACACATAAGTCAAGTAGTATACACTTGAAGTATACAATTGAATACACAAGGTCATAAAGTATACAATTGAATACATATGCCAGTTACAAAGTACACCCACATAAGTTGCAAAGTATACACATGAATGCATGCACGTCGCAAGGTATACAATTGGACATGAGTAAGTTACAAATATACGTTGTATACACGCAAGTCACAAGTATGTAAGTCACCAAATATTTACTTGAATACAAGTAATACATAAAGTATACATAGGAAGCATGAATCATATACGTGAATACATGTAATACATGAAGCATACATATGAATACACGTGAGTCATGAAGCTTGCTACTTGGCAAGCTCTCAACTCTCCAACCAAAGCTTGCTACTTGGACATCCCTGATCCTCCAACCAAAGCTTGCTACTTAGCAAGCTCTCATCTCTCCAAGCCTCTCAATTAAGCTCATCCATTGATCTCTTGAATCAATCTCATCCATCCAATCCCCATCCAAAAAATCTATAAATAGCCAACCATCCTAGCCATTTTGAAGACTCTATGAAATACAAAGTTATGCTACCACATTGATGAGCCATCTACATACAATCGAACGCCAAGAGTGCATCAAAATAACAAAGGTTTGCATGGTAGCTAGCATAGTTTAGTTTCCTTTTTTGTATGCACGCCTTTATTTGCTCAATCTTGAGGTTACATTAGGATTTGAGTGAAATAGGCTAATATTGCTTTGGTTTGTTTCTTAGGCTCATTTTCTATTGTATACAAAAATGCCATCCAAGTCAGATTAAAGTAGTTAATACAACTAAAAAAACTATTAAAGAACAATTCCTTAAGGGTACGACACCCCTTTTGGCATTGTACGGCCACACAAATTCCTTTAAAAATGATGTGATTCCTTTCCTAATTCTCACGCCCTCCTTTTTGTCTTATTAAACTCCTTTAAAAATGTGGATGGCTAGAAAGATATAGGCGGCTAGCAGTTAGGAAGTGGTAAAGACCAAGGAATATCAGAGCTAGCCAATAATATGGAGTGACTGATGTGGAAAGACAATCTTGTCTTATTCAACACTTCTTTTTAGTCTTGAAAACCCTACGACATCCATAAAATCTAATTTCAGCCCAACTTTACCTTGTACGGCAGTTTAGAAGGAGCGGCCAACAAAATTGATTTGGTACAACTCCATAAATTATCAAATGTGAGTCTTTTTTGAGGGTACGACCTGCATTAATTTGTATGGCCTACTCTTGAAGCCATAATTTCCTCACAAGGAAAGGTATGTTATGCAGACAATATTGATATTTATAATAACTGGTAATTTGAACCTCACAATAACTATTAACTATTTCACTGTAAACTGGATAATTATGTAGAAACCATTAAAACCCACAACACAAAAATCTGGAACAGCACACTCATTTTTTTTTTTTTTTGTATTCTTTGAATATATAAACACTTTGCAAATTTGAAGCAAATCTGGAAAATCTTTGCAAACCCAAAATATTGAAAACCATTAATCCAGATATCTGAAAACTTAAACTTCACACAAACAAATTCCTAAATGAAATCTATCAAATGATTAGGAGGCTTTTTGTCCTCAAAATCATTCTTGCAAATAGGGTTTTCATCCTAGGCAATGAAAAGATGAACAAAGTTCAATCTTAAAAACAAGGGTTTTTGGTTTATCAAATTTGTAACATGTTCCAATGCACAACACCTTCTTTAACATTTGGAGGGAAAATATTTTAATTTATTTTCTTTTCCTCCAATTTTCCCACTCGAACCCTAAAAATGTCCTTTTACCTAATCACTTTTGTATCGCCACGCCTAGCGACACTTTAGAGAACTTAAGTCACCTTTTAAAATTACTTTTAATGACCTTTTAAACAATTAAAAATAAGTCATCTTTTAATTTGCAACTGTAAGTTACCTTTTTGACAGCTTAATTTTTAATTATTTAATTATTTCCAAGGTATAAAAAAAGGACATTACAGCTTGTCTTGCTTTGCTGAATGATTTACAATATCATCATCCTGGAAATGCAAATATATGCTTGTGAAGCTAAATAGTTTCGGATTCGATTTGCTCTATGTTGTGTGCATAAGCATACAATTTTGTTATTTAATGTAAACTAGCTATTTTGTTGCAAACCTCATATTCTTCATTATGATGGATGTTTTTGTCATAGATTCTTATGATTCTACTTCCTATAGAAGAGTGATCAGCTATATATAATGGGGACCTGTATAGTTGGATAGATTTACATTAGGGTTTTGCACCCTTATGTCTATAACATTTGATTTCTAAATTTCTTTTTCATGCAACCTCCTTCAACCTTAATGGTCACTTCAATCCCCTTGCATGTAGATGCTAACTAATGCCTGCCAGTTCTATGTTACTAGACCCTTTTCCCTAACCCCTCACGTGTCCACACTAGTTTGAATAGGATTTTGGTATCCTTGAATTTAACTCATCCCATCCATGTATGATTCTGTAAGTTATAAAATTAGTTATGTTTCCTAAAATGGAAAACCCACCCAAACCGTCCCTCGTTAATGAAGTATATTCATTTGATTATTTTTGGATACCAAATTTAGGGAATATACATTAAGGTATAAATGAAATTGCCCTGTTGGTTTTAATTTTTTTTCCAATTTTGTGTTTTTTTTAATTAAAATTGAGTAGAAAAGTGTTTGGGACATAGGGGACGGCTAGCCGTTCGCAGGATGACCAAGAGACATCCCTAGTCATAGCCTGTGTAATATACAGCCCCAAATTTTTTTCCCAAAAAATAGAACAATGATAAACAGTGTTAGCACAACTAAACTCCTCCGCACTTCTGATCACCAAGATCCCAATTCAGGCAAGGTGAGAGCATAATGTGCTTTAGATTACAAATTAAAACATTGTGCAAACAAGTAAACATTCATCTGCATATGCAGGCATCCACAAGTTGTGGGGATTCACCACTTTTAGTGGGTATGAGAGCAAGAAAGGAAAATTACAATGCCATCCACTTATTCAGTGGGAATACTCCACTTATGCAGTGGGTAGAAACAATAAAGAAAAGTTCATTTATCCACACTGGCGGTAAAACCATCCAGGGGTTACAATATGTGTTTGCAATATTCTTTCCCTCCACACTGGCGGTAAACCATCCAGGGGCCTTAATGTGATTGCATTAATGAAAATTATTCAATGAAAGCTAATACAATGAAGGTCAATGATACTTGATTAAGACTTGAAAATGTTGTTCCCTGAAGAAGATCATACCCTGCATGGAAATGTTATCAATAAACTTCAAGACTGATCATACTGGAAAGAAGATTACTTGCTGATGACTGAACACTTGGATGCATCTATCACTGATTTCCCAACTGTACGGCAGTCATAGAGTATATCTAATTCATAGCAATACATAGTTGATTCATATCAATCCAATTTCCCTTTCAATTTGTTCACTCTATTACATGCAATATTCTGAAAACAGAGATATGCTGAAAACGGTGATGACATTTCATATTTTTAGTGACTGGCTGTAGTCATAAGCCGTACGGCCAGGAAAGGAAGTTTAGCTCAGAAACTCTTAAGACTTCAACCAAATACTTAACAATTACTCCTAGAAGAGGCGTCTGCATACACCAAACAGATTTCACAACCTTTTAAGCATCAAAAGCTCCTCAGTGAATTTCTAAGAGAATCCGTACCATATTGTACGGACGCCTGGAGGAAGTACGGACTTGTTCACAAGACTTGACAAATGCATAAAGATCAAATGAAGTCTATAGGAAATGGATTGCCTATATCAGATTTAATATTGCAATATCAAATTGGGAACATAACATTGTTATTGATTTCTTTTTTCATGACTCCACACATATGTACGGCCAAGGCTGGTACGGCCAATACAAAAAAATTCCAGAACCTCACCAAACACTTCAAATCACACCAAAAACTCATAAACACACATTATTTATGATTCCAAACTGATCACAAATAGAAAAAACTTCACAAAACTTCAAATCCATTAAGCACCCTGTGATTCCCTGAGTGGAAATCATCAAATACCAGCTAGGGTGGATATCACACCACCGAAACTGATCATCCTCGAGTGGGTTTTCGTCCACAAGAAGGCACAATCGATCTCTGGTTTCAATCCAGCAGCATATCATTAACAAATTCCAAGCCCCCTCCAAATGAGCTCACATCTTCTTTTTATAAGCACCTGGGAGTTACAAAACCAATCTTTCTTGAAATTAGAGCTTTTTTGCACTTCCCTTAGAAATAATTTCTAATATCAAGTTATGTGCACACTTAAGTGACTAGGGAATTAAAAATTATAACATTTCCCTTTTTCCCTTCAAGTCATAACATTAAGTCACTTTTTAAAAAAAAATAACCCACCCGACTTTAGTGCACCAATAAAACTTAGTTTAATTATCAAATTAATCAACCTTATAACTCCAATTTGATAATTAAACCAAAAATGATCCCAAACCATTCCCTAGCCCATCGGGATCATGAGATAGGCTAATGGTCCCAGTCTGACTAGGCTTGGAAAGGGGACATTACAGCCTGCCATTATTTGGTCAAAAATCCCATTCTTGGAACATTTCCCTTATTTTAGAAAAAAAAATCGGGTATGGTTTGAGGATGTTTCCTACTTGTTCCCGCATCTCCAAAATGTCCCCGATAGGGGACGAGGTCAAATTTTGCAAGGGACACGTCCCTTGGGAGCATAGGTTCAATTTATTAGTCCCTAGGCTTTTACTGTGGGCGTCTAAGCCCAATTATTTATCTCATGCTGGATTTTATATTCACTTGTCGGATTTTTTTCTTTCACCGGAATTGTATTTTTTTTATTGCATTTGCTGGATTTTTTTCAGTCGTTATCAGTCTAGAATGCACTCCAAACTCCCCCAAATGAATCTGCACCTTACTTCTTTGCAAACTCCTTGGAATGTATCTGACTCTTGCACATCTGGCAATTTGAAAGAGAGAGGCCTGTCTTAAACATATTTTACCAGCTCCCAAACTTGATCAAATTGGATAGTGATAAGATTCTATTGCAAATGGATCCAATGCCATTGCTTACTGACTTCAATTCTATAAATTATCTTTAACCCATTCTTTCTCTTTCTCGACAATTTCTAGCTCACCTTTCTAATGCTTCTTTCTCCTTTCTGGCTTTGGACATAAAACTTGGCCTTGTGTTGGTGGAGGATGAGCAAGGTGATGAGAATGGCTATGCTGGCCATGACTGTGAGGGTTATGATCACAGTTAAGACGCATCAGAACATGGGATTGTGCAGTGCTTGGTAGGGCAAGTAGGATGTGTGTAACCTGTATTGTTAGCACCTGGTCCCATGGCATAGCTTGGCTGCCCTACTGCAGGGTACCCTGTAGCAGGCTATTTTGTTGTGCTGCCATCTTGTAACCCAAGAAAACATATTGCTACAGACTTCAAAAGTTCAAAGCGTTATCTGGAACTCCCAATGAAAAAGTAAATAGATGAAAGGACTGTTGTATTGTTTGCTCAGAGTATGTGAGCTTTAAACGGTTTTGTGCAAGCAAATTCCAAGCGGCTTCCCCCTAACATGAATTATGTGAGCTTTAAACGGTTTTGTGCAAGCAAATTCCAAGCGGCTTCCCCCTAACATGAATTTTAATATTGTGTTTTTTTTTAAAGTAGGGCATGATAGACTTAAATAATTCTTTTCTTAAAATGATTTTTCTTTAATTTTCTTGGATGTTTTTGTAATGTGCCGTACCTGTTTGTATTTTTTTTAAAGATCTTTTTATGTGTTTTTTTTTTTTTTTTTGTGTTCTTATAGACTAGACAAAAGATACAGAATGGGTTTTCAGTTTCCCTGTAGATGTGTTGCCGGAGCATACAATATATAGCGTAGAATAGAAACCTAGAAAATATACAACAGATATGAAGAAAGTAACAACTACCCAAATCATAAATGGGCCAAATATGAATTACTATAACATACCCATATGGAGAAATGCAACTTCGTATTAATGCTGACTCTGGACCAACAACTGGGTATAGCCAGAATCACTCCAAAATTATCAATACATGAAAGAAATATCATACAAATGGTTTCAGCAACATTAGAGGTCCTGAACGCCTCACACCATGAATAATATCAGCTACCCACAATGGGAAATAGGGTTCCAAACCCCAAACGTCACTCTTGGGCATGTACGACTATGGCTGAAAGTACAACAGCAGCAAATGCACACCATAAACCCTCTTAAACTTGCTGGAAACTCACTGCACACTTGAATGGAAGCTAGGCGAGTAAGGAGGAATGTTAACAATGCTTAGAAACTCTTATTAGAAGCCCCCACAAATGGTACGACTTGCTTGGGTGGTACGGCCAGCAGCTGCAAGGAATATCAGTGCCAAACTCTCACAAATCTGCCCCCAACCACTAGAAATCCTGACCTCCAAATCTGTATGTAAGAACAACAATAAATCTGCAAGATTATAGCACTAAACTCTTCAGAATCTCATCATATGAACTCCATTTTAGCACACATGTGAACACCGAGTGTATCCACCTCTAATGGCACCTTTGGGTGATTTTCCACACCTGTAGAATGCTGTTACTTAGGGAGGTTTCCGTTTCGAAGAGCCTCTGGTTCGAATCGTTCAAACCCTCACAAGCACAAACCCTAGCAGAGCCAAAATATGAGAAAATATCATAAACATAAGCATATCAAATGACTTTGCTTTTCCTTCTTTTATTTCCCCATGAGGGCATTGGCCTTTTAAGAGGGAATTTGTATTTTAAAATTACTTTTCAATCCCCCTTGGGATGGACGCCCATGTCCTCCTTAAGTGACCTATTAATATTTTCCTTTTTTCCTTAGTCACTGCTTAATATTGATAAACTCCTTTTCAATATTTCACTTGAACTTACGAACTTTAAAATAAATGCCAAGACGGTGTCGGAATGCAATGATCTATAGCTCGTCGAAAAGCCCTCGATGAAACGAATCCAACCCCACTCCAAAAATCCCGATTCGACACCAAACCCGAACTTACTAAAAATAGTAATGGCCAAGAGTAAACAGAGCCAAGTCAGAGGGTGCCAACTGGATCCACTGACCTCAAACCATAACTCCGCCACAGACAAACACCTCCATGGCCAAACCAACCATAGTTACCTAACCAAACTGTTAGTCCACGAGAACCCAATGATGGACTAACCATATATCTAGAAGGGCACATTACAGTTTTTCAGCTTGTATGTTTTGTCACCTGGTAAACTCTTGTCAAAATATAGCTTTCTCCCTAAGTGAAATAAATGTTTTTTCTGCGTGGTTTTATTTGGTTTATTTTACTACTAAGTAAGAATGAGGGCTTTGTTCGTGACAGGTGGTTTTCTAAAAATTTAATAAAGTTGGAGAGACTTTACTTTTTAGTGTTTAATGTTTTTTTTTAAGGTGATTTTAAGTTAAGTGAGTCTTTGGGGTTTAACTATGGCAGTTTTTTGGTATTTAATTTTGTATTTTGTGCAACAATGGTAATTTTTTTTTTTTGGCCGCTTGTGGTCATCTTTTGTTGACAGGGATTTGTGAATTTGTAGATAGGGATTGAAATTTTTTGATTGATGCATTTTTATTCCAAGTCTTTGACCTTCAAATGCTCTGGAAAAATTAAGACAAGGCTCTTTTTTCCGGTGTTCACTAAAGGAGCTCAAATAACCAAACATATAAGGTGCAAATTCATTCCAAAGCCCTTGGAGTGCGTGTACATTGTCCCCTATAATGAGTCTCACAAGAAGTTTGAGCCACTTTAGGCAGTTTTTTTTTCTTGGTTAAATGAAATTGAATGATTTTATTAAATTATCATGAATTAAACGAAATGTCTATGTTACTAGGTGTTGATGATGTTTTCTTGACAACAACATTAGAATAAAACACCAAGTGCTCTATCCTCTCTTGAACAAAGCGTCTCGAATGCTAAACTACGTGATCAAACAAGAACGCTCCAAGGTTCCTTGTATGTGATTTGCAACGGATAGCCTCGGTGGTGTGATGTGATTCGCTATGTCACAAAGGGACTTACATAGAATTGTCGCCTCACTCCATTCAAGCAAGTTACTTCCTCCTTATGAAATGGAACTTTTCAAATTGATTATAAGAAAATGAAAAAAGAGAAAGGGTTGAGAGGATTCTAATCTAAGAACAACAATATAATGCACATGCTACGATAGACAAATTCCTCGTGTAACCTTACTCCGCTTCACCATGAGAACCAACAATTACACGAAGCAGGTGCAATCTCCAAAGGTAACTCAATGATTTTCATACTGTAAACCTCCATCCGAACACCCACAACTGGTGCAGTTTGAACGAGCATTCACAATCGAACTTAAGCAAATGTAGTTCAAGGTAACTTTGCACGATGACTTGCCAGCGACAAACCATCAAAAGTATGAACCAAGGAGGAGTTCATCAAATATCTTTAGCATATACATCACATCAATGAACTTTATCTACCCTACTATCTAAGCTTCTTGGAAACACATCTCTGTCATATTCAAGAACTTGAAACCATGCTAACATTTCAAGTCCACAAGATCACCATGCAAAACAACAACAATGAGCTTGTATTACTTTTGAAATGTGTGATTACAACAATCTCATGTCTCTCTTCATGACTTCGAAGAGTTCCCTCTCTACTCTACTCCTACTTGATCTCTCCTTCTAATCTCTAATCTCATATTGCATTTACAAATGAGAGAAGTGAGCCTTATATAGAACTCAAGAATTACAATGAATGGTTCAGATTGATTTAGTAATCAACGGCCGAGATTGAGACAACAAGGCAGTTTGTTACAAAATTTACTATTTTTAGAACATGAAAGAGGCAATGAAGGCACAATTTCCAATGTGATAAGCATCTTTGGAGTATCTTTATGGTGGGCCCTCTTGGCAGAACACGATTGGCTTGATGATGTGTACATGCCACCTCAGCATCTTTGAATGAACTAGTGTGATTCACTTCATGTTCACTTTACTTAGAATATTTTCTTCTTGTTGTCTTGATGTAACTCATGGATCGCTTTGATGATCATGCTCATCTCTCATCTTGTGATGTGCTTGTGCAAGATCATGCCTCTGGACAGTTGCATGGAGTAGACTAGTGCCTGATGAGAGTTCTTCTTGTCTGGCACATGATATGTGAGCTTCTGGATGATGACCTCCTTCAAGATGTGCGTGGTGAAGTGACAACCTTCCACTGATCCTTGCCTCGAACGGATGATGCTCTTGATGATGAACTACACTTGTAACCTTGATCATCTTAGACTAGCTCCCCTTTGCATGGCGTTGATGTCTACGAAGTCTTCAAAGTAAGATGAACTTGATGCAGGAGCTCTCCTCCATGTGATGATGATGACAAATTTGAGCGACTTTCCTCCGCCTTCCAAACTTCTCATGTATGAGCTCTTGCTATTCACCTCCTTGGATCCTTCATCACCTACATCAAATTAAGACTCGATATAAAGGATTTTCAACAACAAATTACACTCACCTTATGTATGTGGGATTAAAACAATGACATTCCAAAGCATCCATCACTTGTCAAAATCAAACTTGGAAAGCTACACTTTGAATTCACTTGATAATTCACCTCTCTTCTTGGCCAACCAGCCTGAGGGGGTTTGAAAGGCATGTCTGGACTGTGGAACGTGAAATTCCATGCTTGAGTGTCTAGGCCGACCTTCTTGGGTGGGTTTAGAGGTGATTGGCGGAGAGTGTCTTGTGAATGACATGACATTGTCCAGGCAAAGTGCTCAAGACCGCCTAGGAAGGGCAGGATTGAAGGTTGTGTGTGGATTTTCATGACTTAAGCATTTTTTGGCTTTACTTTGATAACTTAAGATCTCTTCACTTGTTTCAATGATGACTTGACCTCCTTGAATGAGATGGAAAACCTTAGAAGGATGGGCAGATTTGAAGGAAGTGTATGGAGTGAATGATGTGGATATCCATGTTCTAGGCTCTAGGCCGCCTAAGCTGAGCGGCTTTGGAAGGGGTGTATGGAATATGCGTTGTGGAGGACATGTAGTCCAAGCAAAGGGGTCAAAGCCGCCTAGGAAGGGCGGGCTGGAGGATGACACATGGAATTTTCAACTTAAACAACTTTGCACTTGCTCATTTCACCTTTGACATGTTCATCTTCATTTTTACATTGATTTATGCTTGCAAATTTGGTGGTTTTCACCCCTGAGAGGATTTAGGAGTTGTCTGGAGGATGTCATGTGGAGGAGGTGGAGTTGTCCAAGTGTAGAGCTCAAGACCGCCTAAGAAGGGCAGGCTAGGAAGTGGTGTCTGGATTTTCAACCTCACTTGATTGTTCATTCCTCCATCTTCATGACTTATTGATTTTTCAAGCTTCCCTCTTCTTGAATGACTCTCTCTAGGATGTGAGGCATCATGATGAGTTAGGGAGTCAAGATAGAGTAATTGCATTGCTTTGACATCAAAACTCCAAGCTGACCTCTCTAGGCCACCCAGGTAGGGCGGGTTTGAGAGTAGGTCTTGGATTTTGGCACTTAAGACACTTCTCATTCCTTGAACTTGACTATAACCTTTCCTTGTGATGTCATCTTGACTATACAAACTTATCAATTTATGTTATCCCTCATCCTGAGCGGCTTCGGAGAGAGTGTTTGGAGATCTTCATGCGTTAGGTGATACAGTCCACAAGGGCCTCTTGAGGCCACCCAAGTAGAGCGGGTTTAGGAGGATGATGTGGATTTCAACTTGAAACTCACTTGATGCTTCCAACTTTCATGTTTCTCTTAGAATTTCACCACCTTGTAGTGCTTTATGTTTGAAACACTTCAAAACTTGATCATTCTCTCCTAGGGCGGGTTTGTAAGTGTTGGTTGGAATGTGCCATGAGGTGGTGAAGACATTGTCCATCAATGCACCTTGAGGCCGCCCAGGAAGGGCGGGTTTGGAGGGAAGGCTTGGAATTTACCTTGACAAGCTCTTAAAAACTTGCAACCTCTCCATTAAACTTCATCAACTTCTCCTTATGTGGCAAGAGACATGTGATGGTCACTGTAACCAAGACTCCCTTTCTAGGCCGCCCAAGTAGGGCGGGTTTGAGAGGGTGATGTGGATTTTGCCTTCAAATGTGCTCTGCTTCTCAAATTTGCAACTTAAACTTAATTTCCAGACTTAACCACTACTCTCCAACTCTTCAATTGACAAATTTACCCTAAAAATGTCCTAACTCTCCTTAAGTAGATTCGGAGGCTGTGTCTGGAGAGGTTGATGTGGTGATGAAGACATCATCCATGTCTATATGCCAAAGCCGCCCAAATAGGGCGGGTTGAGGAGTGACACTTGGAATGCAACTTTGACTTCACTCAAACTCAAACCTTGCTTACAAATCATCACATCTCAGTGCTCTGTGCATGAAAAAACCTCAATACTTAAGCATTTTTGCTTGGGCGGATTTGTGGGTGTCGTTTGGACTGACTCTCCCGGAGGTGAAGACAATGTCCAAGAGGACCTTGTTAGGCCACCCATGCTGGGCGAGCTAGGAAGGAGTGCTTGGATAGTGTCATGTGAAGCCTTAGAATCACTCAGACTTATGAAATTTCTTTGAATTTTATCATCTCTGTCCTCAAAACCTTGTAAATTTGACAACTTTTCCCTTTGGCGGATTTGAGGGTGGTGTCTGGATAAATGCATATGCAGGACATCAAATCCATGAGCTCATGCCAAGGTCGCCTAGGTAGGGCGGGTTTAGACATGTAGTGAGGAATTTCTTGCCTTAGTCAAATTTTGGATTTTCCTGAATGGAAGTATATTGAAAATATGTTTAAGTATAAGTCAAATATACTTTAAATATTTATCAATATACTTCCAGGATGTTTGAGATAGGTCCTAGATCCATAGGATTTAGCATGCAGATTCTAGATTTCTGAGGATCCACCAGATTTCAGACTTAGTCTTTTTTTTAGGATTTTCAAGATATCAGACTTAGTCATTTTCAAGGTCTCAGTGACATGTCTCAGGATGAAGGCATATACACCTCTTGGCAAGAGACTATTGAGACATTGGCAAAACAACACTACCAAAACCCTACAAGCTCAGAGCAAAACTAAACTTTAAAGCAAAGCGAAGCGAGAAAGCAAAACAAAAAAAAAGAGGGAGTCCCCATTTGCAATGGGGCGATGTGTGATTACATCACAACACCAGGTTCTGCAGTATTGGCCCCCGTGCCCATATGGGTTCGGTGTGGGACCGGGTACAGGGCCGGTATGCCCAGGGTCCAGCTTGGGCATGCTGACCTGGGGTGCCCGGGGCGGACACTGGCGAACCTGGGCGTATGCGGGTGAAAGTCAACGAAAAAAACATTAAACGGTATTGTTATCCAAGCGCTGAAATCTGATTTTGCTGTCGTTCGTCACTGTTTCTGCATGAGAATTAATATTGCAGTTCGTTTCAAATGGCGGGGGGAGAATATTGACGTGATAATTATTTTGCCCTTGTTGAGGGGACATGCCATGTTCATTTCAAATGCATTCATTTTGTATCGACATCTGAAAAATCACTGAATTATTAATATTTTCATTTTTGCGATTTATGAAGTATTTAAATGTTTTGTTTATTGACAATTACGAGTATTACTATTTTTATTATTTTTAATTTTTTAATATATACAATATTATAAATTATAGTTATATTGAATATTAATATTCAATATAACTATAATTTATAATTATATATATATTAAAAATTATAATCTTAAAACATATAATTATAGATATTTTATATAACTATAATTATAATTTACAATTTTCTCTCTCTCTATATATATAATTGCGCTATAGTAGATGGCTTAGGGCCTAGCAACCAGGTAGCTTCTAAGACTTGATGTTTTTTGTTATGATATAGGAAGGGGGTAGTTATGTTTGGAGGCTCTGCCATTTTGAACTCAAGGCAGGTTGGGTAGGTTTGTATAGTTTTATTTCTGGTGATATCTCGTCAACAGTCATAAACTATGTGGATTCAGCATGAACTCTGGGGTCTGCCCCAAATTTTGATGGTTCCTGGACCTAAACCAGGGAACTTTAGCACCGGTACCTGTACCCGTACCAGGACCGGCAACTTAGTGAAATGTTTATAAAATCATGTTCTTACTTATTTTTATACTTTTTTTCTAAAATACTTGAATGCTTGTGTAAGATTGTTGACTTAGTGGTATATAATTTTTGTTTGAATAAAATGCATGTTATTGTGTCCTAATTAGACAATAGGTTTTTCCCTGTGGGTTTAAAAGTCTAAAAAATTCAGTTCTAGGAATGTTTACTCATGTCGAAAAATATTATTCAGTTGCCAAAACTGTCTCACTTTACTTTTAATCAGCACATGTCCATATTCCCTTATTGGTAAACCTGCTGCACCTCTTACAAGTACAGTTGCCAGTAATTATAATGATTAATGGGAGCATGTGGTTCTATGGATGTGTTTGTTTTGATGATGAAACATATAATTATATAATAATAAATATAGGTAAAAACATTTTGGAATATAAAAGCAATGAGTCTATATTACTTCTAAACTTCGAGTAATGAAAATCTTCTCTTATTTGTGTGCTAAAAAATTGTGATATTATAATTTTCACAAAATTTACAAAATTAAATTCACAACACAATTGGTAAATAATTCATTGTCAGTAAGATAAATCAAAATGGTTAGAGAATTAGAAGTCACTTTCTAGGATTAGTTAGGGTCTTTTTAATTTTATTTTTTTAAGTGACTTTTTTTTTTTTGGAGGGGCACGCTTTTCCTGGGTTTGCCCAGGTTTGGGCTGGATTCACCCAGGGTTCTGCCGGTGCTTGTGGGTTCACCTGGGACAGGAGAACCATGAGAGGTTGGGTGAACACATTCCTTATCTAGTTCAAACTGGTTGGGTAAGCAAACCTGCTAATACAGATTCGCAGATGTAGGCATTTCCATAAATAACATGAAGTATAAGCGTTCATGTGAGCTTTAACTCATATCTATATGAAATATACTGGGCCCTGTGTACACCAGCAGCAGCTAAAAGTCATATGCCTCTTTCTACCAAGCCTGTTCATTCAAAACATTTTATGTAGTTAGGCTCCATATTAAAATACTAAAGTATGCTTTTGAGAGACCTAGGATTCTTCATGAAAACTTCACTGGAGGGTTTGCTGTTGTCTTAAAAGAGGAATAATAGGATTCTTCACAAAAGCTTCACTGGAGGTTTTGCTGTTTTCTTAAAATAGGAATAGTAAACAGGAAAAACTGATAAGCAGTTGTAGCTTTATGTCAGATGAAAAGACTGAGTTGAGTTTTAACTTGTGCAGGTAAGTGCAAATACAGGCCGCATACATCTCTATGCGTGTATTTCCAATAAGGATTCAAGACCAAGACAACTTGAACTGAACTTTAGGCCTGAAGATTTTGAGTCTTCTATCACAGTGGACACATTGGGTAAGAGATCACTTCCAAACTGTGTGAGTATGAGTGCAGCTCACAGAGAAATTGTGCTTGCCTTCATCAAGGAGTGGAATGGTCTCAGACCTATTGAGCGCAATAAACTTTTTGGAAGGCCTTTGCGGTTGCCTTTAAGCCTTGAACTAAGTTGCATAAAATATGAGCCTAACCATGGACATGGGGTATGTGCAGTTGACCTATTTTCTGTTCAACATGTGCACGCACACACACACACACACAGAGCTGATGAAAGAGAATACTATGTGGCAGGGCTTGCTGAAAGGAGGGAGTAAGCGCCGTGTTGCATCAAGAGATGAAATAAGTTATCCTTTACCAGAAAATGCAACCTGGCGGAAGATTTCACTAGCCAAACATGGTAAAATCAAAGAGAGGCATGAAATGCAGGCGTGGACTGCAGATGAGCAGCCTCTTTGCAAATTGTGTCAGAACCCATGCTTGTAGGTATTTCCAACATTGGATTCAAGTATATAATTTAGCTGAAGAGCATGCAGTTTCATGACTAATATTCATCTATTGCTTGACATTGTTGCAGAGGAATCCAGGCAAAGTGTCCTGAATATTTCGAGGATTTATTTTGCAAAATCAGCTGTTTTGAAGAGTACCGTATGAGGACAAGCCAAAACTTTTTGCGAGAGGTTTGGTACACAACTTATTTCAAGATCTATCTTTTACTTCTATTAGAATGCATTGGACATAAGGCTATAGAAAGTCACAAGTTATTTTTGCTGGTTTGAATAATTTCAATTCAGACTTGCAGAAAGACCATTTTGTGCATGTTTTATGCATCATACTTTCTTTATTAGAGTAGGTTCAAGAATCGGCATGAATGGTAGTTTGTTTAATGTCAATTGCTTACCTTTTATAATGATGGCATTCCAGAAATTCAAATGTAGACACTCTTTAATATTTACCTTGCAGATACTCTTAAGAGTCTGACTGTTTTATGTTTTCAGGAACTTTTCCACATGGAGCATGGAATATGTACTAGTTGCAAACTAGATTGCCATAAACTAGTTAAGCGTATTCGGCCATTGTCAGTTGATCAGCGAAGAGAGCACATACTCAAGGCTGCCCCAGATTTTGTAAAGCATCAACGACTGTAAATTTCTTTGCAAACAATTTGTTTATGCTAACTCATGGACTGGCCTGAACAATCAGTTTGATTTACATTCTTTTCTTTATTATGGGTCTTGTTGATTGTTTATATTATGAAGCAGTAATGATGGGTTTTAAATTTTAATTTCTGGTTTAATTCCTAGTATAGTAACTGCTTCTTATGACTATGGACTTTTCCAGGCTCAACAGGCTTGTTTTAGAACCAAATGAAGGCAATTCATGGCATGCAGATCATATTGTGCCAGTGTATAAAGGAGGCGGTATGATTCTCAATATCACAGATACAATTTTTTTATGATTTCTATACTGTTGCCCTTGTGAGATTGCCTCTAAAAACCAATTTCAAGATCAGGTTGTCTCTATAGAAACGGTGTGGGTAGCCGTGGTGGTCATATTTGTAATGTTATATGTGACTTGTTACAAATGTATTGCAGGCGAATGCAAATTGGAAAACATGAGAACACTTTGTGTTATCTGCCATTCAAAGGTTACTGCAGAGCAACAAAAGGATCGTCTCTTGACACGAGCAAGAGCAAAAGAAGGACTACAGATTACAATTGAACAACTTATAGAGAGAGTTTGTCAAAAGCGTATGAAGTCATATTCTGAGGTAAGTTTGTGTACTAAACAGGGCAACCTGAAATTCTGACTGCTAATTCAATGTTTGAAGGGATTAATTAGTTTGTACCCTATGCAGGTTCATAAGCATGGAAAGGTAGATGATTCGAGTGAAACTGAGGATGAAAAAGAATTGTTAATTGATGTTGCTGGAAGTGCATATTCGGGGAAGCCCATTGGCATACGATCAGCCTTCAGTGAATCAAATAAGATTGATGATTCTGAAGTAGAGATGGGAAAGAAGAGCTCAGATTGAACTTGTTAAGAGAAGCCGTATTTGCAAGGTGAACCAATTTTATGGTGGTAAACAATTTGGAGATGAAGTTCCTGTCAAGAAAAGTGGGTGCACAGGGATTCACTTGAACATCAGTTCAACATTAGCATTTCTATCTCCACTGTAGATGAGTGGCAATATTCTTGAAGGGGTACCTGATGAAGCTTAAAGGTCAATCAATTCTCTATTTATTTTTAACCATACAAGAACCCCAGACAAAAATATTGATCTGGAAAGAGAATATCATTTGGGAGGGAGCAAACTACAAAATTTGCATAGAAAAGTCTTATTGCTGGGTGGGACAAAATTGAGTTGTGTAAAGACAGGTCAGATAATTTTTTCTGGCCTTTACATGGAATTTCTGGGACAAAGTATTCTTCTGTAAACAAACACAAGGCATTGCTGTAATAAATGCTCTTGAATGTGCACCATTTGTGCACACTAAAATTATCTCTGATCCAGTGTAATATTATGTAAATGTGGTGTTCAATCTTACTGCATTCTGATTAAAAAGCTAGGTTTTCCATATGCATGATCAATGCCAAAGCTATGGAGAACTCATAGCAGGTCACTGACCAGTCATGTTGAAGTCTGGTTGGCTTTTCCTAAAACCTATTCAAAATTTTAGTACAATTAGCAAAGTGATTTCGTTCATCATAGATTAAATAAATTATAAAAGTGTTTTAATATCCTTGAAAAACTCAGTAAAATGTACACTAAATGAGCCATTAGAAGAAAATACTAGCAAGGCATGGGCCATGCATATTATAAGCAAAAAGCATGTTTGGACATAAACATCTAAATCCTTTCATATGCATGGTATTGATCAATTCTTTGAATTAAATCAGACCGTACTTGCCATCTGAGAAACCTGTTTTAAAGGTCTGGCAGAATGTGCCCACAAATTTTTAAAGAGTGCGGGAGTTAATATGACATCTATCTCCACCTTCATTTGATGTTTTTTCGATAAATATTTGATTTAAATATATAATCTGGAGACCATTTGTCAACTGGAATGCCAGGATCTATATCCTAGACCAACGTTTTCTAACAGGAGACTTGTATGACATTAACAAGCACTACCAATTATATGGTAGAAAACAATACTGTATGAGAATATCTTATGTTATATAATAGATTTAAGATGTTGAAGTGATTGGTAGCTATGTAAGATCCCTAATCGGATCTGCCCTAAATTTCTGATTTTTATTTTTGTCAAACCCTTGTTATGAAAACTGCTAGGGTTTATTTCTGAATGTGTTTATTTGAAACAGTAGATAGATATGCATAAAATAATGCCAAAATGCAACCTCTAATGGCTAGATATTACATCAAACATTTGTCATACAATAAGATAACTCAAATCAACCCTTTACTGGATTCAATTCAGTGAATTACAAATTCCGAGTTCGTTGTAATAAACTCATAAATACTAAATCAGATTGTAGAGATGAAATAGATGCTTCAAATTAAAGATTTGAAGTGTTACATACCAATCACCAATGCATATGACAACTCCACATACATGGTATAATGGCAGATCCAGTTTTGGTGGCAAGCAATGAGGCAATATCAGCAATACATATTCAAACTCAGATCTGCCCCTCTGAAATATGATGGACAAACAATGGACGATGATAACTTCTAAACCCTAGATGGGCGAACTGAAACAACCCTTGTTTATGCACCTTAATGCCTCCAAAAACTCCATGATTCCTTCAAATTTGGTTAGGGTTTCCTTCTTCAAGGTGGTGCTCCATCATGAATGATATTGGCATGCTACAAGAGGGTGGCGACTAGGGTTTTGGACCTTCAAAGGTCTGAAACTTGGCTCCTCATGGATGGTGCTCTCCTAGGGTACAAACCCTTATAAGTATAGTTTCCTTCTTCAAGGTGGTGCTCCATCATGAATGATATTGGCATGCTACAAGAGGGTGGCGACTAGGGTTTTGGACCTTCAAAGGTCTGAAACTTGGCTCCTCATGGATGGTGCTCTCCTAGGGTACAAACCCTTATAATATACTTAAAATAAAACTCACAATATGAAGCTTGAAAACCTGCAATCAAATCTGCATATGAATCTTCTTTGCCAAAATTATATTTGGCCACAAATCTCACAATTTTGGCCTTAGGTCTTTTTCACACCAATCTACAGAAATTATTATAGCTTTGTAGCTCAATCCTCTCCCCCAAATCACCAATGAAGTGCAAATGTGAATTCCGTAATGAATCCATCTCAATATGGAATTGGATTTTCGTTCAATCCACCTATATTCCCAAGGGTTTTCGACTTTAGAATGTGTTGAACCTATGTTGCAGCCAACAAGAGAAAATCTCCAATGCAAAATGATAAGATAGAATGCATCAAATGACTTTCTTTTTCCTTTTATAGCCACCAATGAAACCTCCTTTTGGCAATTCACTTTATTTCATTTTGTTTTATCTATCAAGTGGCTCACTTTTATAATAAAGTCATTTTATATTATAAATAGGTCCATCCTAATTAATTAAATATAAATTATCCAAAATTGACTTAGGATTACTTAGTATTTAATTAATTAGATTATTCCCTTGCAACTCTTGACTTAGCCTATAGGAATAAAATAGGCTAGCCAATTCCGTTGGGTGATCACTCGGAATAAGGGGACATTGCAATCCTCCCTTCTCAGAATTGCTTGCCCTCAAGCAATTGCAAACTTGGACACTGCAAAATCTGTTCACCTTCCCAAGTAGCATCTTTAAGAGGCAAGTCTCTCCATCTAAGCAAATACTCCTTGATCACCTTATTCCTCAACCTGCACTCCTTAACATCCAGTATAGCATCAAGGACAAGTATGAGTTTCCCCTCCTCATCCAATGGTGGAAGCTCTGGAGAAGATGTAATGTGCTGCCCAATTGCCCTTTTGAGGCAAGATACATGAAATACAATATGAATTCAGCTACCCTTGGGCAACTCCAACTCGTGCAACCTCTCCAACTCTCCTCACAATCCTGTAGGGGTCATAGAATCGAGGCTTTAGTTTTTTTGCACCACTCTTCTTTAGTATAGACTGTCAGTATAGCTATAGGCGTAAGAAAACTAGATCACCAACCTCAAATGTCCTCTCCACCCTGTGCTTATTTGCATACATTTTATGTTGATTCTAAGCATGGTGTAGATTATCTTCAAGTGCCTTAAGGATATCCTGGCTATCCTGCATCATATATCTAGCTCTGGGAGCTCTGTTGTCATCAAATGCTAAGTCTACAAAAGACATAGCGTCATAACCATACAAGGCTCTGAAAGGAGACATGCCTATCGACATGTGGTAGGTGGTATTATAACAATGCTCTCTTAAATACAACCACCTGATCCAAGCCTTCTGCTGCCCTGCAACATAATTGTGTAGATACCCTTCCACCCATTTGTTCACAATCTCAGTCTGCCCATCTGTCTTAGGGTGGTTGCTAGTGCTCGGGGACAACTCCGTACCAGCCAATCTGAATAGCTCTTGCCAAAACACACTAAGAAATTTGATATCCCGATCGTTGACAATGGTCTTTGGAAGTCCATGAAGTCTAAACATCTGTCTATAGAATAACTCTGCAACTTGAGGTGCCTTATAATCGGATGAAATAGCAAAGAAATGTGCATACTTAGTCAACCTATCAACAACCACAAATATGCAACCTATAATGAAATCCATAGATATACTCTCCCACACCTATTCTAGAATAGGCAATGGTTGAAGTAAACCTGCTGGGAAAGTATGCTCTGACTTGTTATGTTGACAAGTCATACACTCTCGAACGTGTTACAAGACATCATCCTTGAGACCCTTCCATGAGAATCTCTCTCGCACCTGCCTGCAGGTCTTGAAGAACCCTAGATGTCCTTCTAAAAGAGTGTTATGAAAAGCCCTCAAAATCTTATCCTTCATTTCAGATTTAGGTACCAAATAGATTATGTCCTTGTGGTAAATCACATCATCAATCATCTTATACATGTCATCCTAAATCTTGCCATCCATGAGCTCGCATGTAAATATATTCTTGGAATACTCAACCAAAAGGTGAGCTTTCTAATCAGCTGAAATCTCTGACATAAAGCAAAGTGTGGGTCTCCTGGATAGTGCATCGGCAACACCATTCTTCTTCCCCTTAACATACTAATATCAAAATCATATGCGTAAATCTTATTCACCCACTTTTGTTGCCTCTCATTCAAATCCTTTTGCTCTAGAAATTATTTCAAGTTGTTGTGGTCTGTCCTTACCACAAATTTTCCACCCACCAAGTACTATCTAAACTTTGCCAACACATGCATGATGGCAAGCATCTCCTTATCATATGTGGAATACAACCGCTCCGCATCTCTCAACTTCCTACTCTCCTAGGCTATGGGATGTCTATTTTGCATGAGGATGACACCTATCCCTTCACCTGATGCATCACACTCCAACACAAAACGCTGAGACAAATCAGGTAGAGCCAATGTTGGACAAGTGCTCATCACCTCCTTAAGTCTATCAAATGTTGCCTGAGCCTCATCCGACCATCTGAATGCACCCTTCTTAGTGAGATATGTAAGAGGTGCTGCCAGCGGTGAAAACTCCTTCACAAACCTCCTGTAGTAACTACATAGCCCAAAGAAACCCCTCAAATCTGAAATGTTCTTTGGCGGCGACCAATCCAAAATAGCCTATATCTTCTCCTGATGTACCTTAACTCCATTAGCGCCAATCACATGTCCCAAATATAAAATCTCAGTCATCCCAAACTCACATTTGGAAGCCTCGACAAATAGGGATTGTGCCTCCATGCTGCCCAACACCTCGTCAATATACCTGAGGTTATCCTCCCATGTCTTATTGTATATCAAGATATCATCAAAGAATACCAATACAAACTTCCGCAACTGCTTATTGAAAATATGATTCATGCATGATTGGAAAGTCATAGGAGCATTAGTAAGACTGAAAGGCATACCCAAAAACTCATAGTGCCCGTAATGATATCTGAATGTGGTCTTATGAATATCCTCATCACAGACTCTAATCTGATGGTACCCTGAACGAAGATCAATCTTAGAAAAATAAACTGCTCCATGTAACTCATCCAATAACTCATCGATCCTGGTATGGGGTACCTATTTTTGATGGTCCTCTTATTCAAGGCATGGTAATCAATGCACCTTCTCATCGTGCCATCCTTCTTCACCAAGACCACCGAAGATGCAAAGGGACTGGAGCTAGGCCTGATATGTCCCATATCCAATAACTCAATCGTTTTCTCTATTTCTTCCTCGAACCTCCTAGGATGACGGTAAGGAGTGGTGATGATGGACTTGGAGCCCTCCATCTCAATCACATGCTCAAATCCAGGATCAAGAGGTCTACCAGGAGGAATTTCTCCAAATACCATGTTGTGCTTATCTAACACCGACTGAATATCCACATGATACTGCTTATCACTACTAGAAAAGGATTTAGAAGACACAAAACATTGGGCTGCCCATGCAACATCACCATGTCTAAACAATGTTTCCATCCTCCTTGTTGTCACTACCCTTGGCACTCCATCCACCAATACTCTCAACATTATCTTCCTCTCATCCGACATAAACTGCAACTGCATCTTTTAAAAACCCTGAATGTACCTGCCAAGTGAATGCAACCACTGGATTTCCAGAACAACATTAGTATCACCAATCACGACCACATAGAAATCATCGATAACCGTATAGTCACCCAACTGGATAATCAACTGGGGAATCTTCTTAGTGCAACTCATCTTGAATCCATCCGCAACCATAACACTGAAACCTGAAAAACTCCTCTGCCTACAATCCTCTCTTCACAACCAAACCCTCATCAAGGAAGTTATGAGTGGCCTCGTTGTCAACCAAACATGTGACCTGCTATCTCTTCAGGACTCCTCTCACTCTAAAAGGATGATACTTAGGAGCTCCTGATAATGTAGCAATAGTATCATGTGTTGTGTCACCTGTAACTGTAGCATCAAACACTAACTACTGCTCCTCATTCTCACTTTCTAAACTAGTGCCTTGGACTCCATCATCATCAATATTAGAAGCGACCTATATGTAATGGGCTTTGCCTTTCCCAAGGCATCTATGATCGGGCTCCCAAGGTTCCTTGCATGAGAAACACAACTTCTTCCTCCTCAGTTCATTTTTAGCTTCTATGTCTGGAGTCATCCTTCTAGGCCATTCCTTCTGAATTTTTTTCTTAGGATCCTTCCTTGAGGAAGAGAAAGGTTTGCTTTGAAATTTGTGCTTGGAAGGTGCTGAAAATTGCATGGCTCTAGCCCTCTTAATAGCATCATGTAGTGAAGGTGAATCTAGGGCTTTTACCCAACCACGAAGAATCTCCTCTAATCCCTCAATGAAAAGATGGGTCAATTTGTTCTCTGAAACATTCGGAACCAAGACTGCAAGCTTTTGAAAATTAGATCTATAGGCATCCATTGAATCCTTTTGTTTGAGTTGCCAACTCTTTGAAAAACTGTTCGGGATTAGTTTTGTCAAAGATGTCAATCAACCTCTGAGTGAAATCAAAATAAGTAGTAACAAGACTATGACCTTGTGTAATCATCCCATTATACCACCAATCATGTGCATCTCCCTCCAAGTGTAAAGTAGCAAACTGAATTGCCTCTTTCTCAAACAGAGGGTTCAAAGTGAGATAGTTATCCATCTTTTGGATCCATGCGTGTGTTGTGCATCTACACGAACCATTAAAAAAAGTAATAGTTACCTTTCCCAATTTTCTTTGCAAATCATGGTTGTGTTCTCTCTCCACTCTAGGCTTGTTTCTATACTTTAATTGATAAAAAACTTGTAGAAACATTGCAGCTTGAAACTCATCGTCTAGAGATTGCCACTCCGTCATGTAATCATTAAAGCTCTCTCCTGTACCCTGTTGTCCACCTTCTTATGCTCCTTGCTGATCGAATAAAGTAGGCATAAGAGGCCTCACTATGGAAGCTTGTGTGGTTCTAGTGTGAGTATTATTATTCCTTGAATTGCTAACCTCCCCATTGTTTCCACCTGTATGCTGATAGTCTCTGTTATTATTCTGATTTCCATTGTTGTTTGTCATGTTATGTTGCACAAATTGGGACAAGAGTTGCATTAGATCATGATGTCCTCTAGCAGTATCATTGAGGATGTCTCTAGTGCTAAGATCCTCATGATTCTTGTCACCCATGATGTCTTCTTCTTCAGAATTTGAGCCAATAAACTACTGCCTTCTCTTGTATGTAATGTATTCTTTATCCTCAGGATTCATAAATCAACATGCATTAGATAAACTTGTCATATAAACCCTCCATACTAGCAAGATCACTTGCTCTGATACCATTGTCAGATCCCTAATCAGATATGTCCTAAATTTATAATTTATATTTTTGTCAAACCCTTGTTATGAAAGATGCTAGGTTTTATTTGGAACAGCAGATAGATATGCATAAAATAATGCCAAAATACAATCTCTAATGGCTAGTTATTACATCAAACATTTGTCATACAATAAGATAACTCTAATCAGCCCTTTACTTGATTCAATTCAGTGAATTATAAATTCCTAGTTCGATGTAATAAACCCAGAAATAGTAAATCAGATTGTAGAGATGAAATAGATGCTTCAAATTAAAGATTTGAAGTGTTACATACCAATCACCAATGCATATGACAACTCCACATACATGTATAATGGCAGATCTAGTTTTGGCAGCCAACAATGAGGCAATATCAACAATACATATTCAAACTCAGATCTGCCCCTTCTGAAATATGATGGACAAACAATGGATGATGATGACTTCCAAACCCTAGATGGGCAAACTGAAATGGCACTTGTTTATGCACCTTAATGCCTCCAAAAACTCCACGATTCCTTCAAATTTGGTTAGGGTTTCCTTCTTCATGGTGGTGCTTCATCATGAATGATATTGGCATGCTACAAGAGGGCGACGACTAGGGTTGGTTTTGGACCTTAAAAGATTTGAAATTTGGCTCCTCATGGATGGCACTCTCCTAGGGTACAAACCCTTATAATATACTTCAAATAAAACCCACAAAATGAAGCTTGAAAACCTGCAATCAAATCTACATATGAATCTTCATTGCCAAAATTGTATTTGGCCACAAATCTCACAATTTTGGTCCTAGGTCTTCTTCACACCAATTTGCATAAATTAATATAGCTTTGTAGCTCTATCCACTCCTACAAACCAATGAAGTGCAAATGTGAATTCCTTAATGTATCCACCTCAAGATGGTATTAGGTTTTCATCCGGTCCACCCATATTCCTAAGGATTTTTGAACAAGGTATGTTTTGATTTTGAAAAAGCTTCTTTAGAGTTTAAAAATGCCAGAAATTAGATTGCAGAATTAAAAAGTCCTGTTAATTAATCTGATAAATTGATTATTAGTCTAAAAAATGAAATTGAGGAAGCAAAAACAATAAAAGATGTAACAAATTCTGATCTCTAGGTGAAAAGAATTGAATGTCTGAGACTTGAAAGTGAAGTTGTCAATCTAAAGAATAGTCTGGATGTTGTCAAAATACATAAGTTTGTGAAAGGCACAAATGCTTTAGATGAAATATTGAGTAGTCAGAAAAACTACAAGGATCATTTAGGCTTAGGATATGAAAAAGGGGAAAGCTCTAGTGTTAAAGATGAAGTTAAAAGGGAAATAGTTTTTGCAACAGCAGATAGGAAGAGTTTCAAGGTTAAGTAGACTCCTAGGCAGAAGATAGATCTGAATTATCATTCTGCTATTTCTAATGACGACAAGAAGAAAGCAAAGGATAAAATTGTTGATATTAGGAGAAGAAGAGCTAACAATTTTTCAAGACCTTCATCCATCAGGCAATATCATTTGGTTAGGTATAACTATTCTCAGTTTCATGGTTATTGCTATGTCTGTCATAAGTATGGTCATTGAGCTAGGGATTGTAGTTATTATGGTTTGTCAAATCAAAACTACAATGTTGTTTGCTATAACTGCAATAAAGTTGGACATATGAGAAGAGACGGTTGGATGCATGCAAGATATGATTATAGAAACTCAAGAAACAGACATTATTATTCCTCTAGCAATATCATATGTTATAGATGCAACAGGATTGGACATAAATCACAATATTGCTAGAATAATACCTTAAACAAGAAAAAGAAAGAACATGTTTGGGTTTGGAAAAGAAAACTGGATCCAAGAAAAGCACACCTTGACCTTGTGCACACTGCACAAGTAGCTTCATTTGTTCCATGAGAAGTAGCATGTTGTAAGGGGGAGGTATTCCATGCTCTATCCTTACCCCAAGGACAACTAAAGGCAGAGATAGTTCTTTTAGACAGTGACAATGAGTTTAAAACTAAGACATGGTTGATATCTGAATGAAACTGATGATATTGATTCAGTGAGAACAGCTATACAGAGTTTTGAATGGTTTTGCTTGGTGAAAGCGATTGGTGTTTGTATTAGTTTCTTTTTCTCATGATGACACAATGTTTTCTTGCCATGATTCTGACAGTATTCTGATGGTGATAGTTGGTGAAGTATGTATTTTTGTACTTTTGATAGTAAATATTTGTCAACACATTGTTGGGAAGTGCAGAATCAGAATTTGCAGATCTAGTCAGCATCCCTTGGTTTAAGTTTGCCTGATGACAGGATGTTCTTGAGGTTATTGTTCTTGCTTCTATCAAGTTAATTATAAGTCATATTAGTGATGTTTTTGACTCACAACCTGATGATGGAAATAGTCCTAGTATGTTTAATGCTCATAGATATGGAGTAAATTAATGTCAAAAACACAGTGCAATTCAGTTTATAGATCAGGAGAGTAGATCATGATGTGTGACAGTGCATACTTGATCATGATCAGTATAACAATGATGATGTCTGACAGTGAAGGATAGACAAGGCATATGCACTTTATAAGGTATATAGTTAAGTATGGTGTCTTGTTGAGAAAACAGGTGTAAATTCAGGCCCTGCATCATTTGGGACAGGATTAGTCATTGAGAACAGTGATATTTCCTTATTCACAAAGGGGACAGCATTGATGGCAAATGCCCTGGTAGTCATGTTTGCAAAATGTGGCAAGTATGTAGGACAGATTGATTGGTCATGCTCTGATCAGTGATCTTTGTTTTATGTTATGCATGCTCTGACTGTGGCACTAGTTTGCACTCTAACAGTGGTCTTTGGATATAACAGTGTTTGACAAAACTTTTGCAATGTATAGTTTATCCATCGGTGAAAATCTTGGCACAAGGAATGGCTTCCATCAAAGTATGAAAGAAAATGTGATCTCTGAGCTCTGAGTGCAGTGATTTCTGACCTTTTTGTTGACAGTGAGACTATGCCTATTAAAAACATTGCATAGGTGCAATTCAGAGATAGTGATGGTAACATTATACTCGGTATCATTAAATTTACACCATGTTTAGTGTCTTATGCTCTCATGTGTTCACTGAAATAGTACATTGTCTTTGCCAATTGATGTTATGCTCACATATTGACGGAGTGACAGGACATTTCAATGCAATATAGATGTCATTCAACGCAAACAGTGGAATTCAGTTGTAGGTCAGTCTATTAGACAATGTTCTTTGATTATATCTTTTGGATCTGCTACAACTAGTATATAAGTTTGTCCATCCTGTATCTGAGTACAAAGTAGAGGCATTTGCATTTGTTGTGACTGAGTTTCAATGATGGACAGTGACATAGTGGTTACATAATACCATTGACATAACATTGTTTTTATACTTTGACAGTCTCTTTCCAATCTATTTGTCAATCCATAAGATGAATCATATATTTTCTATTCTATCAAAGGTTATTACAATGGATGAGATCTCTACATTAATATTATGGTTGCAGGGGGAGTATTGACTGTTAAATCAATGCTATTTTGTCATGGTTACTCCTTTAACATTGCTGTGGTTGTTTGTAATTGGCAGTGACAGTGGTGATGGTTGTTTGTAATTGGCCTACATGACCTACATTTTTGGCAATGACAGTGGTGATGGTTGTTTGTAATTGGCCTACATGACCTATAGGTGGTGGTTCCTACTTGATTATGCAAATGCAAATCTAGCATGATGATTACATCTTTGTTGATTTGTGAAAATGTGTTGAGTCAATGAAGAGTGGAGTATGAGGTGTTTAGGATGATTCAGTGCCATAATGTTTCCTTTTTGATACTCATGTCAAATGTTTCCTTTTTGATACTCATGTCACATGTTTTTCATGATTATCAATGGCAAACTGTTTGGTAACAACAGATTGATTGTTGCTTGCCATGCATAGATGATCCAAAGTTGGTTATGGTAATGCACTAATTGTAAGTACTAATACTTGACAGTAGTATGGAAACATTGCTTGATAGTCCAGTGGTGTTCTACTCTATACAACTACTCTTTGATGATTTTCATATTTGACATCTTCTTCTCTGCAATAATATTCTTACATTTGTTGGTTTCAGGGGGAGCTTTGCCATCTTTCAAGCTTTTTGTTTCATATATGACAGCAGCTGTGATCATTTGCTTATTCATTATTCTAGTTCTGACAGCTTATTGGTTTGATCATTAGTTTCTGCACAGGTCCTTCATGCCTTTGGCATTGTTGTCAAAAGGAGGAGAAGATTTCAAAGATTTGTCATTCATGGTGCTTCAGATTTTTCGAATTTTAGATTCATCATGTATATCTTGTGGTAATGGATACAATGTGAATCTTTCATGTTGTGTAGTTTGAGATCAATGCCAAAAGGGGAGTTTGTTACCCCGGTTGGCATTTTGGCAGTGATGTCAAACTTGGAGGCATTGATTCTAGTCAACATAATGACATATACTACTTTGACTTGTGACTTGACATAATGTGATTTGTTATCTTGTTTCACAATGACTAAGGTTATTGCATAAAGTGATATGTTATATGTTTTAATCATCGTGAAGGTTAATGTAGCCTAGCACCATGTGATACTTCATAAAATGGCAAAGTGACAAGTCTTTATTTACTAAGGTTTCATGTGTGGCACCAAATGGCATTACCTAGTAAATATCTATGAGAACTCTTGGTTAAGGTGGCAAACATTTTAAAACACTTTGTATTGTTTAAGTTTCATTGGGCTTATGATATAGAAGCATCGGATATTTCTTGTTTGACCTATTGGAAGAGTATTAACGGAGATAAAAGGTCATTCCTTTGTTTTTATTTCAAGCCCTCTTTAGGGTAAACCGGAGCAGCTGGTTAAGGGACTCAAAAAGCATGAATTTTGGTTTGGGCACTTTATTTCATCATTGTTTTGTCGTCATTTCACTGCATCTGCCAAGGGTTTGTTTAGCTATCATGAGAAAATATGGAAAATCTATTTTCTGGGCTCGAAGGTTGACTATGGGAGACGGCATAACTGATTGGAAAGTGATTGAATCATGGCCGTTGACAAAGGACATCAGAATCATGTTTTTATCAGGTGTTTTCAATCATTTTCCCTGTTTTAAATTTGAAGTCCTATTTGTTGTGGTTACATGTCATTTATTTTTAATACCCACAAAAATTTCTTTGTTAAGGGTTTGTTAATCTCAGTTCTTGATTAAACCCTAATATGTTGATTGGTGAGGGTCTTTGCTATACCCATTTGAATCTTGTAACCAATAGTCTCGGTTATGTTTCAAGGCACCAAATCTGCTTCAGTTTTATTAACCTTGATGGCTCGGTGTTAAACGTGGCAGTTACATAAGTATTTGAATAGTTAAATCTTTTGAGGATATTTCAAAATCTTGATTTGATAACTGATGGTATTAACAGTGGTAAAGTTTTTTTAGTTATGATTCAGTTCTGATTTTGAGGTTATCATTTTGCCGGAATTCATTATACTTTGGTGGTACCCATGTAACAAGGTCAAAAAGATTATATTCTTCTGTGGTTGGCATTTTAATAATTTGTGATCATTTAATCTTTGCTAAGTGTCACAAATTATATTGAGCACTTAACTAAAATTTTATGATGCACATTCGGTAACCTGTTGCAGCAATGTTTCTTTAATTACTTCTCAATCACATGACAGTTATGGTTTTTGTCGCAGTTGTATTTGCTTGGGTTAGTTTGACCCTAAACTATGGTTTAATGTTCAGTTAATACCTGCAACAGTTTTATGAAAACAGTTATCTCTTCAAACTGTTTCATAAGAAGAGGAAGTCATAATGAAATATATAAAAAGGGCTTTGAACAGAAATTGTAATGTGGTTGTGTATACACCTGATGTAATGTTGAGGATATATGACTGAATGCATTATCAATGATATTAGATAAGAGTTGTATTGGGATTCAGTGAAACAGAGTGTCCCTCTGTATTTATTTTTTCTCCATGATTGAAACGTGTATTGAAAGGTCAAGTCAGTGAGACAAGAAATGACTTTTGCCAGTAAGGCAACTGTAGCCAGTGAGGCTTGAGTTAATAGCCAGTGAGGCCTGTAATCAGTGAAATTCTTTTATTAAGCCAGTGAGGCACTTTTTCGAGTGGTTTTTATGCCCCGAAGGGTTTTCCACTCAGGACAATATCTATGTTATGGATTGTCATTGATGAGTTTGTTTCTCATGTTTAGTTGCTTATCATGTGTAATTTGTTTTAAAGTCATTTAATTTACTTTGGTCTATATGAACACATACTTATCTTATATCACTGTCTGAAACAATGATACTGTGCATGTCCACTTTATGAACAATGATATTTCACAGTTAGTCTCTATGTGTTAAGATTTATGATAATGAGTCATTGTTTACAGTCCCTACATTGAGTTGATGCATTCTTTACTTTGATCAATCTGTTTTAGTTGTCCAAGGCTGTCATGATGTCATCTACAGTCAATAAGAATTCTTTTTGTATCAAAGTTTTGAAATACAGATTTTAAGGTCACTGAGTCTTGTTAAAATTTGTATACCACTGATTCACCCCCTCCAACAAGTTCAACCTTATTAGTCCTTACCTGTGGCAGAGAATATAATTTTCACAGAAGTTTATTTGTTTGCATTGGTATTCACGCTTATTAGTCCCTCCCTGTGGCAGCGAATCTAGCTTTCACCAAAGTTTAATTGTTTGCATATTCAAGCAGGGCCAAAAAGTTAAGACATCTTATGATGTTTGTATTTTATTTTTATTCTCACCATATAAGTGCTGTTATACTATTTTCTTATTGGCAGAGATGATTTTCCTGGATGCGGTATGAGGAGAAAGAATAGGAATTTATAAATTTTTGGTTCTTTAAGACTTTGCATGGTTGGAAGATTTTTAGATTTATGGCTTTATACCAGCATGACTCCTAGCATCGTATGTCTTGAGATGTGGCGATGACTAGTGTTGCATTTCCTGAGGCGTGGCAATTTTTGGCATGTAAAAACTGCAAGGCTTCCAAAATATAACAGAATGCAACAAAAACGGGTGAAATGTTGGGCATCTATAAATTTATTTTGGTCTTATTGATTGCTTTTTCTTTTGTGGGTGAGGAGAGAAAGTTTGAATTGACATATATTAGAGAGAGGGACAAGAAGATATGGCGAGGGTGACGCTTATTGCCATGGTGCAGAGTAAAGTTGAAGGTACCAAGCTCTACAGCCATGGTGCAAGGAAGTAACGTGAATTGCAATTGGAAACAATTGTGCCATTGTTGGCATGGCCGACTTGGGGATTGTAGATTTTGTGGTAGGGTATAGGGTACAGTTGTACAATACTCATGGAACCATCCAACATTTAAAATATCTAACCAAAGTTCGACAAGTGATGGTTTATTGTTCACTTGTTTAGTTTAAAAACCATTATGCTTTTATTGTTTCACAAATTGACTTTATGTATTTCTAGTGAAATGGAAATCCCGAGAAAGACATTAAGAACTTGCCTTAATTGAATTCTAGAATTTGAAGTGGCTCACTTTTGTGTTGGGCCAGTAAGTTGGGAAAGATTATGTTTATTTTTTCTTTATTGTTGACTTGTTGTTGGCCTCAGGCAATGTGGTACTTTTCTAGAAGAGTGTCAAAATGTAGAATACTTGGTCATGCAAGTACAAGATGTAAACTACATGGCCTTCCTATAGTAGAAGGTGGCTAAGACACACATGTTATCAATTTACACATGATATTCTTTCTTTTTGCAACTCTCACTAAAAAATTTAGATCCCCAAGTGATGGTTTATTGTTCACTTGTTTAGTTTAAAAACCATTATGCTTTTATTGTTTCACAAATTGACTTTATGTATTTCTAGTGAAATGGAAATCCCGAGAAAGACATTAAGAACTTGCCTTAATTGAATTCTAGAATTTGAAGTGGCTCACTTTTGTGTTGGGCCAGTAAGTTGGGAAAGATTATGTTTATTTTTTCTTTATTGTTGACTTGTTGTTGGCCTCAGGCAATGTGGTACTTTTCTAGAAGAGTGTCAAAATGTAGAATACTTGGTCATGCAAGTACAAGATGTAAACTACATGGCCTTCCTATAGTAGAAGGTGGCTAAGACACACATGTTATCAATTTACACATGATATTCTTTCTTTTTGCAACTCTCACTAAAAAATTTAGATCACCTTGTACCACATGCAACACATATAATTTCCTTGAAGTTTTTGCATTAGCTAGGAATCCGAGAAGAGTTTCCCCTTTGATTATGAAGAAGTAAGGTCTGAGGTTCAACCCTTGGGAGGACTTACACAAATCCTTATGATCCTATTCATTTAAACTATATTTGTGGGGTTCTGGATGCAATTGTTTATCCAAATACCTCATGTGAATGCAATTATATTCCAACTGCATATGATGAATACTTTGGATATATCTAGTTTGGTGAAGATTCCATCCTTGTTTTTGGTCCATAAAGAGCAAAATATTTCTTGGGTTGTCATGATATTATCTATTACTTGCCTGCGTGGAAAAAGGCTGATTGGTTTTTAGATATTATTTTGCATTGGAAATGCTTAATCCTGCTAGCAATCAGCTTGAAGATGACTTAATTTTTTAATAGATCATATTCCATAAAGTCATGGAATGGTATTTGATAATATTCCATAGAGCTATGGAATGGTATTGATATATCTTTTTAGCTTAAAGAGTTTTCAGAATTAAGACGAGCTCTCTAGCATTTAGACTTTGTAACATCGTTTTGTTTCCTTGAAATTCTTCTAAACAACCAAAGAATCCCTTTTGACAAGATATTGCTTGGTTAAATCAACCGAATAAAGAATACCATTTTTTTTCTTGCGTTTATGCATTATAGTATATTTGTTTCTATGCTACTTCAAATTTGCTTACCACTACTATGTATGAGCTAGATGTGAAGCAACACATGCATTGCTCATGTGTGGCTTGCATGTAGACATATCACTCTTCATGTGGTAGAAGCTAGTAGAATGGGGGAGTGTTTGGAGGACCATGCTCTTTGCGAGGAAGGATTGTCCTAAAGGTGGCAATGGTGTTCGTATGTGGGAAAGTTGTGTTGATTTGACCATTCTCTTCATGAGGAAGGAGCACTTGGTGATAGATGGTAGTGTTGATTTGTGGTGTGGTGGTGATAATGTGGGTGTGTGCTCTAGTGAACCTCTAAAGAGGTGTTGTGATGGTAATTCTTGTATGATTTGGCACATTGTTTGCATGGATTATGTTGAGCCCTTTTTGAGCGTTGATGAGGAAGGTGTTCGATTGATAGTTTTCTCTCAATTAACTCTTAGAGAAGGGCTAACTCTCTTATTTGTTGCCAATTGTTCTCTTCTTGAATTTGATGTAAAGCTTGTGCTTGTTCCTGAGTTTGTTGTTGTTTAATTGCTTCTAGGTTTCATTGGGTTGCTCTCAACTTGTTTAACATGGACTACACAGTCCTCCCTAACCCTAGGACACATAAGCCTAATAGTGAGGAGAGAAGAAATAGGTAAGACATGTCTTAGTGCACTAATTTGTGCTTTGGTTTTTGACTTGCTTTTGATTGTTTGCTTGCTTTTTTTTTTGTTTGTTTGATTTGGAGCTTTGTAGCTTGTGAATGTGAGGACCTAGGAGTCTCATTTTGGTATTATTTTGTGCTATGAATAGATTTAAACGAATGAAATATGTTAGGAATGTTCTTGACAATTTTCTTGATTGCATCCTTAAGGCTTTTTGTGTTAAGCACTGTGCTAGGGTTTATCCCTAATTATGTCCAAAACCCTCAATATTTCAAAGTCGTTTACCTTTGCTAGGGTGTTGTTCTATTTTATTATTGACCGGTTCAATTTGTTGTGGTTCACTTATGTTGTTACCTGAAGTATTTATGATCATTTATTTATTGACCCCTTCAAATAGGTTACTTGTTGTCACTTGTCGCCTCATGTTTTAAATACCCTGAACTTTATATGTTGAATCTTTTGGCAGATCCGCGTTAGCCTACACGTGTTCGCATATTATTTCATCGCAAAGATTTGGTAAAACGCATACTCATTTGCTCAGTCCTTTTTAAGTTTGCAAGCTTGCACAATCATGACACGTCTAAAGATGGTTTCCAAACGGTTCATACGTTTTATTAATAAGTAGTCTTTGCCAAGTGGTGCCATCTCATTGCAGCGTTAAATTTCCTTCACAACATAATCTCAACAGGTGGGCCAATTTCCAAGTTTGCACTATGCGATATTCAACCACGAGGGTTTCTTCTATGTGAATGAATGAATGGATAGATTTTAATGACGTCCACGAGACCAAGCAGCCTAAGGGACCAAGAGCCGCAGCCCTAAGAAATCTTCAATATCTTTTCGATGTCACTTCTCCTGCCATGGATTTTAACCAAGAAACCTGCAGTTATGTGTAGCCTTGATTCCTCAAAGATCTCGATAATACTGCCCACCTTCAGGTTGTCTTCATACTGACTCTGAATGTCTTCATAGGCATCGCATTCAAAGATGAAGTGCCATTCAGTTTCCACCACTTTTTTGCTGCAAAAGATGCAGATCCTATTTTCCCACTCTTCTTTGGGGACCGTCCATCTACCCGTTTCGCATCTCAAATGATGCGAACCGGTCCTCAACTGTGCCATAAGAATCCTAGCTTTACCTTTCAGAGTGGCATGCAAGTATGCATTTTCCTCATGTTCCCACGTGGGGTTGAACTCTTTGACATAATATGATTTTTTCTGGCCAATCTGCTTAGTCCACATGGCAGTCCTGAACTTTTCTAACACAAACTTCTTAATGTCTTCTTTAGTTTTAGGACATTCTTAGAGCCTAATATCCCACTTGTCTAGCCACTTGTTGTTCTGCTTCATCCAAATCTTCTTTCTATGGTTTAACCTCTCCTCCACCACCACCTTAGGCCATCGCTGCTCTCCCATGTTCTCCACCTTCCTTATGTACATTATTAATCGGATTATAGCATATGCCTCCATTGGGAATGAGCCCGCCTCAGCTAACAAGATCTCATAAGGGACCATAGCCTTGACCTTAAGATTACTAGTAATAAGATGCTTTTGTATTCTCTCTAATTGCCTCAACTTGAAGTACATGTAGCTAATGCTCGTTTACATCACACCGGTTTTAATACATCACATGCTTCACAATTTGCTCTCATGGTATGGATGCGATGTGCGATGGATGTTTAAATAAGAAAAGGTGGCCCATGGGTCCAAACCCTGTTGTCGAAGTTTGATTGGGCCACATATGGAGTGTCAGACCAGGTGGGTTGATGTGTTGCTACCTGGGATAAAATTTGATGCCTATCAAATATCTTTTCAAATGGCTTGGGTTGTCATGTGCATAGTTGATCTTAAGCATAGATTGATAGTCAGAATTTAAAATTTGACAATAGGGAAACGGTTGCGCCACCTGATGTTTGAAGGCATGTACAATTAATTAATTCAGAGGGTGGTGAAATGCTTTTTGCGAGTAAATGTGATTTTCCAAAAGTATTTTCACAATTGTCCTAGCCATCGAGAAAGAATTATGTTGGCATCCACCATTGCCGACAATTGATATATTTCAATGAAGAATTGAGAGAAGAACGAAAGGAATTGTGTGCTCTTCAGGCATGCCAAATTTGAGGTACATAATTTGAGATCCATTGAATTACTAATTCAAAAGGAAGCTAGGGTTTTTTAACTGAATTAAAAGGAAAACAAATTAGTAAGGTTCGTGTCTTGCGAAGAAACTCTCAAATTTACTAGTTGTTAGAATTGCACAATGCTGTAAGAATCTTAGCTGACAACCATGAGTCTGCTTTCAGTTCAGTCTGGTAGGTCTAAAAGGGTTTTAGACCAGGATATTTTAGATTTGTCACCTAGTTGTGGCACGGTGATGTGTCAATCCTACATGGATTATGACAACTTGGTATTTTGTCCTCACATGAGGAGATAGGCGTCCCACTTAGTGGTAGGAATATTCTACCATGTGTCAGCATCTTCTATGTTGTGTAAGGAATGTTTGACTAAAACAGTTATGACGGATTCCTATGACGAATCTATGACATGTAAGAGTCGAGAATAGAAGTTTGTAAGACAGGTAATGACATGTGTCATGAAGCATCTTTGAATAAGGCATATTTGGGTGTCCCAAGGTGGAATATGATGTGTTGTAAGAGAATATGCTATTTATAGCATGTGTATGACAGATTCTCTTACAGCTGTAAGTTGTAACCGCTATGACAAATTCTATGACAGTCGTAAGTGTCGTAAGAGCATCTGTCATAGCCCATTTTGGAAAGTGGCAACCTCTTTGGAATGGGAGCTATGGATAAGTGTCAGACACATTCTACAATGTTGACCAAGTGTCCATAAGCATGGGTTTTGGTCCAAGATGCCATATTGGATGCCCATTCCAAGAAAGGTCCAAAATTGCCTTGTATGTTCTATTTAAACAGGTGCTTGGAGATGGAGTTTGTATCACAGGTTTACAGGTACTATTATGCTGCCGGATTGACTCCAGACACGAGTGTCGAAGACCATTGAATCTTGCATTGCAAGTGTATTGTAAACATTCTTTCAGATTTGTTAATACATTGTGCAGGTTTCTGAGTGGGGTTTTTCACCCGATAAGGGTTTTCCCCACCGTAAATCTCTGTCTCTTCTTCTGTCTTCTTTCTGGCTCTTGTGTTTTGCTGCTATATCTCATGTTAATGGTTTAACATCGCTGCAATAGTTAGGATAAATTTGAATTTGCATATCCCTCTCCTCAATAGATTAGTGTAGGAAGCGTTTCCACACACCTAGCTTCCTTTCAGTTGGTATCAGAGCTTGATCACCTTTGGTCCTAGTTGTTGGGTAGGGGTTTTTTGAGATAATCTTAGGTTGAGTGGGAGTCTATGCAGAGCATTCTATATCTTATTGCAGCAAGGAAATGGCAAGCACATCAGGAAGGTTTGAAGTAGAGAAGTTCAATGGCAGTAATTTCAAGCTATGGAAGCTCAAGATGGAAGACATGTTAGTTGATAGAGACCTTTGGGAAAGTGTGAATGGAACTAAACCAGCTGCAATGTCACAAGCTAACTAGGATTTTAAGGATCAGAAGGCTAAGGGTCTCATAAGACTTAGTCTTGCCGATTCTGTGTTGTTAAATGTCCATGAGGAGGCTACTGCAACACTCCTTTGGAAGAAGTTGGGGGATGTATATCAAGCCAAATCCCTTGTCAATAAACTTTTCCTGAGAAAGAAGTTGTATTCTCTTCGAATGGAGGATGGAGGATCTGTGGCTGAGCATATGAATGCCTTTAACATGTTGGTTGCACAATTGACATATATCGATGTAAAGATGGAGGAGGAGGATCGGTGTATGACCCTTCTTTGTTCTCTGCTAGACTCATGGGATCATCTTGTCATGGCAATTAGAAGCACCACATCCACATTCAAAATGGAAGAGGTGGTTTCTTCGCTGTTATCTGAAGAGATGCGGAGAAAGTCTTCTGAGGTAGCCAAAGAAGCCCTTGCAGTTTGTTGAAGACCCAAGGAGAAAGGGAAGAAGAAGGACAAGAAAGCTGAGTAGGGTAGATCCAAATCTCCTGGAAAGTCCAAGGCTCTTTGTTGGAACTGTGGAAAGACCGGGCATTTCTGAAAGGAATGCAAAGAGGAGAAGAAGAAAAAGAAGAAAGCTCCTTATTCAGATTCTGACAAATCACAAGATGACGGTGATGCCTTCATCGTAGCCCTGGCAACCCATGCATCTGATGATGTGTGGCTAATCGACTTTGGTGCATCATTCCACATGACCTCGCATCAAGACTAGTTCACTAAGTATGAGGAGTTTGATGGTGGAAAGGTGTATCTAGGTGACGACTCTTATATGAAGATCATTGGTCGTGGAAGAGTCTCTATCTGATTCACTGATGGTCGAGTGAAGGGGATCTCTGGGGTTATCCACATCCCAGGCTTAGCACAAAACCTGCTTTCTGTAAGTAGTTTGAATGATGCAGGTGTGCAAGTTGTCTTTTCGAAAGAAGGATGCAAGATGACTAGAGGATCTATGGTGCTTGCTAAGGGTACTCGGAGAGGTACTCTGTTTCAACTTGAAGCATGCATTGAACAATGCAATAGTTCTTCTGACTCAAGGAAGAGGGCAGTAGTCACTTCATCCCCACCATCTGAACGAGCAGTGAAGAAATCTGTTGTTTCTAGTCTTGATGGTTGTAATCGTACATTAGAAGTTAAACTTCCTATAGAAAAGATAATGTTATGGCATAAGAGATTGGCCACATTGGTGAGAAGGGTCTGCGTACCCTGAAAAATAAGAACCTCGTAGAGGGGTTAGATGATTGTAATCTTGAGTTCGACTTTTGCGAACATTGCATTTATGGAAAACAAAACTATGTTCAGTTTTACTCGAGTTCTCATAAGTCTTCTAGTGTGTTGGACCTCATTCATTCTAATGTGTTTGGTCCTGTTAATGTTCCTTCGTTATCAAAATCTGTATACTTTGTATCTTTTATAGATGATTACAGTAGAAGGACATGGATTTATTTTCTCAGAAGCAAATCTAAAGTCTATAGCAAGTTTAAGGAGTTTAAAGCCTTTGCTAAAAATCAGACTGGTAAAAAGATTAAATGTTTGAGAACTGACAACGGTGGTGAGTTATGTTCTACAGAATTTGATAAGTATTGCAAGGAACTTGGGATTGAAAGACATAAGACAACTCCATACACACCGCAGCAAAATGGAGTTGCAGAGAGGATGAACAGGACACTGATGGAGAAGGCTAGGAGTATGCTTAGTGGAGCTAGTCTAGAACAAAAGTTTTGGGCTGAAGCTATTGCCACTACTTGCTATCTGGTAAACAGATCTCCTACATCAGCTCTTGTTGGAAAGACATCCATGGAGGTGTGGTCTAGTAGAAAGCCTTCAGTAAGGCATCTTCATGTTTTTGGTTGTGAGGCATATGCACATGTGCCTAAGGAGAAGCGGTCAAAGTTGGAGAACAAAGCTGTTAAGTGTATCTTCATCGGCAATTTTGTTGGTGTGAAAGGATAAAAGCTTTGGGACCCCGTGGCTGAAAAAGTGTTGTATAGCAGAAGTGTCATCTTCAGAGAGCTTACACCTTCTTCCACGATTTTAAAGCCAGAAGAAAAAGAAAAGAAAGAGGATGTTTAGTTTCCCCTCACCCCTGAGAAGACTGAACAGAAAGACAATATTGGACCTGATGATGAGGAGAGCTCTAGTAGCTCTAAAAGCTCAGAAGAAGAAGCTGAACCTCAACCTCAGCTCTTGAGGAGGTCTACACAGATAAGGAAGCAACCTAAAAGGTTTGGTTTTACATTTCTTGATTCTAGTTGTGCTATGCTTTGCTCACTAACAATGATGAACCTAGAACTGTATCAGAGGCTTTGGATATGAAGGATGTAGGTTCCTGGAAGGAGGCCATGGAGGAAGAAATGGCTTCTTTGGAAAAGAATCAAACTTGGGACTTGGTGCCTTTGCCTCCTGGACGGAAACCCATTAGATGCAAATGGGTGTTCAAGAAGAAGATTGGTACAGATGGCAGTATTGAAAAGTATAAGGCCAGATTGGTTGCGAAGGGGTATTCACAAGTGGAGGGTATAGATTATGGTGAGATCTTCTCTCCCATTGCAAAGCTGACATCCATTCGATTCTTATTGTCTCTCACAGCAGCTTATGACTTGGAGGTAGAACAGATAGATGTGAAGACAACTTTCCTTCACAGTGACTTGGAGGAGGAAATCTACATGTCACAGCCAGAGCATTACATGGTAAAAGGTAAAGAAAATTTGGTTTGCAAACTTAAGAAGTCTTTGTATGGTTTGAAGCAATCCCCTAGGAGATGGTACTTGAAGTTTGATGCCTTTGTGTTGTCAATTGGATTTGTGAGATCGAAATCGGATCATTGTGTTATTTATAAGTTTGATGGTGATCGTATTCTCATTGTTGCACTGTATGTTGATGATATGTTGCTCATTGGGAAGGGTAAGAATATGATTTCTAATTTTAAATCTTAGTTGTCAGCTCAGTTTGAAATGAAAGATTTAGGGGCAGCCAAGTACATTCTAGGAATGGAAATCAGAAGAGACAGAACTGACATAAAACTTTGGTTAAGTCAGAGTAAGTATGTTAAGACCGTGTTGGACAGATTCAGCATGGGAGATTGTAGACCATTGTGTGTTCCTATTTCCTTGGGGATAAAGTTGTCTATGGAGGATTGTCCAAAATCTCCTAGTGAGGTGGAGGACATGAGCAGAGTACCTTATGCTAGTGTTGTTGGTAGTTTGATGTATGCTATGGTCTACACAAGACCAGACATTGCCCAAGCAGTGAGAGTCCTTAGTCGATTTATGGCTAATCCTGGACGGGTTCATTGGGATGTAGTTAAGCGACTGTTTAGATATCTGAGGGGTACTTCCGAGTATTCCATTTGTTATCATGGTAATGTTTCAGGACCTCCACATTCTGTTGATATTCATGGATTTGTGGATTCAAATTGGGCAGGTGATATTGACAGCAGGAGATCCACCAATGCTTATGTTTTTACACTGTTTCGTGGTGCTATTAGTTGGATGAGTAAGCGACAACCTGTTGTTGCTTTGTCCATGACAGAAGCTGAGTATATGGCAGCAACTCATGCTTGTAAGGAAGCCATTTGGCTTAAGAGATTGTGTTCCGATATTGGTGTTGATGCAGGTCAGATCACGATCAATTGTGACAGTCAGAGTGCAATTTGCCTTGCAAAGAATCCAACTTTCCATGCTAGAACCAAGCACATTGATGTTCAGTTTCACTTCATGAGGGACATGGTTGAGGATGGAAAGGTAAATTTGGAGAAGGTAGATACTTTGAAGAATGTTGCAGATGCATTGATGAAGCCAGTGGGCACAGAGATGTTCATATGGTGCTCGGAGTCTATGGGCCTCTCGGCCTATAGCGATTAAATCATATTTTTCCTATTGGCTCTTACAAGGTGTTCGACAAGTGGGAGAATGTTGGGAATTAAGGTGTCTCAACCTTGGTAATTCTCTACATTTGTAATGTTTTGTATTTATTATTCATTGCCTATGTTGTAAATAATTGGAAATTCCACTTTGTCATATTGTGGGATGTGGCACGGTGATGTGTCAATCCTACATGGATTATGACAACTTGGTATTTTGCCCTCACATGAGGAGAGAGGCATCCCACTTAGTGGTAGGAATATTCTGCCATGTGTTGGCATCTTCTATGTTGTGTAAGGAATGTTTGACCGAAATGGTTATGACGGATTCCTATGACGAATCTATGACATGTAAGAGTCGAGAATAGAAGTTTGTAAGACAGGTAATGACATGTGTCATGAAGCATCTTTGAATAAGGCATATTTGGGCGCCCCAAGGTGGAATATGATGTGTTGTAAGAGAATATGCTATTTATAGCATGTGTATGATAGATTCTCTTACAGCTGTAAGTTGTAACCGCTATGACAAATTCTATGACGGTCATAAGTGTCGTAAGAGCATCTATCATAGCCCATTTTGGAAAGTGGTGACCTCTTTGGGATGGGAGATGCGGACAAGTGTCAGACACATTCTACAATGTTGACCAAGTGTCCATAAGTGTGGGTTTTGATCCAAGATGCCATATTGGACGCCCATTCCAAGAAAGGTCCAAAATTGCCTTGTATGTTCTATTTAAACAGGTGCTTGGAGATGGAGTTTGTATCACAGGTTTATAGGTACTGTTATGCTGCCGGATTGACTCTAGACACGAGTGTCGAAGACCATTGAAGCTTGCATTGCAAGTATATTGTAAACATTCTTTCAGATTTGTTAATACATTGTGCAGGTTTCTGAGTGTGGGGTTTTTCACCGGATAAGGATTTTCCCCACCGTAAATCTATGTATTTTCTTCTGTCTTCTTTCTGGCTCTTGTGTTTTGCTGCTATATCTCATGTTAATGGTTTAACATCGCTACAATAGTTAGGATAAATTTGAATTTGCATAGCCCTCTCCTCAATAGATTAGTGTAGGAAGCGTTTCCGCACACCTAGCTTCCTTTCAAGCAGGCCCAAGGTACTAGTGTTCTTTCTCAAAGATTGGTAGACAAAAAAAGATATTAGGGACTCTATTATTCCTTGGACAGGTTGGGAATTATTTAAATTTTGTTGCACTTGCGTTGATGAGTGTGTCCCAATTTCAAACATATGGAGATTTTATTTAGGGAAACTTGTTGTCGCTAATGTCTATGTAAGTCCTGAGTTGGTGTATGCAATTAGTAGACATTATGATCCAAACACCAAACAATTGAAGAATCATAAGGGTAAAGAGATGTTCACATTTAAACAGAGAGTTAATCATGAAGGTTTTCAACTTGAACCCCATATATTTTAGATTTGTTACCTGGCTCTTCAAAGAGAGCTAAACATGTCCAAGGTACTAGTGTTCTTTCTCAGAGATTGGTAGGTCTAAAAGGGTTTTAGACCAGGATATTTTATATCTGTTACTTGGCTCTTCAAATAGATCTAAGTAGGCCCAAGGTACTAGTGTTCTTTCTCAGAGATTGGTAAACAAAAAAAGGATACTAGGGACCCTATTATTCCTTGGACAAGCTGGGAATTATTCAATTTTTTTTGCACTTACGTTGATGAGTGTGTCCCAATTTCGAACATATGGAGATTTTATTTAGGGAAGCTTGTTGTCCCTAATGTCTATGTAAGCCTTGAGTTGGTGTATGCAATTAGTAGACACTATGATCCAAACACTAGACAATTGAAGAATCATAAGGGTAAAGAGATGTTCACATTAAATAGAGAGTTAATCATGAAGGTTTTCAACTTGAATCATGATGCCCATGTCAAAATTGATTTTGATGAACTATGCCAAGAGTATAGAAGGGATCAAAGTAGTTATAGAGTGAAATGGTTACCCTATCGTAGGAGATATGGATTTAAGAAGATTGGACCAAATGAGGTGGAACCTTTGGATGTTGGTCCCTTCTATGAACACTTCAAATGCACATATATGACTTTGTGTCAAGTTTTAGGGATTGATTATAAATTTTAGATCCTTGTTAATCTAATGATGATGGCTGCTAACATTCAACATATGGATGTCAATAGGTTATTTGACTATGCCTCTTATATAGAAGATAAGATCCATCAGGACTTGAGGGATCTGCAAGAACAAAGCAACATTCCCTACTTTAGATGGTATTCTATGTTGTGCCATATCCTTTTTCATCAAGGAAAACATGTGTGGCTCTCTACCTTTAGAATGACATATAAGACACTAGATGGCTAGCCCATGCCAATTTAGATGAGAACATTATTTTAGACTCCCATTGCCAAACATTTGATTATTGCATCTTTGAGTGATATTTTGTGCGAAGAACACTAGATCTGCTTGGATATGAGATGTGGAGATTGTTCCCTACTTTTATGAGGTTCTTAAGACCTAAGGAGTTAGATCTAGAGAAGAACTGGGATTACAATCTTGGAGATTGTTTCTTCTAGAGTGATTATACTATTATTAGTGTTTATGGTGTTGAAGTAAAGCCACATTTATTGCCTTTGTTTTTTCCAAATAGACTTGCATTCCTTGAGGCAATGTGGCAGATGAATGAATCATATAAACTACGCCTAAGAAATCAAAAGAAGGGATCTTTTATGTCTTCTACTATTAATTTCTCAGATTTTCTAGTCATTGTCAAAGAGGGCCTTGATAAATTAGGATCAAAGTTGATGGGCTATTGATTAAGGCCATGTTTGAAGAGAAGATGTGATCTTGAGAATTACATTGATAAATTAAGGAGATCATAAGGCAAGTTAGGCTACAACCATTGGTTCAACCCATTTGAGGACCTTATCAAAAACTATACAACCCTAGGGGAATTAAAAGGAGAAAAGAAATATGAGATAAGGTTGTAAAATGTGAGATGAAGAAGGAATTAGTTCCTACATATAAAGGTGCATTCCCTACCGTTGTAGATCCATTAATCAGGATGGAAATGATTAACAGTGTTGATATCCTAGGAGAAATGCCTAAGGAGGATGAAAAGGATGCTAAGCCAATTGTCTATTTGACTCCAACTTTTCAGGCCCCACCTATACAGGCTCCAACTATGAGTTCTATGAAGAGTGAAGAGGGAGGAGGCATTGGTAAAAATAAACGACAAAGCATGGTTCAACCATTGGCTCAAACAAGGTTACCTACTATCCATAAATTTATTTGGGATATATGTTGACAAGCTAGAAGAATGGACAAACAAATTTGGAGATGAAGAGGTCCACTTCACCAAGTATGTTGTAAAACTCCTACTTTATGTCAATGACTTAATTATAATAGCAAAGGCAACACAAGATTTAAGAGATCACCAATGGGCTATAAAGCTAAACAAGTAGGGATGCAGGTGAACATAAACAAAACCAAAATTGTATTTTTTTCATTGAAAAGGAAGAAGAAGCATTTAAACATTCAATTTAAAGGGGAGTCTCTTGAAGTGGTTTCAAAATGTGAGTATCTTGGCCTCAACTTTCACAACAATCTCAATTGGGACACATGTAGGATGAAAAATATGAGGTTGGAAAGCTCTTTATGTTCTTCAAAATAGATGTAGGAATGTAGAGTTATGGGGTTGGGAAAACACCAAGGTCATCAACTTTCACAACAAACCCAACTAGGACACATGTACAATGAAAAATATGAGGTTGCAGAGCTCTTTATGTTCTTCAAAATAGATGTAGGAATGTAGAGTTATGGGGTTGGGAAAATACCAAGGTCCTATTTTAGTTACTTGTCACAGTGGTGGTGTTGTATGGTTGCGAGGTATGGGCTAGTGAAATATCAAGTTTGAAATGGAGGTAAATAGAAAGGATCCAAAAGCATCTAATCATAAATAGTTTGAAAATTAAGGCTTTACTTCCCTATGAAATTATCTTTGAAGAGACAAGAATTTTCCCTTGTCTATGCCCAAGTTATTATGTTACTTGCAAAAAATAAAAAAATGAAGATCAATAGGTGGTCTAGAGTTGCAAGAGATGAAGAGTTGCACAAAAAGAACACATGGATGAAATAGAATTACAAATGGATGAGTAGATGAGACATTAGCTGAAAGGAATGCCAATATTATAACAAAGACATAAAAATTATGTGAATGAAAGGTCTAGAAGAATGGTGTGGAGGAAGAAAAAAGGTAGGAAATGACAACACTATATTACAAAGTTCAAGTTGACTTACGAGCGTTTAAAAGCATATATAAGGGTTAAAATCAAATGAAGGGAAAGGATCCTAGTTGCTCAACTAAGGACTAAGCTCCCATAGGCTCAGATGTGAGATAGAAAAATGAACAACACCTAAGGAAGAGTGGGAAGAGAGGGTTTGTACTTTATACACCATAAGGGCAGTAGAAACAAAGGTGTATTTCAGCTTTGAATGTCTAAGGTACATGGAAATCTGAGCCAAATGTGAGGAAAGACTAAGAGTTGGTTCCATGATAAAATTATTTGAGAAAAACATATTAAAAGGATTGAGAGAGTTGCTAACTCAAATCTATGAGAAAGAGTAGCCTTCTAAAAATATCCACAAATCTTTAAAATTCTAGAAGCAACCAATACAATCAACAACCCCATAATATAACTAGCAATCACATGTTGGTGTGCAATCGGTACGCTGAAGAGTTGTGGAAGCTCAATTTCCATGTAATTATGTGAATGATGATTGTCTTGTATCCCTATGGCCCATGTCATTAGCTAGCATTGAAAGAACTTTGTGGTATTTAATAAATCCCATGAATCAAAACTTGTGATCATCCATAGTCACCTTTTGAATACACTTTTTTACAAGATCATCTCTATTGGTTGATGTATCCATAGTCTTCACCTTCACCACATGCATCACCAATTACATACAACACAAGCAACCAATCCATCTCATCTAAAAGCAATTATGGGCTCCTACTCAATCCTAACATTTTATTAATATTCGATACACATAGGCAATGAATGCTTTCAAACCTATAGGTGTTATTCATTCGTATGCAGTGATATTTACTAAATTTTGATCCCAAAGCTCTCCTTGCTTTCCATGTGTAGAGACGAAGGTATAGGGCAAAATGAATGGGCATGATTATTTGAATTGTCTTGAATCGCTCTAGTAAACTTTTAGTTGTTTATCTCTCAAAACAACTTGTGTCATCTTTGGATCACTGGCTTGAAATGAACAATCTCTCTCTCTCTCTCTCTATATATATATATATATATATATCTTGCTCTCTTCCCCTCTCTATTATTCTCTCTTCCTCTATCACTTTATCTCTCCTCTCTCTATTAGTGTGCAATGGGTAAGTCGAAGAGGTCTTAAAGGTGAACTGTTTGGTCCTTAAGAAAATGACATGTGCTTAATGTAGCTCCCTATGAACACTGCAATCTTTAGATTGTTCGCATGAAATGATTGAGAAAAAGTTGATCACTCTACATTTAGGCACCAAGCACCACTAGTTAGATGCACATTCACAATTTGCAAGCCACTTGACCACACTTTAAGTAGCGCAAGCTTCATGTTATAAAGCTTCATGACTTCTTACCTTAAAATTGATGGGGAGAGCCCTTAGTGTATAATGTTAAATCTTGCAAGCATCTGAGTCTATCCGTGTGAAGATACATGGACCAATTAGTAGTTGATGTATCAACAAGGATGTCAATGTAGGCTAATACCTAGTATGGTGGCTATACCTTTGATAAATCCTGAACTAATGGGAAAAATTTTAATGGAATACTAAATTATTTGTAATCAACATGCATGTCCTTTTCTTGATTTTTTTGAGGCACATATGTACTATCCTTTAGTGCCCTTATCCTTCTCAAGATAAAAGGCTTTTGAGAGATTGCAACCACTTTAACCAAAACAAATTTATTTTTACATTCCCAATAGATTTCATGGAAGAACGCTTTGAAGATGCCTTAGTTATTAGCATGTTTTATTTTTAAATCAAGATGAAAATAAAGAAAATTGGACCAGGAAAACATTGCGAAAGCAACTCGTTTTCTCTGGAACTACCATGTTCTCAGAGGTGGCAAGTTCTTGGTAACATTATCTACAAAAAAATTAAAAAAAAAAATTTCATAAAGGAGTGAAATTTTCTTGAAAAGCATATAGGAAAGGGGTGCAAAAAGAATATGAGATACAAAAGACATGATTGTGCCATTTGTTATCATGTACAATCTATTAGGATGTATTTTCACCATTACACATTCATTTCTAGTACAATTAATTCTAATGAATAGATCAATTGTATTGGAGGTGGTGGGTGGCATCAAATTTGCCAAAACACTCCAAGGAAGCTAAAAAACTCATCTTTAGGCTTCCTATACACTTGTTTGAATTGGAACCATTTTTTTTTAAAGAAGAAAGCCCTCAACTATAAAATGACAAACAAGAGTTGATAAATAATAGAGAGTAGCTCTTCATCTTACTTTCCATGTTAGGCTGAAAGAGAAGAAAACTACTCTTGATTTGCATGAAACCCTAATCCATTTGAGTGAGGAGCCTCTTAACTACTATAAAGTTACAGTCAATGTTGTCATGGATGGCGACCCTACCATTTTCTATGTTCTGAGAAAGTATCTTTTTTTCTTAGGCACAATTTGACGTGGGTGATCATAGTGGATGACAACCTTGTCACATATGTGCTTCATCCACGCCGTGTATTTCCCATGACTTTCTTTGTTGACAACTTGTATGACAAGGAGTTCCCTAGCATTGTAAGCTTCTTCAAGGTTGTGCAAGATTATGAATATATTAAGGAAGCCAAATGCCATTATGTAGTCATGGATCCTAAGTTGTTAAGGCCGTTATGGTTGTTTGCTTGGTTGCTTAGCTTTAATGGTCTTGATGCTATGTTGAGGTTAGATTACCCTTAACCAGAATATCTTGCCAAGCGAAAATTATGGTATTTAGTGTCCTACAAGTTTTAGTTCACAATCACAAGAACAACTAGGTTGAGATCTTAGCCTTTAAAATTGTAGTTTGTGAAATTATTTTATTAATTCGATCTCAGAGTCCCAAATTTGGGAGATTAAACAATTCAGTTGTCAAGCTATTAGGTAAAGAATGGTGGTTGGTAGATTTTTAATTTGGAGTCTTCGAAGATGTAGTTGTACCCAAAACCTATGCAAAGATTATGTGAATTTATATCAAGCAAGGTTGGCCTAATCTCAACCTTCAAAATTGTATTTCATGATTTTTTTTTTCGTTATTTCGATCCACCGAAATTTAGAGGATTAAACATTTCTTTTATGAAGCTATCAATAAAAAATGATGGTTCCACAAATATACAAACTCTAAACCCCCAAAAATTTGAATTTAATAAAAAAACTCAACATCAAAACATAATTATAATGATAATCCATAAAAACTATTTATTAATTTAATCACAATTTTAAAAAAATATTACAAAAAATTTTGTTGATGTTTTTTTTCTTCCAAAGGATGGCTAATAACATGTTTTTAAATTTAATTAGGCCATACTACCTTTCAAATAGATAGTTGAAATTAAGGAAGGCGTCCCATGGAGCTGCTAGAGGATCTATTTTTGTGGAGCAAAGGGTCTCATGAAACCCAAAAAAAATGCTATAGCATAAATTAGAATATTTTCCTCCAAAATAGGAGTAGCTATTTTTTTAGGTTGTCAATTTTGAGTAGGTGCATTTGAGGTGGGGTTGAAACTTTCCTCCACCATGTTAGGGATTTTTCTACACTCAGTCACTTCTGGATTTGTTTCTTGTCTCTGATTCATCATCTGTTACTCCTTCATTATCATCATCTTCATGAACATAGTAACAATTCTTTTGGAACCTTGATCTGTTAGGATTTGGCCTTGAAAATCTTTCTGGACACCTTGAGGCAAAATGACCAATCTTATGCAGTTAAAACACTTAAAAGGCAATTTCCCCTCATACTTACCGGATCCTCTTGGCAGTCTTTTTGCAATAAGGGCTTCAAGTTGAGCAGCTTCTGCTTCATCTTCTTCCAGGTCTTTTCTTGCTTTTTCATACCATGATAGTTTCCTTGAAGAGTTCTCTCCCAAATCAAACTTTTGTTTTCCTTTTAGAGAGGCACTAGCTTTGAATGCATATTCAGTCTTGGGGGGGCATCTCCAAACTCAGTCAATTCAAATGCAGCCAATTTACCAACCAATTGATCTCTTGTGATACATGAAATAGATTTGAATTCTTCAATAGCAGCAACCTTGTACTTGTAAGAATCAGGAAGGGATCTGAGAACTTTGCCAACAATCTCATCTTCATCCAAGACTCCACCAGCACATCTAATGCCACAAAGAAGCTCATTTACTCTTGGCATAAATGTAGTGATATTTTCATCTTCTCTCATCTTCAGATTTTCAAATTTTCCTTTCAGACTCTGTAGCTTGGCACATTTAACATACTTGTCTCCATGCAGAAGTTCCAGTTTTTCCCAAATCTCAAAAGCAGTTTGTAGGTCAATAACATTTGTCAGCTTTGAGTCAAACAAGGCATTTAGAAGAGCTTCTTTAGTCCACAGATTATTTTCAGCATCTCTAATTTCATCTACGGTTCTCAGACCATTCTGTGGAGGAGTATATTTCTTTGAAGCCATGATCCAATACGGCATTCCCATACATTGTAAGTGACATTCCATGCGACTTTTCCAAAGAGTAAAATTGGTTCCATCAAACCTCAGACTATCCTTCTTGTAGGACAACATCCTGGATCTCCTCAAGTAGTTAAGCTCTTTTAGAGGAACTTAGCTCTAATACCAATTGTTAGATTTAGGACAAACAACTGAGAGGGTGGGTGAATCAGTTGTCTGAAACTTTCTTCCAATTAATTACTCAAATCCTTTTCTTAATTCATCAGCATAATAATAAGTCAATCATGGAGCCATAATGCAACAAATCAAGAATAGAAACACATTAACACATAAGACACCAAGATTTTTGACGTGGAAAACCCGGTTAAGGGAAAAACCACAGGGTGGCTAACCCAAGATTGTATTCTCTGTTAGAAGAATAGAAAGAATAAAATGGCACATGCCAATTAGGGCTCACTGCCTAAGCACACTGCTCACAAGAGGCCCACTTCCTACAAGAGACACACTGTCTATAGAATGATAAGTATTATACTTGTCATACTTGAACTGAAGAATAGCATCTTCACCATGCTTGAGTCAGTTCCATTTAAGCACAATACTTCTGCTCTGCCTTTCACTCTACTCCTCTCTATACCACACTCATCTCCACAAGACACTTTTGAAATGACCTTACAACTCTTTATTTATACAAGGCATCGACTTAGGGATAATCATCAAAGTTGGCATACATTACAGAGCAAATACATAAATACAACATGACTTATTACAAAAAGACTTCATGCGGGTCAACACGATGTCAACCACACAGATCTGAGACTTCAATCCTTCTTTAGGAACATGCCATTCTTCATAGAGCATCTTCAAGATCATCCGCAGGAAGTGTAACTCATCCGATCGACCAGACTAAGGAAGAACATCATCATCCAAAAGTAATTCTTCAATTACTAGCTCAATCTTCAATGCAGACTACCAACACGAACTAGACACAATCCAAAGACCTCCACAAGCTTTCTTGAATCACCAAGAACATCCACACTACTTTTGCTTCCTGAAATCATCCTCTCCTTCATTCGGAACCTCAAGAACACAATCTGGCATCACTGTCATATTGGAATAGATGCTTGCAGACCTGCAGACCACGAAGCAATTGAGTTGACACTTCACATTTACTTCCTAAACATTCCACCAAATCCACAGAATAGGATATTACATTTCCGGATCTCACCAGACCTATCTGTATCACTCTGTCACCTCTGAATATCTACTAGAACTGATTTTACTTAAGTGGTTGTAACTTCTTCAAATCTTCATGTAAACCTCTGAGATCTTTATTGGATCATCTTAAGACACATATATACAAACCCTTTGAAGCGCATCCTCTAATCTTCATCTTAGCTGGGATCTTTAGCTCACTGTCATCACTGTTCTTCTCTGTTCCTAATTAGGACTAATTTTCTCAGTATCCTCAACACACCTTATCCAATCCTTATCATTAATGCAATAGGAGTATGTTGACATCAATGACAACACCGGTTAGGCCCATACTTGCAACAATCTCCCCCTTTGTCATTGATGGCAACATATGATGTGAAAAACTATTTTAACCATCAAGACAAGAACTTCTCCATACTGTCACAACTCCCCCTATCAACAACAACCATTCACATATCTTATCTTTCTTTCCTGCTCCCCCTTTGATTAGTAATTACTTTTTTTTCACATGTCTTCTCTCCCCCTTTGACATCAATGGCAAAGGGCACATACTTGCATCAATTCAGAATCATACCAGCTGCTCCCCCTGAGTGACAGCTTCCCAAACATTAATCCGGACCACAAGATATGACTATGATATCCATCGAACTGACGCACATTAGTGCACCTTAATTCAAAACCGGAGGGGTAATAACCCCTAACTTCTCCCTGAGATACTCAAAAGAGTCCTTAGTTAGAGGTTTAGTAAAAATATCTGCAATTTGATCCTTGGAAGGCACAAACTCCAATCTGACTTCATTCTTGTTCACTTGCTCTCTCAAAAAGTGAAACTTGATGGATATATGTTTGGTCTTTGAGTGCAACACCAGATTTTTTTATATGTTAATTACACTTGAATTATCACAGAAGATTGTGATAGGTTCTTCATACTCCACTCAGATATCTCTTAGCATTTGCTTCATCCACAATACTTGAGTGCAACTACCTACTTCTGCAATATATTCTACTTCTGCAATGGACAGAGATATTGCCTCTTGTTTCTTGCTCAGCCAAGAAACCAATCTCTTCCCTAAAAAGAATGCTCCACCACTGGTACTCTTTCGGTCATCCACATCTCCTGCCCAATCCACATTTGTGTATGCATGAAGAGAAAAATCATGATCTCTGGTATACCACATTCCATACTCAACTATCCCTTTTAGATATCTAAAAATCCTCTTGATTGCCATGACATGAGATTCTCTAGGATCAGCTTGGAATCTAGCAACAAGACCAACAACATTCATAATGTCAGGTCTAGTTTGAGTGAGATACAATATTCCTCCAATCATTGACCTGTACTTTTTCTGATCAGCCTTAGGAGAGTCATCATCTTTTCTCAATTTACATCTAGTTGCCATGGGAGTATTCATTGGTTTTGAGTCTTCCATCCCAAATTTCTTCAACAATTCTTTCACATATTTGGTTTGAGAAATGAAGATTCCTTTCTTTGTTTGAGTGATTTCTAGACCCAAGAAGAAATTCATTTCCCCAAACATGGACATCTCAAATTCACTTTTCATTTGATTTGCAAAGGTTTGCATATACTATCTCTTCCTCCAAAAATGATATCATCAACAAACACTTCAACAATCAAGATGTTTTCATGATCAATTTTGAAATACAAATTACTGTCAGCAGTACCTTTGTTGAACCCAATCTTCAAAAGATGCTTATCCAATCTTTCATACCAAGCTCTTGGGGCTTGCTTGAGTCCATACAGTGCTTTCTTCAACTTGCAAACCATATCACCATGATCAGACAATTGAAATCCATCCGGTTGCTCAATGTAAACTTCTTCTTCCAAGTCACCATTCAGAAAAGTAGACTTGACATCCATCTGATATACTTTGAAGTCCTTAAAGGCAGCAAAAGTAAGAAATAATCTGACTGCTTCAATTCTTGCCACCGGAGAAAAAGTTTCTTCAAAATCAACTCCTTCTACTTGGGAGTAACCTTTGCAGACCAATCTGGCTTTGTTTCTAACTACTTCACCATCTTCATTCAGTTTATTCTGGAATACCCATTTGGTTCCAATCACATTCTTGTTTTTAGGTCTGGGAACAAGATCCCAAGTGTGATTTTTCTCAATTTGCATCAGCTCTTCCTTCATTGCTTTAGTCCAGTTTTCATCATTGCAAGCTTCACTTACTATCTTAGGTTCAATATTTGAAATCAAACAATGCTCTTCTGAATATTGAGTAATCCTTCTTCTTGTTTGAACACCTTTGCTTTTATCACCTATGATCTAATCTTCAGAGTGATTCAGTCTTACATACCTAGGAATTTTGGTAGTTTCTTGCACTTTTGATTCTTGAACAGGTTCATTCAAACTTATCTCTTCTTCCTGATTTACCGGATCAGTCTGAATCTGAATTTCAGAGGGAGCTTGGACTTCTTGAACAAAAACCTCATTTTGATCATCTTCATCATATTCATAAAACCTTGAGGGTTTTTCAATACCTTCATCAACCTTCACATTTGTACTTTCTACAATCTTCCTTAATCTCTTATTATAACACCGATATGCTTTGCTTTGAGTAGAATAACCCAAGAATATTCCTTCATCACTTCTAGCATCAAATTTTCCTAGATCTTCATCTCTTTTAATGTAACATGTGCTACCAAAGACTCTGAAATACCTCACAGTGGGAGTGATGCCAAACCAAAGTTCATAAGGAGTCTTACCAGTATTGCTTTTGATTTGTACTCGATTGAGAGTATGGACGGCAGTGCTTACAGCTTCTCTCCAATAGATCTGAGGAACATTTGCTTCCATCATCATGGTTCTAGATGCTTCCTGGATGGTCCACTTCTTTCTCTCCACTACTCCATTCTGCTGTGGAGTCCTAGGAGTAGACAACTATCTTTTTATTCCATGTTTCTAACAAAATTCTATGAACTCACCGGATGTGAATTCTCCACCTCTATCAGACCTTAGACATTTTAATTTTAATTTGGTTTCATTCTCTACCATAGCCTTGAATATTTTAAATTTCTCAAGAGCTTCTGATTTCTCTTTCAGAAAAGTCACCCACATCATCTGTGAATGGTCATCAATTAATAACATGAAGTATCTATCACCTTGCACACTCCTGATTCTTGTCAGACCACATAGGTCAGTATGAACTAAGTCCAATAATCCGGTAGAAGATTGTTCTTTGCTTTTGAATGAGATTTTGCACTGTTTACCCAACTAACATTCTTTGCACAAACTATTTGAAGGTTTCACCAATTTTGGAAGATCTCTTACAGCCTGAGTGTTTCTTATCTTGATGATATTATCAAAATTCACATGACACATTCTCCTATGCCATAACCAACTCTGATCAATTTGAACAAATAGACAACTTTTACCAGTACCAACCAAATGGAAGATATTACCTTTTGTTTGAGTACCGGATGCAATCTTTGTTCCAGAACTTTCAAAGATCTTGCATTTTCCATTCTTGAATCAGAGATCATAGCCTTTGTCCACCAACTGTCCAACACTGAGAAGATTGTGCTTCAGACCTTCAACATACAGTACATTACTAGTTTTGTTCTTTCCATCAAAACAAATGGTTCCTCTTCCTCTAATTCTGCCAGCAAAGTTATCACCAAACTTTACCACTCCTCCTTCATACCTTTCCAAATCTATGAACTTATTTTTGTCACCTGTCATATGGTGAGAGCATCCACTGTCAATGACCCAATCATCCTTTTCTTCAACTTGGGCAACTAGAGCTCTTTCTACAATTTTATGATTGACAGATTCAGAGGGTGTTGGATCTTCTTCCTTGATGGAAATAAACACCCAGTCACTTCTAGATTTGTTTCTTGTCTCTGATTCATCATCTGTTACTCCTTCAATATCATCATCTTCATGAACATAGTAACAATTCTTTTGGAACCTTGATCTGGTAGAATTTGGCCTTGAAAATCTTTCCAGACACCTTGAGGAAAAATGACCAATCTTATTGCAATTAAAACACTTAAAAGGTAATTTCCCCTCATACTTACTAGATCCTCTTGGTAGTCTTTTTGCAATAAGGGCTTCAAGTTGAGCAACTTCTGCTTCATCTTCTTCTAGGTCTTTTCTTTTTTTTTATACCATGATAGTTTCCTTGAAGAGTTCTCTCCCAAATCAAACTTTTGTTTTCCTTTTAGAGAGGCACTAGCTTTGAATGCATATTCAGTCTTGGGGGAGGCATCTCCAAACTCAATCAATTCAAATGCAGCCAATTTACCAACCAATTGATCTCTTGCGATACCTGAAATAGATCTGAATTCTTCAATAGCAGCAACCTTGTACTTGTAAGAATCAGGGAGGGATCTGAGAACTTTGCCAACAATCTCATCTTTATCCAAGACTCCACCAGCACATCTAATGCCACAAACAAGCTCATTTACTCTTGGCATAAATGTAGTGATATTTTCATCTTCTCTCATCTTCAGATTTTCAAATTTTCCTTTCAGACTCTATAGCTTGGCACATTTAACATACTTGTCTCCTTCATGCAGAAGTTCCAGTTTTTCCCAAATATCAAAAGCAGGTTGTAGGTCAACAACATTTGTCAACTCTGAGTTAGACAAGGCACTTAGAAGAGCTTCTTTAGTCTGCAGATTATTTTTAGCATCTCTGATTTCATCTACAGTTCTCAGACCATTCTGTGGAGGAGTATATTTCTTTGAAGCCATGATCCAATACGGCATTCCCATACATTGTAAGTGACATTCCATGCGACTTTTCCAAAGAGTAAAATTGGTTCCATCAAACCTCGAACTATCCTTCTTGTGGGATGACATCATGGGTCTCCTCAAGCGGTTAAGCTCTTTTAAAGGAACTTAGCTCTAATACCAATTGTTAGATTTAGGACAAACAACTGAGAGGGTGGGTGAATTAATTGTCTGAAACTTTCTTCTAATTAATTACTCAAATCCTTTTCTTAATTCAGCAGCATAATAATAAGTCAATCATGGAGCCATAATGCAACAAATCAAGAACAAAAACACATTAACACATAAGACACCAAGATTTTTGACGTGGAAAACCCGGTTAAGGGAAAAACCATGGGGTGACTAACTCAAGATTGTATTCTCTATTAGAAGAATAGAAAGAACAAAATGGCACATGCCAGTTAGGGCTCACTGCCCGAGCACACTGTTCACAAGAGGCCCACTGCCTACAGGAGACACACTGTCTATAGAATGATAAGTATTACATACTTGAACTAAAGAATAGCATATTCACCATGCTTGAGTTAGTTCCATTTAAGCACAATACTTCTGCTCTATCTTTCGCTCTACTCCTCTCTATACCACACTCATCTCCACAAGACACTTTTGAAATGACCTTACAACTCTTTATTTATACAAGACATTGACTTAGGGATAATCATCCAAGTCGGCATACATTACAAAGCAAATACATAAATACAACATGACTTATTACAAAAAGACTTCACGTGGATCAACACATTGTTGGCCACATAGATCTGAGACTTCAATCCTTCTTTAGGAACACGCCATTCTTCATAGAGCATCTTCAAGATCATCCACAGGAAGTGTAACTCATATGGCCAGCCAGACTAAGGAAGAACATCATCATCCGGAAGTAATTCTTCAATTACTAGCTCAATCTTCAATGCGGACCACCAAAATGAACTAGACACAATCCAAAGACCTCCACAAGCTTTCTTGAATCACTAAGAACATCCACACTACTTCTGCTTCTTGAAATCATCCTCTCCTTCATCTGGAACCTCAAGAACACAATTTGTCATCACTATCATATTGGAATAGATGCTTGCGGACCTCCAGACCATGAGCCAATTGAGTTGACACTTCACATTTACTTCCTAAACATTCCACCAAATCCGCAGAATAGGATATTGCATTTCTGAATCTCACCGGACCTATCTGTATCACTTTGTCAGCTCTGAACATCTGCCAGAACCGGTTTTACTTAAGTGGTCGTAACTTCTTCAGATCTTCATGCGGACCTCTGAGATCTTTACTGGATCATCTTAAGACACATATATACAAACTCTTTGAAGCGTATCCTTTGATCTTCATCTTAGCTGTGATCTTTAGCTTATTATCATCATTGTTCTTCTCTGTTCCTAATTAGGACTAATTTTCTCAATATCCTCAACACACAGCTTATCCAATCCTTATCATTAATGCAACAGGAGTATGTTAGGCCCATACTTGCAACAGGCTAGACATATTTTTCTTTTATCTTTCTTTCCAAATCATATTTTCCTTTTATTTTTCTTTTAGAGTTGCCTTAGCATAGGCCTAATGTTTATAAATTCATAGCTTCTATGTTTTTTCCACTAGTTTTTTTTCCTTGGTCAGCAATAAACCCTAATTCCTAGGAAGAGAAAAATCTATTATAAAGAATTTCACGAGAAACTGAAGCCTTGATGTAATTAAAATCATTTATTTTCATTAAGTAATCTTTTTTACTTAAGAATCAGTGATGTACAGTAGTCGTACATGTTCCTCTATAATTTGTTGACTAAGCATTAAACTCATTCAGATTGTTCAAACGAAAGACGAGCCTGAAATGATTCACAGTTAAAAGTCAGTTGCAGCCATCTGTAAATTTGAATTGAAATTACCTGTTCCCATCAAGACAGCTCTATCAATGGCCTTAATTTATTTTAGTTGTGGACTCATGACATAAATTATGTAACAAATACATGCATGTTTTCTATTTTCCAAATATTTTCTCTCCTCGTCCTCCTATTCATGTGGACAAAGTAAATGCAGAAAGCATAAATATTGAACAAATCACATACAATGTGTAGGTATGAGCAGGTGAAGTAGTTTGCTCCTACTTTCCACATAGATAAGAGTAAGTGGATTTGAAGCTCATTTCCACCTTCACAAACATGCAAAACCTTGGAAATTTGCTTTTAACAACTGACAATGGCATATTTTGGCTGATAGGCCATTCTATATGTGCACACATCTTGTAACTGCCAAAAATTTGGTAGTCCTTCAATTTTTTGGTTTTCCAAAATAAATAAAAAAAATTAGGTAATGAAGAACAAGTGGCGGCAGTTTCATTCTCTTTAGCTCCTTAATTCAACTTCTTCTTGCCCTCTCCACCTTTTATCTCCCAATCTTTCCCAAGATTTGTGTTATTTTCATTAGCTTTATTTTAATGCCTGCTCCTTGATGTCTCCACTCTTGGTCGTTGGTATTCAAAGATTGCAATCTTCCTTGAAGGAAGTCGCAGTCTTCACTATGAATCGAGGGGAAGATCTATTTATTTATGAGCTAGTTGTTGCCATTATTCATCTTTGATTCATGATTTGAACCTACATTTGATGACGTGAGGGCAGTGATTGAAGGTGTTGGTTGGGGCGATTAAAGCCTTTCCAAGGCGTGGCTAGGCGTGCTGTCTCAACCCTGCAAAGAAAGGCACTCAAATTTGCCTTGTGGATGGCATGTGGCCTTGCAAAATAGGACAAGAGCTTAAAGTATCACAGACGCAGCAATTTAATCTAATTTTCAACAGCTTGAAGTATCACTGTGGTATTCGGGCTCTCTCTCCTATGGTCGACTCAAAACACACATAATAATTTTAGTGTTTCTAATCTAGGGTTTTACCTCTATCATTCTTCCTCCAGACATTCTTCTGATTCATACGCAATTCTAACTTAATCTATTATTACTTTTTCTATTTTTTGAAATTTTTTTAGATTAGATCAATTTTTGATAATGGTAGCATAGGCAAATCCCATACAGTTGAAGATATCTAAACATGTGAGCAGGCGAATTTCACCAAAAGTAGCCACCAACTCTGATCTCATCTTATACAATAACGACTGCACTCATCTCCGGTGCTCAATCTATGTACTCAATGATGGTTAGCCCTCTGGATAAGGCCATTAAGAATGTTGATTATAAAACGAGCAGAGAAACAGAATAAAGATAGAAAAATAAAGAACAAAATAAGAGACATGAATTTATAGTGGTTCGACAATTGCCTACATCCACTCTCAAGCAGGGAATAACTTATTCACTATTTCTTCCATATATTACAATACACAGCACCATATTTTTATACACCTTCAGCAGTTTTTTGCAATTATTATTCTGGCACCGCTCAGCCAACGCCCAGCCTAGCATAGTAAAGGAATCATAAAAAATGGAACGGTGGCAGAGTCATCATAACGGTTGGGCTTCACCACCCAACAATCACCCCCCTAAAGGCCAACTAGTACAGCCATGCACAGTGACATTCCCTGCGCTTCCATTTTGAATCTTAGGTCACAACCAAACCTTGAGAATATTTTGATTTTACCAAACTCTATTCCAACACACTCTAAATGAGTTTTCTCCAAATCAAATTAGAGTCAAAAACATCTTCAAATACTACACTTTCAGACACAAGCTTACTTGTCCACGGCTCCATTTGTGGGCAAGTAAAATCCTCCTTACACACCGCGCACTCGGAGGACCAGTCATAATCAACATGCTTCTCCATAATCTTCACCACCGGCATGGCTTCCAACGCCTCTTTCACCACCGGCGCAGTCTTGTAATAGTTAGGAGCATTCTCCTCGCTGAGATGCAACTTCAGCACCTCCACATTCTCCAATTTATAGGTTACCTCCATATCATAAGTCAAACATCCATTACTCGTACCTTCTCCCTCTGCTGAAGAAGCTCCGTCAACCAACAAAGGCAAGCCTTCCATGCTATACTCTGCTTCCACCACAGTTAGCAATAACACTCCACACTTCTTGCCTCCAATCTTGACACTAGTTAGTTCCTTAACAGCTCACTTTGCTTTAGCAGCAAAAGCATATCGCACAAAAGCATAGCCCTTATTCTTCCCATACAAATATGAAGCGAATCCCCACAAGGCCATAGTTAGAGCCATGCCTTTCTCCAGGGTGGATTTCTCGCCATAGATGAGCACTCCCAACACTTCATTCACAGGAATAAAAATAGCTATAATGATACCACTAAACAGAGAAGTAGTTAAAAAGATGACCCCAAAAATCCCAATATAGAAGAGTTGCCAACAGATAGCGTTCCACACCAAAACCATGCAGAACTTGAACTACCCCATGTCAGAAGCCTTGGCCTCTCTCCCAACAGCCTCCTTATCATTTGTGCTTTGCATGTCACATCTTTATCCTTTTCTACCTCTTTATCCTTCTTCACTTCATTTTTAGCTTCATTCAAATTAGCTTCCAACTTGGCCTCCGCCATGACAACATCTTCGCCAACTTTTTCATCTGATGCTCGAACTGGGATCTTCACCTGAGAATCGCTTTTCCCATAAGCTTCTAGAAAATCTTTACCTTCCTCCATTGAAGCCCTAGCAACATCCAAATCCTCGCTGGCCACTACTGCCGGTTTAGAAGCCTCCATCAACTCCATTTCATAGGAAAGAGTCACATACTCCTCAGCATCTAAATAGATAGGAGTATCACCAAATCTAACCTTTTTTCTGAGCAGCCACACCACTTTTTATTTTTTGCATCTGCTCCATGATACTGCCAGGTTCCAACATACCAAGAAACTCCTCAATAATAGAATCAGCTTCATCATTTAATTCACCCAAAAACATCTAATTAATAGCTCCCACTTCATCATGACTCTCTTCATGGCCATGGCACATAGACATGAGAGCTTGAACCCAATCATCCCAGTTGGGGCTCTCTTCCATTTTTGCTCACCTTTCTTCACAACTCGTCCTTGGTTCTAACCAAGCTCTGATACCAATTGTTGATTATAAAACGAGAAAAGAAATGGAATAAAGACAGAAAAATGAAGAACACAATAAGAGACATGAATTTATAGTGGTTCGGCATTTGCCTACATCCACTCTCAAGCAGTGAATATCTTATTCACTATTTCTTCCATATATTACAATACACAGCACCATATTTTTATACACCTTCAGCAGTTTATTGTAATTATTATTCTGGCACCCCTCAGCCAATGCCCAGCCTAGAATAGTAAAGGAATCATAAAAATGGAATGGTGGCAGAGTAATCGTAATGATTGGGCTTCACCACCCAACAAAGAACACCATCGATAGGATTAAGAAAAAATGTTGCAAACCCAGAAGAGCCCATAGTCAGACTAAATTAAACCCTCTTTTATACCAGTAAGTTCTCAACTTAGATTTGTAATAATTTACACTGTAACAAATTTTAGTATATAGTATTAACCAAAAAACTTTGGTTTTGTAGAGGTTCCATTAGGGAAGAAATTATCCCTTCAACGCTTTCTCAAGAAAGGGAAAGACAGGTAAATTTCAGCTTCTTGATTGATTTGTATGGCATCTTTGTTGTTATCACCTGGGAAAAGAACAATTAATTAATAATATCTTATTGTTAGATAGAACATGTGAGCCCCCTGTGATCTCATATAAAGTTGTTTGATAATATCAATGGAAAAAACTATGTTGATAAATTAAAGCTTTAGTTTTCTTGAGAGAGCTAATTTAGAAGGTTAATTTGAGATTGTATTTAAACAAAATTATAGCTTAAAATTATCTCACATTTTTTTGCACAGAAAATTTGTTTATAAGCTTTTATTATTTTTTTTCTTTTAGCTATTTGAAGATGGAACCACATAACCATCATTCAAACCAAAATCATAGCAATGTCAAAATCGTTCAGAAATAGCCAAATCTACCAAAGCCACTATAGCAAGATATCTTATTCTTTTAATTTATTTTACTAGACAATAAAATAAAACTCAAGAGATTTTGCTCTTCCTTTCTCTAGATGGATGCATGTGCATGCCTATGATTTTTTACAGAGGGTTTTTTGAACCTTCCTCCTACAACATGCAATTCACATTATAATTAGGTCTGAACTTGGAGAAAATAAATTAGTTAGAAATTCTAAAAAATAAATAAGTAAAATTGCAAACCAAATAGAAACAAACAAGAGAAATTACCTCAGAGGCATTAAGGTGCACTATGGTATTCATGGAGTGCACGATGGTATTCATGGAGCTTCTTCCAGAGAGTCCCCTCTCAGATTTATCATAGAATAAAATAAAGTAAAATTAAAAAAAGCTAAATGAATAATTTCTTGTGAATGAAATGTATTTTAAGTTTTAAATAATTACAAGTTTTCAAAATAGAAAAGATAATTATTGCTTTATTTATTATTTGTAGATAATTTGAGTTAGTTTTTTAGTAACAATTGCTTTATTATTATTTTAAAAATATGATCATGTTTTTTTTTTAATTTATGAAGTGTTTTTTTTTAATTTTTTTTAATTATATATAGGTTATGATTATCCTTAAAATTAAATAAGATTAAATTAAAGATTTATAAAAGATTTTATTGATAGATTTTAAAATTTATCATTTCTTTCATTTAAAATAAGGCAAGGAGATTATTTAGAATAAAACAATAAAATTATTAATTTAGGTTAAATTTGATTTATTCAATTCTTGCATACAATAATTTATTTTATTTTATTTTAAATTTAAGAATATAAATATTTAGATATCACTTATTAAAGGTTAAAATATTAGATGTATAATAATACGAACTATTTTAAATATTTTATTATTAGGTAGTCTTAATTAAATCTGTGTATTATTAAAAGATTGAACAAAGTAAAAAGTTAAATGAAAAATATGTCTAGGAAAAAATATATCTAAATGTAAACAATAGTTATAATTTTTATACACTAATTATTTAACTTAGTGAATAGAATTAAATATTTACTTTTCCCTTTATAGGTTAAAAGAGTAGTATTAGTTGAGTGAGGAATTATTAAAAAAATTACTCTTTTGTAAAAAATAGGGAATTGTTAAAGAGTTTATTCTTAAAAAATTTATACGTCTTAGAAAAAAAAGAACATTATAAAATTGTATCCACAATATTATTTTTTAAAGTTTTTTTAATAATTGGTTGGGATTTGTTTTAATATTCTATTCTAATGTTAGTTTTATATTATTGGGTTAATAGCAGTGAACCTTAACTTAATCTCACATACATTGTATGTTCATCATTTTTTATTTTAGTGTTAATTAATTTCATTATAGAGTTATTTTGAATTAGGATTTTAACTTATTTTACAAATATATTGTACATTTCAAATTGATTAAATATATCTATCTTAATGGATATTTCTAACCCATTTACATTATGTTATTAGGGTCGGGGTGTTTCTACTAAAATGGTAGAGCTAAAGATGAAAGACGATGTGGAGCAAGTTCCTTTTCAAGAAACCTTTTGACTTCCTCCAATGAAGAAGTGTAAGAACAGACACTTCAGGCCTTAGCCATTCTTGCAAACCACGCTTTTTGCTCCCACAACTTTGAAGCCATCCCTCATGATATTATTTTTGATTTGTTACCTTTCTTCTATCGTCCTAAAGGTCCTTTTAAGCTCTTTTGGCTTGCCCTAAAAGCAATCGTATACATTGTTTGTTGCAAACCTAGTCACACAGTTAGTACTTTTACAATTGTGAAGCCCCTTCTTGAAATAGGGGAAGACCTTTCACACACACACACACACACACACACACACACACACACACACACGTGCATGCACATAGAGTGAATGCCAGCATTGATTCACACACATAGTGAATGCTAAAGTTAACTCCCAAAGTCACACAAAGATAATGAACATCAAAGTTAGTTCAAACACACACACATGCACTTCAAACAAAGTGAATGCCAAAATTAACTCTCCACACACACACACACACATCCACATTAGACAAAGTGTGCAAAAATTAACTTTTCACACACACATAGACATGCATGCACATCTAGAGTGAATGTCAACATTCATTCACACATTCATTACGATTATTGTTAGGGTTAGGGTTAGCATTAGTGTTAGGGTCAGGGTTAGATTTATAGTTAGGGTTAGTATTAGAATAAGGGTTAGGGTTAGTGTTAGGGTTAGGGTCAGGGTCAGTTAAAATTAGGCTTAAGGTTAAGGTCAGAATTAGGGTTATAACTATGGTTGGGTTAGAATTATGGTTAGGGTTACAATAAGAATATGTCAAATTTTGTAGGATGCAAGAATGGTATCATAAATCAACATTGTAGAGTTCAAATATTCATCAAACACATATTTTTAAGGCATGCTTCAAAAAGTATTATTTTAATGAGAGTTGAATTGTAAGTATTTTTTCCATCCTTTTAAAATTATGCTTTATAGTTAAAAGAATCAACTAATCAAATCATGATGATACGTTACAAAGAATAGTTAGATTGTGCATATCAAAATGGCCAAAACATAAAATGAACAGTGCATATCAAAATATAAATATATACTATTTGGTGATAGGCCTATAAATGTTTGTGCCTATCAGCCATTTGATAGCACCTTTGGTGCTTTTACTAGTTTATTGTTGTGTAATATAGAGCTCAAACGCAGTGAAGATTTTTACTCATTATTGATGTTTAGATATATGTATAGACATGATGTGCCTAGTCCCCAAATTTGGATGTTTCGGCGGCAACTTGGATGCTCCACGATTGCCCTTGTTCCAGTTGTTCCCCTCCACCTGGGCTTGCCGCCACCCACACTATGTACGGGCACTAGTTTCTGATCTCAAACGTTGCTGCCTTCACTTTCATTTCTGCACTCAAGAATAAAATTGTTAAAGCGTCAAATGCTCTAATTTAATCAAACATTAAGCGTCATATTGAAGGACGGTAGTCTCTATCACTCTACTTAAATATCATCCACTTCAATGGTCAAACGATCGATAGCAATTTTACACCTCTTGTCCTATTTTTATTGGCCAAAATTGACCTTTGACCATTGAAGTGGATGATATTTAAGAATAGCCAGTCTCTATATCTAAATAGTATTGTTAAAAGTTACCTTGGAGAAAAAACAGAGAGTGTTGTAACGAGAGCAATCCAAATGATTATCACTCTGCCCATTGTTAACAACTGAGTGCTCATGCTCGTAGAACGAACGTTTATTCATAGGAAATCTGTGGCATGTAATTGACTTTCACATCATTCCTAATCTCTGTTTTTAAAGTTTAGATCTAATTTAAATATCAGTCAAACAATCAATAGAGAGTTTACACCTCATTCACAACAAAAAGTGGTAAATATTTGTCCTATTTTTATTGATCAAAATTAACCTTTAACTATTGAAGTAGATGATATTTAAGAATAACCGATTTAAACATAACACATACGAACCACGAACCATGGTCCTCCACATTCATATATCTTCTAGACGTGTCCATCAGCTTAAACAACACACTCTAAGCAGTGATTGTTGACGTGGCAAAGTGGGGCCCTTTTAATTTCTGTTTCTCCCGTTCTCACATCGACCTTCAGCAATGATAAAACTGCCATGGTAAAGGTAAAGTTAAGCTCTTTTAAAACTGTTTCTCCCGCCCAGTTCCTCAAACTCACGCTACAAAACTTTTGCGGATGCCTGCAAAGTGTTTGATTGCAGTGTACAGAAGACATGGTTTCCTTACGACTCATGAGGCAGTCGCACTATTTAACCATATGCAACAAACAGGTCTCCAACCCGTTCAGTTTATATTTGCCAGTGTACTCCAGCCGGTGCCAAAATGGGAGCTTTGGAACAGGGTATGGACATCCATCAAAGCATAAAGGATGGAGGAGTTTTGTCATATGATGTAGTTGCAACCGCTCTAATAGACATGTATGCAAAATGTGGAAGCATAGACAACAAACGTAAATTGTTTGTCAAAATGCCTCAAAGAAATGTGGTCGCATGGAATGCCATGATTGCAGGATATGAACTGAATGGATTTGGTGACAAAGCTTTAGAAACATTCAAGCAAATGAAATTGGCAGTTGTAAAGTCAGCACCCTCCTCGCCTATGCCAAAATCGGAGCTTTGGAATAGGGTATGGACATCCATCAAAGCATAATCAAAGGGGGGTATTTGTTAGATATTTTAGTTAGAAATGCTCTAGTAGACATATATGGAAAATGTGGAAGCATAGACAAGGAATGTGAACTGTTTAACAAAATGGCTCAAAGAAATGTGGTCTCATGGAATGAGACATGATTGCAGGATATCCATAAAATGGATTTTGTAAGGATGCTTTCAAAATGTTTGAATTAATGAAGCACTCTAGAACATATCCTAACATTATAAGATTTGCTCGTGTTCTATGTGCATGCAGCCATTCAGGTTTAGTAGATGAGGGTTGTACATACTTCAATCACACCAATAACTCGTATTGCATTACACAATACAATTGATCATTATGTGTGCATGGTTGACCTTCTTGCCAGTGTTGGGTATCTTGAGGAAACCCTAAACTTTATCATTAAGATGCCAGTTAAACCTGTGGTGGTTGAGTGAATGTGTTTTCTTGGTGTTTGCAGATCACATATGGATATAGGCTTAGGAGTATTTATAGCAACGATGCTTTTTTATTTGGATGCTAAAAATGTTGTGACTTATGTTCTTCTCTCAAACATCTATGCATGAGTGCGTAGGTGATGGGCAGGGAGTGTGAGGTTCAAAAGGTAAGGAGATTGATAAAAGATAAAGGAATTAAAAAGATCCTTGGATGTAGTTGGATTGAAGGCCATAAAATGGTATGTGCTCTTTGTGTAGGAGATAGATCGCATCCACAAACATGAGATCTATGCAAAGTTGGAGAAATTGGCTTGGGAGATGAAGGTAGCAAGGTATTCTCCACATTCAAGACATTTACATAGTGATGTGGAAAATGAGGAAAAATAATTATTTCTCTGCCACCAGAGTGAAATTTGGCAATTGCTTTTGGTTTTTTAGACAAATCCCCTAGAACAACTATTAGAGTTGTTAAGAACCTTGAGTATGTGTTGATTGTCATTTTACAACGAAATTTATCTCCAAGATTGTTGCAAGAGAAATTGTTGTGAGAGATGCAAATTGTTTCCATCAGAATGTTCTTGTGGAGATTATTGGTGACACTAAATGAAGTGATATGAAGGATAGGATCACACTATAATAATGTGCACCATGTCAGATCTGTACTAATAATGAAGGAACAAGTTTTTATTTTCAGTTTCTAGAAATTTTTCTGGGTTTTGTTTTTGTTTTGAATATTTGGCACTCTAGACTATGATGATGGCTTCGTAAAATTAGATGCATAAAGTGCAATGGAGATCACTACTTATATACACTGTTGGAGTATCTGTCAAAGGCATATTTTATGATAACATGGATGTTTAATTGAATTTTTTTCATAAACCTACATATGTATGAAATGAAAAGCTGGAGGAGGAAGTGGAGAAAGAGGAAAACAAAAGGTGAGGAACACTTCAAGTAAATGGAAAGATGCTTGACCACTAGGAAATGGGAGAGGAGGACTCACAATTACCCTTGCCATTTTGTATAGGTCTTTTGTTTGGATTAATTATATTATCTTTTGCCTATGTTAGGTTAACCATTTAATTGCACATTCTAGATTCAATATGTAAATTTATTTAAGTGTATGTAGATTTTTGTGTCATTTATTGTTAGATGTTTCTAATGTTGTTTCACATCCCTTTGCATGGTCAAATAGCTAATAAATATGAACTCACAAATATTTTCAATTGAATTTGATTTCAATCCATTTGGTTTTAATTAGAAATAAAACAATATAATTTAGATGGACCATGATGAATCAACTTTTCTCCTATAGCATATCTTCTTCATCACATGATGAGTCATTACATGTCTCATCTAATTCATGTTCTTACACTCCTATTAGACACCATGATCCTTCTTTACCTCTACATGATAGTATAGCATCATCATATTATTCTCCCTTTACTTATAGAGACACTTTGGAAACCATTTATTATGACACTAACTCAATCCCTTATTTTTCTTCCCATATGACCTCTTCCATTCTTACACCCTCATCTACCTTACCTCTCCCTCCACAGCTTATTCCCATCAACTCACATGTCTCAAGCTATCATATTCCTCCATCTCCACTCATTATTATGACACACTTGATGCTTCACCTCTTCCTATCACTATATCTTCCTTTTGCATTCCTTCTTTGCCTAGCCTTTGATGAGTTTGCTACATCTACTCAATCTTCTGTACACATAACCTATCATACCTCCTCCTCTTAGACTATTATTGATTATCTATTACCCCAATCACTCAATGTAAATCTCATCACCACTTTACCTCAAATCATAAATTATCAATCTTCTGACATGGATGTTTATCCTACCTCTACCATAGCTTGTATTCACACTACTACTCCGCCCACTAATGCAAGATCCACCCCTTGCATACCTCTAATAGTTTGAGGATAGGATGCCTTCTCACTCACATAGCTAGATTATAATTAACAGGCCCTTGACAATGCACTTAACTACATTTATGTCCATCCTAGCATACCTCTAGAGCAACTCTCTTCCCTCCTTTCACCTATTAACAATATGTACATAATTTTCTCCACATCCAAGCTTCCACCTCCATCTGAAACTCATAAAGACGTCCCACTCATTATCACTAAGTATTACAACACACATGCATTAAACAGACATTTGTTGATAATGGATTTGGCTATAATATTTTCACAACTCAATTCTTAGAAAAGATCAACATTGACCTCAATTCTATAAAATAAAATGAACATATATGTTAGGGGATTTGACAATATCTAGAGAGATGTGTGGTAGAATTATTCTTCCTATCAACATCAACCTAGTTACTTTTGATACATTATTCTATGTGATGCTAGGTGAGTTATCATTTAACATTTGGGGAGACCATGGATCAATATGCATGTCATACATTCTACTCTACATGAATCATTGAATGCACATATTATGATAAAGTCTATACCATTCACACTGAATCCATTTAAACATTGTACACCTCTTTAACCATTTCAATATTTAGCAATCAAGTTAACCTACCGTACCTTCATCTTGCTCTACTTCCTAACCCTTCTCAACCACCTTCTTCTCCTATGTTGCATCTTTCTCCTTCAAGAGTTCTAGCTCTTCTTCCTACTCCACCTCCATGTGCTTCTAGATCTCTTCTTTGGATTCCTCCTATGCCCCCATCTCATCCCCCACCTCCTTTTACTTTTCCTCTTAGAGCTAAGAGCCCTTTCCATCCAACCCTTAAGATAGTTTGGCAGAGACTTGCTTCCTTTTCATATCTTCCCCTTCTTCTTCATGCAATCCCTACTCTTCTTCCCTCCATCATTCTCCATCTACCACTCATCCTTCTAATTTACCTTACTCCTACTTATATTCAAGATGATGCTCCCAATTCATAGCATGCCTCTCCGTCAACCTTGTACACCTCTATTGTTTCTCATCAACCACCTTCTATTCTACCTTAGGAAGAGATTATTGATGATTACTCTTATCCTGTATCTTAAGTCTCATATAGTTGATTCTCCTCCGTCACCTCCACCTCATGTTACTTCTCCTAGCCCACCTCCACTTCCTTCTACACAATCTCCATCATCCCTTCATACTATTCCACCTCGACCCTATAATATGTTTGCTAGCATCTCCAACATACTTATTCTCACGCCCACCCTTGCTCTACTAGTCAATGTGGATGACCTTACTAATATCTTTTTTAGATGATTATTTCATGGCCAACAAGCCTTCACCTAATTGATCTTAAAGGTCCATGTCACTATTTTCCTTTTGGGTAGGTGCATGGAAATGGGGGACCAAAAGGGGGTCAAAAGTGGCCACTTTTTTTTTTGGAATCATAAAAAAATGATCTTGCATGAGGAATTGAAGATAGCCACGCTCAAAATTAGAAGATGCGATAAGAACAAGTTTTGTAGTGCTCCGAGTCTAGTTTCAAAACTACTATTTTTTTCTAAGAATGGTGCATATTAAGAGGTTCAAATAGGGGGAGCACACAAAGTTCTCTTGTTTTTGTTAGAAAAATATAACATAGTGTCTAGTGTGCTCCCCCTAAAATGTCAACTTTTTTTAAGTATTAGACAAATCGCAATAGTGGAAAATTAGCTAACACCATGCAGTTTATTCTTGTTGTTTTGTTAATTTTTTAATGAATATACAAATTTTTTATGAATTTTCAAAGTGGACACGTCCTGAAAACATGAAAATTTGAGAATGCTCCCCCACCCCAATCTTTTTGAAAACTAATCAAAATCCAATTTTTTTCAATGTGTATAGAATTGAGTCTAGAATCTAAAAATGTAATTTGTTTTAAATTTTGATAAACGTGTAAAAAAATGACACCAGAAATACTAGACATAGGTTTTCTGAAGAAAAAAAACACATTAGCAAAAGAACTTAAAGATGGAAACCTTAATATATTAGATTAGATTTTTGAAAAAAATACATGGTCAAAAAGCTAATAAAAAACTTGAAGTTGTCCTATCATTTTTTGTGTTGACATTGAAAAATGTGTAAACCATAGGGGGAGCATGCACAATATTTGGTCAAAATTTCTAACTTTTGTGAAAAACACATCCTTGGTGTCCAAAAGCTCTCTCTCTCTCTCTCTCTCTCTCTCTCTCTCTCTCCATTTGACTTCTTTTCCACCTCCTCCCTTCTTTTTCACTTCTTAACCCTATCTTTCCTAGTTTTCCTTTAGATCCCACTAATTTTTCCCTATTTTACTATTTTCCACCTCTCCTCTCATCATTCTTCCCAGAGGATAGGGAGGAGACAGAGGGAAGAGATAGGGAGTGAGGGAGATGTCCAGAGACATAGAGAGATTGAGGGGTAGAGGGATGATAGAGATAGGGAGATAGAGTTTTATGGTTTCTCGGGTTTAGGGTTAGGGTTTAGAGGCATTATTTAGGGTTTAGGTGGAGAGAGAGATAGAGAGTCCAAAATAGAGGTTTAGGGTTTAGGGGTTAGGGGCATTATTTAGGGTTTATGGGTTTAGGGTTTCTCAGGTTTAGGGGTTAGGTGTTAGGGTTTAGGGGCATTCTTTAGGGTTTAGAGAGAGATGGGACCTATAGGAAGAGATAAAGGAGACAGAGGGGAGAGATAGGGAGATAGAGAGTGAGGGACATGTCCAGAGACATACGGAGAGAGATTAAGAGGTAGAGAGATGATAGTATAGGGAGATAGAGGTTTAGGGTTGCTTAGGTTTAGGGTTTAGGGTTGCTTGGGTTTAGGGTTTAGAGGCATTATTTAGGATTTAGGGTTGCTTAGGTTTATGGGCTAGGGTTTAGAGAGAGTGAGAGAGAGAGAGAGAGAGAGAAGACCGATAGGGAGAGATAGAGGAGACAGAGGGGAGAGATAGGGAGATAGAGGTTTAGGGGTTAGGGGTTTAGGGTTGCTTAGGTTTAGGGTTTACTCAGGTTTAGGGGTTTAGGGATGCTTGGGTTTAGGGTTTAGAGAGAGAGGACCAATAGGGAGAGATAGAGGAGACAAAGGCAAGAGATAGGGAGATAGAGAGTGAGGGACATGCCCATAGACATAGGGAGATAGATTGAGAGATAGAAGGATGATAGCTCGATAGGGAGATAGAGGTTTAAGTTTTCTTGGGTTTAGGGGTTAGGGGTTAGGGTTTAGGGTCGCTCGGGTTTAGTGGTTATGGTTTAGGGGTTTAGGGTTTAGAGAGAGAGGACCGATAAGGAGAGGTAGAAGAGATGGATGGGAGATATAGGGAGATAGAGAGTGAGGGACGTGTCTAGAGACATAGGGAGAGAGATTGAGAGGTAGAGGGATGATAGAGATAGGGAGATTGGGGAGAGATAGGGAAATAGAGGTTTAGGGTTGCTTAGGTTTAGGGTTCAGGGTTCAGGGGCATTATTTAGGTTTTAGGGTTTAGGGGTTTAGGGTTGCTCAAATTTAGGCTTTAGGGGTTAGGGGTTATGTTTTAGTGACATTATTTAGGGTTTAGGGTTTCTTGGGTTTAGGGTTTAGGGTTTAAGGTTTAGAGAAAGAGGACCTATAGGGAGAGATAAAGGAAACAAAGAAGATAGATAGGGATATAGAGAGTGAGGGAGATGTCCAAAGACATAGGGAGAGAGATTGAAAGGTAGAGGGATGATAGAGATAGGAAGATAGGGGAGGGATAGGGAGATAGAGGTTTAGGGTTGCTCAGGTTTAGAGTTTATGGGTTAGGGTTTAGGGTTGCTCAGGTTTAGGGTTTAGGGGTTATGGCTTAGGGTTTAGGGTTTAGGGGAATTATTTAGGGTTTAGGGGTTTAGGGGTTTAAGGTTGCTCAGGTTTAGGGTTTAGGGGTTTAGTGTTTAGGGTTTATGGGTTTAGGGTTTAGAGAGATAGAGAGGACTGATAGGGATAGATAGAGGAGACAGAGGGGAGAGATAGAGAGTGAGGGAGATGTCCAGAGATATAGGGGGAGAGATTAAGAGGTAGAGGGTTTATGGTCTAGGGTTGTTCAGGTTTAAGGTTTAGAGGTTAGGGTTTAGGGTTTAGGGAGAGAGAGTGAGGGAGGGAGATGTCTAGAGACATAGGGAGAGAGATTGAGAGGTAGAGGGACAATAGAGATAGGGAGATAGGGGAGAGATAGGGGTTAGGGGTTAGGGTTTAGGGAACTTAGACCTACCCTAAGTGATGCAGAGGCATCCACACTATATCATCCGCATATAGCATGAACGTCTGCAGGCCAACCTCATCATCATCATCTTCGCCATCATCATCATCATGTTTCGGCTTTACTCTGTCAGCATCATGTTTCGTAAAACCAACAGCATCATCATATTGCGGGCACTCGCAATCATCCTCCTGCCGACTACTGTTCACCTCCTCCGCTTTCCTCCTAACATCATCATCATGATGTTCAGCGGGCGCACACATCCTCCGGTTGCACTGTTCATCGGGTGCCGAATACTAGCGACCTCATCATGATATTTAACATCACCTTCGTCAGCAGGATATTCAACCTCCAGTTGCTCCCAAATATCCTGATGACGTTCCGCTTCAACAACCTGCCTTCGACGCTCCACTGCCCGACGATACAAGCAACTGCAGCATGATATTCAACAGGATAACGAACATCCGGTTCTTTCCATTTATCCTGATGATGATGTTAACACAACTTCCTGCTACGGACTTCCGCCGATACCTTAACACTTGACGACAGCAGGATAAACTCGCACAGGGGGATACCTCAATATCCTGATGACGATGACGTCATATCCTGATGACGATGACGTCACCCGATATCCTGATGACCTTCTCAACACTTAGTCGAAAATCCAAACTTTCTCTTCCGCATCTACTCCCGATATGCGGATGTTTGGCACTTCCGATATGATGATCCTGATGCCGATACACTCCTTGGCTCCTCCTGCTGATGATCACCCCAACAAACTCACTCTTCATGAAATCGACATCATCATGCTGATCTCCACTTATCCGGATGACGATGCCCGAACTGTCGGCAGGATATTTCTGCAGATATCCTGATGATGCCGTTTCGGCGAATTTCTGCACTTAGCGAAATCTCACTTCGCCGATCCACCAGGGATGATCCGATCCAACCTCAGGGTGATCTTCAACACTCAACTTCTCAACTTGACCTAGCACATGAGGATGCTAGGCTTCTCAGCATCTGTCGACCGCGATCCTGCACACCTGCATGCAAACAAACAAACTGCCATCTAACCTACTGTACATTACCATTCCACCGATCAGGTGAGTCAACCGGTGGAATGGATCAGGAAATCCATGAAAAACTCTCAAACCCGCGATCGATTACAGGAAGGAGATCAAACAGAAAACAAAACAGGATCTTTATTGATTCACAGATGTAATACAATATGATGTTCCTCACACAGAACACTCAACCTCCTCTACGCAACACTACACTGATGATCGATGAATGATCTACAATCAACCGATCTCAAGCTTATAAAGATTTTCCTACGAGTACTACTGACCCGACTCCAAGCGGCTGGGAACTCTCCAAGCGGCTGGGAGATCCCACCGAACATACATTATGACAGCTGTTATAACTAACTAGCTAAAAATAGCAAAAGCCTGGTCAGCATGATCTTATCCTGATCAGCATGACCTTATTACATTCAATTTGGTCTAACAGACCTTCTTGGAAACACCAACAAGACTTAAACTACTAACTGCCTTATCATGACCAGCTGTCAGGTAGGTGCTCCTGCACCATATATGGTGCAGGAGCACCTACCTGACAGCTGGTCATGATAAGGCAGTTAGTAGTTTAAGTCTTGTTGGTGTTTCCAAGAAGGTCTGTTAGACCAAATTGAATGTAATAAGGTCATGCTGATCAGGATAAGATCATGCTGACCAGGCTTTTGCTATTTTTAGCTAGTTAGTTATAACAGCTGTCATAATGTATGTTCGGTGGGATCTCCCAGCCGCTTGGAGAGTTCCCAGCCGCTTGGAGTCGGGTCAGTAGTACTCGTAGGAAAATCTTTATAAGCTTGAGATCGGTTGATTGTAGATCATTCATCGATCATCAGTGTAGTGTTGCGTAGAGGAGGTTGAGTGTTCTGTGTGAGGAACATCATATTGTATTACATCTGTGAATCAATAAAGATCCTGTTTTGTTTTCTGTTTGATCTCCTTCCTGTAATCGATCGCGGGTTTGAGAGTTTTTCATGGATTTCCTGATCCATTCCACCGGTTGACTCACCTGATCGGTGGAATGGTAATGTACAGTAGGTTAGATGGCAGTTTGTTTGTTTGCATGCAGGTGTGCAGGATCGCGGTCGACAGATGCTGAGAAGCCTAGCATCCTCATGTGCTAGGTCAAGTTGAGAAGTTGAGTGTTGAAGATCACCCTGAGGTTGGATCGGATCATCCCTGGTGGATCGGCGAAGTGAGATTTCGCTAAGTGCAGAAATTCGCCGAAACGGCATCATCAGGATATCTGCAGAAATATCCTGCCGACAGTTCGGGCATCGTCATCCGGATAAGTGGAGATCAGCATGATGATGTCGATTTCATGAAGAGTGAGTTTGTTGGGGTGATCATCAGCAGGAGGAGCCAAGGAGTGTATCGGCATCAGGATCATCATATCGGAAGTGCCAAACATCCGCATATCGGGAGTAGATGCGGAAGAGAAAGTTTGGATTTTCGACTAAGTGTTGAGAAGGTCATCAGGATATCGGGTGACGTCATCGTCATCAGGATATGACGTCATCGTCATCAGGATATTGAGGTATCCCCCTGTGCGAGTTTATCCTGCTGTCGTCAAGTGTTAAGGTATCGGCGGAAGTCCGTAGCAGGAAGTTGTGTTAACATCATCATCAGGATAAATGGAAAGAACCGGATGTTCGTTATCCTGTTGAATATCATGCTGCAGTTGCTTGTATCGTCGGGCAGTGGAGCGTCGAAGGCAGGTTGTTGAAGCGGAACGTCATCAGGATATTTGGGAGCAACTGGAGGTTGAATATCCTGCTGACGAAGGTGATGTTAAATATCATGATGAGGTCGCTAGTATTCGGCACCCGATGAACAGTGCAACCGGAGGATGTGTGCGCCCGCTGAACATCATGATGATGATGTTAGGAGGAAAGCGGAGGAGGTGAACAGTAGTCGGCAGGAGGATGATTGCGAGTGCCCGCAATATGATGATGCTGTTGGTTTTACGAAACATGATGCTGACAGAGTAAAGCCGAAACATGATGATGATGATGGCGAAGATGATGATGATGAGGTTGGCCTGCAGACGTTCATGCTATATGCGGATGATATAGTGTGGATGCCTCTGCATCACTAAGTGGGGTAGGCATATGTAGGGAATTGAGAGATAGAGGGTTGATAGAGATAGGGAGATAAAGGTTTAGGGGTTAGGGTTTAGGGACATATAGAAAGAGATAGAGAGAGTTAAAAAGAGATAGCTAGAGAGAGAAAGAGTTTGTGAAACAGTAGAAGAGAGGATGATAAATAGAAGTTTATCTAGTTCAAAATGCGCTCATGCTATAAAGTGAGTGGATTTTGAACTAGTTAAAATGATGTCTAACGGCCTGCAAAAAGGCATGCCACATGATTTTCGATGCACATGCTTTGTTTTATTCCCTATTCTGTGCTTTTTCTGATATTGAAAGAGACTTTTCATGATTTTGAGGTTCTCCTATCATTGGTTGAAAAAATTGATGCACTTTTTGTTCTTGTTTCGATGCACAAGATTCCAATTACATGTTTTAAATTCAAATTTGATATTGGAAAGCATTTTTTTCATGTTGTGAGGGATCACAACACTACATTGAATAAACTAACTAGTTTTTTGTTTTACATTGACAAAAAAATGTAATTATGCATGTTTTGTATTATAACTTGATAAATTATCAAATATTTTTTGTGTTCTTTTGACCATTGTGATAGAGTGATATAGAACTCAATACAATGCCAAGGAAATTAGATAAAACATTATAGACAAAATTTGAAGAGTTTACTATGAAACTTTATAATATTTGTAGTAGGAACAAATACATATTTTTCTCTTAGGCTTATTAAAAGAAAACTATATAATTATATTACTAATCTGACTTTTAACAATTTAAAGAAAATATACCCTAAATATGTTGAACTAAATCCATAATTTAATGTAATCATTGTTCAACATTTACTAATTACATAATTATTTACTACTTCCACCTTAAAACAAAATCAACTTTTAAAACATTTGTTCACTAACTTACAAATTAATTACTCACTATAAAATGATAGGATTTAATAAATTAATTAAATTAAACCATTTCTTCTTCAAGAAAGTTAAATGGCAATTAAAAATAATAATAATTAATTTTAAAAATATTAAAGCATTTAAAAAATTAATTTAATTATTAATTAAATTAAATAAACAAGGAAGTTAAATTAATTTAATAAAAATGACAAATAGAAATAAAACAAGTTTTATCTATATTTTTAATTATTTAATAATTGTTTTTCTTTACTATGTTTTCTTTCTATTCTTTTCCACAAAATGTTGTCTTATTTTTCTATATAATCAAACTACCTCAATGATTTTTTCCTATTTTTAAAATGTGTTAGAAAGGTAAAATTGAGATTTAAAAATATCATAAATAATTAAATAATAATTTCCTTTAATATAATTTTCTAAAAATCATATAATCACATGTAAAATCGTAATCTTCAAAATAAAAGAGATAGATAGTTACTAATTCATACATATCTCATAATTGAGAATCTAGGTATGGTTGAATTCGTGTGAGGATTTAGTTAACTAGGTTTCTCATCTTTAATAAAAATATCGAAGAAACCCGGTTTCTAAAATGAAATTTATTAAAGATACCGTGGACTCGTTTTTATGAAGATAATTTTATAACAACCCATACATCCAGTCACAAATATTTGTATATCTCAAAATATCAAATTTGGGTATCACTAATTTTTTTATATGATTAGGAAAAATCAATGATGCACTTGTCCTGAAATTTTCTAAAGAACCCAGTTTTGAAAATAAAAGTTAATGAAGACAGAACATCCTGGTCTTTCTAGGGACAGTTTACCAATTTTTATATAGAAATAGAAAACTTGTTAAATTCACAAAATAAAAATAAAGTGAGATGAAATTATAAAAATTATACATATACAAAAAAAATCATTCTTATATACAAATTTACAAATGGATGTATAATCCAAAATCCTCAACTTTCCAAAAAGATCTAAAAGGAAGAGCTCCAAGCACTTGACAAATAAGAAAATAGAACAACACAAGTCTCTTCAATACAAATCTTCTTTGACAAATCAGATCCAACAACAATTCCTAAACAACAACAAGCCAAACTAGATGGAGTGGCTCGCTCTCCACTCTACTGTAGGGTTGGAATACCAACCCACCCCCGAGCTTGGGAGATTTAACAAGAACTTGTTTTCAAACATTGTAAACAAACACATGGATTTCACACACACAACAAATTTTTCCAATCCCAAGTTGAACTCACAAAAGACACAAGATTCAAATTGGATTCTTAATCAAGGGGAAGAGGGAGAAACCTCCTCTCTTAGGGAAAAATAATAACAACCCTTCAATCTTCTTCTCAACCCAACTACAAACTTCCTTCATCCTTCTTCAAGGAAAGCCCAACTACAAAATTTCACAACCCTTCAAAATGAATAACCCAACTACAGAATTTCACAACCCTTCAATATGTATAACCCAACTATGAAAAATTCACAAGCCTTCAAGATGAATAACTCAACTACAGAATTTTCACAACCCTTCAAAATGAATAACCCAACTACGAAATTTTCACAACCCTTCAAAATAAATAACCCAACTACAGAATGTGTTCCCAAAGAGAGGTTTGTCATCTTGTTGGATCCTCAAAACAATAATTTCCCAAATACACCCAACAACAACTCCAATATAAAAAAACAAACATTCTTTCAACAATTTGAAACCATACATACATAAAAATTATTTTCAAGATGTAGATCCTACCTTTGCCTTCCAAGTTAGGAGAGGCACAAACTAGGCATACATTGTAACTTCTTGAAAACAACAATCCAAAATCCTTAAAATTTCAACAAACTTCTAAAAACCATCCCTAGAGCTTTTTTTGAATCCATCTCCATGGAAACCCCTTCTTTCAAAATCCCATTAAAACAAACTAGGTTCCTTTTTCCAAAAAAACCAAAAAGAATTCTTTAAAACAATAAATCTTAATCCAAAAATAGTAAAAAAAATAAAACAATAAAACAAAAAATAAAACAAAAAAATAAATCTTATCACCACATTAAAGATAATTTATCAACAAATAAATAAATAATAGAAAAAAAAAAGAATAATAATCCCTTTATTGAATAATTATAACATTTCCCTAAAATAAATAAAACCTTGACAAATTTAAAAGACTAATATTAATTCATTTCACTCGAAATTAAAAGGAATAATAATAATATAAACTATGACAATTTAAATCATAGAGCACACACCAAAATTTGACTAAGCCTTTATTCCTTTGGATAGATGGGCTAGGGTTTTTACTAGTTTAACACAACAATAGCTCTTGATAAATCTATGTTTCATATAATTCTTGGCCACCCCCTGCAAAACTCAATTTCAAACATCAGATTGTCTTGAAACATATAGTCGAAGCAACATTTAAATAAACATACACTTATCCATAATTGATCATCTCACATATAGCCAAAATCCATTTAATTTAACAACACTAGTTACTTTCATTTTTCAATAAAAGTGTTCACCAATCTAACATAATCCCATTCACTTAAAAATCAAATAATCCAATTAACAACATCACATAAGTCAAACACTCCTAACCACACATTAACCACATAAATAAAATGTCCAAATCCACGGGCACCATAGTCTCCTACTCTATGCATAATAGTATCACCATAATAATAAAAGAATATAGCTCACTAAATAAAATGTCATAAAATCATAATAAAGTTTCTAAAAAATAGGTAGGCCTTACATCCTCCATCTTGAGCTGTCTAGGTGGTTTCACAAAACAACTTCTACAAAATCTTGCTTTATGCCCATAGTTATTGTAATTGTAGCATATGACATTATAATCTACCAAAGGTGCAAAGGAGATATAGTTCCTTCTTGAGAACCTATAAGAACTCCTAGTCTTGTTCCAACCAACATGTCTTGTTTGAGTTCTACAATCTCTTGCTTTGTGACCAAATTTGTTGCATTATAACATATGATATTGTTATTTCTATTTGGCAACCCACAAGAACCTCTATTCTTGGTCCAATCAAAGTTTCTTGCATGTTTCCAACAACCCATTGCTTTATGTCCAAATTTATTACAAGAATAACAATAACCATAGAAAGAATGTCACAACCTGGTCATTTGCGTTTGCCTTGGAGGAAAGGACTTTTTGAACTTGTCCTTAATATCTTTTGGAGGGATGTAGGTCTTTTGTGAGACTTTATTTTCCTCCTCCTTGTTGTCTTCCTTGTTTATGGGACTCTTGATGGCATGTGCATAACTCTTCGGCTTTTCCTCATTTGTCTTCTTTGATGATTGTGTGGGTTTTGAGATGTGACCTTCTTCATATCCAATAGGTCACTCTTATTGTAATTTGGCCTTTGGGAATTGAGAATATTGTCTAACATCCATACTCTTCTCATTCTTTAGGTCTTTGTTCAATTGAGCACTTGCTTTCTCCAATTCCTTTCTCAAGGAGACAATTTCAAACTCTAACCTTTCACAATTTTATTCCTTTTTCTCTAATTGGATTCTCACTTCCTCTTTTAATCTGGTTTGCTTCTTCTATTTGGAATTTCAAATCTATAATCATCCTCTCTAATTCTTCAAGGTCATTTGATAATTTTGCTTTAAATTCACAATCATCTTGAATTTGCTCTTTTTGGTTCCAATTCTCTTTCCTAAGTTTCTTAATTTCACTTAGGGCAGAAATCAATTCTGCTTCCAGATCAACCACTCCTTCTTCATCATCTTATTCTCTTTTACTCACAAAGTTGTCTACAATTGACATGACATCATTGCAAGTTTCTATTTCCATGTTTGTTCTATTTGTCATCCCATCACCTTTGCTTGCATCTCTATCATTACTTGCATTTGGTATTGTTGGTGCTTGTTGACCTATGCTCTGCTTGGTATTTCCTTTTCCCTTGTTTCCTTTTCTTTTTGCCATATGTGCTCTTATGATCTATCTTCAAGCGGTTAAACTTTTCGAAGGAACTTGCTCTGATACCAATTGATGAGCACATAGTTACATATTGATTCATCCACCCCTCAGTATTTATACTGGGGGGGTGAATCAGTATAACATAAACTTTTAATTTTTCAAACCAACAACCATAACCATATCAATAACACAACATCATTCATTTAAGATCTAACAATTATGCAACACAAGATGAACAGATGATTTACGTGGAAACCCTTACAGGAAAAAGCCACAGAAAAATATTGCTTATATATGAATATCTTTTATAATATTTGTAGGCTCCAACCTACAGGAGACACCATTCCCCTCTTATACAATTTGTGAGCACCAACCCACTAGAGACACCAATCCTTGCTTGTAGATTTCATGAGAGACAATCTGCAACTAAGCACCAACACAGTAAGAGGCACCAATCTATTGTTAAGCCACCAACCTTCTATGGATCTAGATCAATAGCTTCTACAAATCTGATCACAATTCACACAATGTCCTTTCTTCACAAATCTAATCCAAATCACACAATGTTCTTCCTTTCAAATTTGATCCAAAAGATGCACAGTCTCTTTTCATAAAACTGATCCAAAATATAATTACTCTCTTCCTTCAAATATGATCCAAATCACATACCACTTCTTCACACAAAATTGGTCGTAATTTCATAGCATCAACTTATCATAACTTTCTGCACTATCTTTCTTAGCATTCAGTTCTTAATCCTCACATACACTTGTCATAAATATGTTTGCATTTATCCTTCATACATGGCAGCATACACTCTTCAAAAGATAATCTGAAATACACTTCATTTATGCCCCATTTCTTCTCTCAACTCTATTCTAAGAACTCAGAAAATAAAACTTTAATTGCTTTCTTTACATCCACACCATCTCTATGCATTTATATATTTCTCAAGAGATATGTCTTAATGAATATATGTGACTTTTCATAAAGACAACTCCTTATAACAATTTTCAGCCTCTAAACAAATCCTACCTCTTCACAAATCTAATTGTTGCTCTTCTAATAACATCACTATATTTATAAAACAAATCACATATCGTTGTTTGTGATAATCGCACCTCTTCAAAATGTTGACCGCTTGACTTATATGTCTTTTATAATAATATTTTTTGTCTTATTCAAAACCATTTTTCTTATCTTCAATGATCATCCCTTCGTTTATTCACATGACTTGTATTTTATTTAAATAAGACTTTATGATTACTACCTTTAAAAATATATCGTTGTCCTTTACTTCAGATTGCACCTCTCCTCATGGTCTTAATATTCTTGATAGTGATCACAGCCTTTTCTCAATACCAACGTCTCACTTATAGTTTTTATCTTAAATAAGATAATCTTCTTATAGTTTCAATCTATTCTTTGCTTTCAAGTCGGCCACCTTTAGTTAAAGTATATTTAGTTTATGACTCCATAACATATGTTACTTGCAAGTCAAAGTTGATCACTACCTTTTGTCTTTAATTCTAATTGCTCCACTTTCTTCATGCATCTCATAACATGGATTAATCATGCCTCTTTTAGATCTTGTAAATCATAAGACATTGTCTTATTATATATGAGTGTTGCTTTGTATTCGACCTCTTCTTGATATGTAAATATGGGATTGGCCACCATACCAATGATTGTTTAAATCTTTAATTTAAACAATACAATCAACCTCTTCAATTATGATGATAGTCAAATACAATGGGAACATTGGTCTTGATGGGTTATGGCCAAAATGGAGTGATAACTGACTTATAGTCTTCAACCAATAAATGATTTCCTTCTTGCACATTTGGCATCCATGACTTTATTTCTTTGACATCAATGACAACACCTCTTTATCACTAACATGCTTCAATGGATACTTCAATACCTTTGAATCCTTGTACCAACAAACTTTATTCAAGCACCTTCTTGACATCAATGATGTTCAATCTCACCAACAATCTCAGTCTTTTGTCTTTGACAACAATCTTGTCCATGCACTTTTGACATTAATGAAAATATTTACACTTTACATTCAATGATATTGCCTTGCATTCAATCATATTTCTTTGCATTCAATCATATTGTTGTGTTGACATCAGTGACAATGTAACACCCAATTTAGTTTTCACCTTAAAAACAAAGATTAACCAAAGGTAATAATTTTTTTTAAAGTTTAAAGCAGAAAAAAGATAATTTGTTTTTCATTTTAAAACCAAGAAGTTCATTCATCAACTAAATAATAATCATGGAATTATAAGTTATACAAAGGGGTCTTTCCATCTACAACATTATACAATATGATGAATAAAGTTACTAAGAACATTTTCAAAATAGATACTTACCAAAGTCACTACATCTCGATTGTCGACCATCCAAATTCAAGTCTCGGCAAGCCTCTAGAATATAGAAGAGAAAGTATCTTCAAGGAGCTTAACCTCCAACCATAGACCGTCGGTCTCTTGCACACTTTCCTACCCGGAAGTGGCCCTACCCTACTCAAAGAGGATAGACTTAGGATAACCAATGGTGGTAGCCATCTGAGTACTGGTGTTGTGACCTACGTAACTTGTTATCATGCAATCCCCTAGATACCCTCTAGTCAAGCATGACCACTCCATAATCTATGCCATCCAGTCACAATGAACTATCAATGCACTTGATGTAGGTGCACTACCTTGGCCAAAGGATTTGAATATATTTAGCGTTGTGTCAACGTAAGTAGTAAGTTCACCCACCCCAACTCGACTTGAATTAATCGCAATCCTACAGTTACCTATGTATAAGTATAATATAACAACCACGATAACCTCTTGGTGTTTCAACTCATCATGCTTTAACGCATGGCAGTTAGGTTTACTTCTCTCTTTTTGGTTCTTGGAGACATTTCCGTCCATATGTTAAAAGAATGGGATTCTAGCCTACCAGTTAATCAGCTAATGCTATAAGTTTATCAATTGATCTTTAAGTTCGTCCACTACTTTAAATTATCCAGTCAAGAGAGGACACTAAACTTAACAAAATAATCTCGAAAGGGGTTTAACAATAAACCAATTATTGAATTCAAGTAATCGAAGACCCAGAGTTAAAGTTTAAATACTCTTATGAGTCTTCTTTGACCTTTCAAATCCTTGACTTAGTTTAATCATCATACTAAGCATTTAACAATCCTAACTCGTTGTTCCTATTTGGAAGAAGAATGCATGCAATTTTAAACTAAACACTTAACTATAGACTCATTGTGTCTGCTCTAAAACTTCATTATCTAACATGTTTGATAGTTGTAGACCAATAATAATTCTATACCCTCTTTTGATGACACAACAGCTTGAATGTTTTTAAAGCAGAAAGAATTATATACAATATATAAATGGACTATATCTAGATATCTTTCACAACAAGAAAAGTATAACTCTATGTTTGACCAGTTGACATAAATTCTCAACATGTAGAAGATTGAGTAGTTACTCAAACCACAACATACATTCCACACCATTGTTCCCCATTTGTCGACGGAATGACACATTTTTCAAGTCTTTTATTAAACTAGTTGTTTTTGGATATGACAAGACCAACTGTGTATAGTCGGCAAGCCAACTGATGACGCTTCTAACGTCGACCAAGATTAGACTACTGTGGCTTAGGTTATCTTTATTGCTATCAATCGACCAAGACTCAAACTTTTGTGTGCTCTCCACGTATCTTATATATATTTCTAAAGATAAATGAACACAGCTGTACAGTTTTTAGTCGACCGTCGAAAGATGCTTCGAGGAACAAGTATGATACAACTGTGAAGGTTAAGACAGTGGTGTTGTTCAAGGAACAAAAAGCATTGTTTTCATTTTAAAAGAAGTGCAAATACACATGCCATAAAGTTGGTAACCAGTCCACATTTTACATCATCAAAGAAAACACAAAATTCCTTCATATTACACGATAAAGCCATTCCTATTGAGACATTCCAATTCAACCATGACAGTGTGGAAGAAAGAAGAGATGGAACCTGTAGAAGATCTCTGGTGACTATTTAAAATCTGGTTCAATAGCTCGTTCTCTTCTCACCTGATCACATACTCTTTTCCCTCGGCTTCCTGTCAGCTTCTTTTCCCCATTCTGTATCTAAAAACTGTTTCTCTTCCTGCTCTATAACTTGTTCTCTCTCAAAAGAAAAACTCACTTCCTACTCTCTAAACCACGCCCTATCAACTTGGTAACTAGCCCACATGGCTAACCATCTGCCTCCTTTCCACGACCACTACACAGAAATGGTTTGGTTTTCCACTAACTTTGCAGCTGATCCGCAAGGTGGAGTTAACAATATGCGAGGTGGCAGTTTTAGTTTGGACATGATGCCACACTACTCTTAACCGATTATGAGTTTAAATCGAATACATGACTTAGAATAATGGCTGAGCTGACAACCAATCAATAAAGTTTGAAGATCAAGAATAAATAGAATGTTTTGGAATAAAAGACATCATAATAACAACTTGAGTGAACCCTTTGAGCTATCGCCTGATTACTAACACCATTAAAGAATAAAATAATTACTCCTTAACGACTATTTAAATATAACTAAATATGATTTACTTATTACCATTACAATATGACCAATGGTATTACACTCGACGGTCTCAAAGATTTAAAACATTATTTAAACCTTTTATTTTACGATGATAATCCACAATAGAAATAATTCTACATCCGTCGAATTTTGCAAGTAAACGTTTACATCATACACTCGTAGAGCTTTATGATGATGATGACGATTGGAGCATAAACACAATACAAGGTTTGGGGTCGACTTTACGTACAACTTTTGACTTTTACTCCGAACCACTAAACAAGACACAACATACAACACATTCTCAAGTGTATACATTTATATATATAAAAATATATCGGTCGTCCATATTTGATGACATGATTCAGAGTATTACGACACAGATGTTGATTTCCCATACTCATTACGACAACTACGAAAGAAAGAAAGACCTATTCTTAAAAACCTTGACATTCTCATCCAAAATTGACTTAACCTGAAATCAATACTTATCTCGAGGGAACTAGGTTTATCTACCTGGTGTTCATTTTTAGTGGCAAGCACCCATGAGTTATTCCAGAGTCTATTCTCTCTTTCTCAAAGATACTTTCTCTTCTTTCTTCTTGGTGAACATGTTCCATCTATTCCTGTCATTAACAATCTCACATACAATTTGTGGTCAAAGTACCAATGTTCTGATCAAAACACATTTACATCAAATCATTTCATTTTCATATCGAAAAGACATTTTAATTCATAACATCAGATTGATCATAATCAAGTAAAAATCCATGATTTCATAAAATTAACCTTTTCTAATCATATCATCATTTTCTATGATGTTAAACATATCCACATAACTGTACTATTTAAGAAAAAGTAAATAGTAATACTAAATCCAAAAAGGGGATGTAACATATCTTTCCCCTATAGAATCATCGTCCCCGATGATTGAGTTTATCAAGCAAAATTTTAACATCAAAACAAGATTTTATATTTTAACATTAATATTTTTGAAAAGATAAGGAAATCTTTGGTGGATGTAATTATAGTCTTCCCAAGTGGCGCTATCCTCGCCATATTGGTCCCACTGAATTTTGCATTGTAAAACCTCTCGATTACGCAAACAGAGTTTACACATTTCGAGCACCTTAAGTGGCTTGATCACAACCACTCCTGGCTCTTGTATCTGTAAAGAATTCCATTTAAGAATGTGGTCATTACCTACAAAATATTTCTTTAGGTAAGAAACATGAAAAACATTATGCATTTTGGACAAGGTTGGAGGTAAAGCAATTTTGTAGGCCACTGGATTGATAATCTCAAGGACTTCAAAAGGTATGACATATCAGGGAGCCAACTTTGATGATTTACCAAACTTGATTGAGCTTTTATGGGGTTTTACTCGCAAAAGAACTTTCTTGCCAATAAAGAATTGTCTAGGCACCCGTTTGTTATCTGCATAACTTTTTTGCTTGTCGTTGGCTTTCGCCAACCTTTTCCTAACCATTTTCACTTTTTCCTCCATATCTGCTAGCATTTCTGGTCCAATGCTTATCCTATCTTCCAACTTGTCCCAGCTTATAGGAGTTCTACATTTCCTTCCATATAATGCTTCAAACGGTGCCATCTTAATGGCAGAATGATAGGAATCATTATAGGCAAATTCAATAAGAGGTAAATATTCCTCCCATCTGTATTACTGGTCTATGCAATACATTCTTAATAGATACTCTAAAACTTGGTTAACCCTTTCTATTTGTCCATCAGTTTCAGGGTGATAAGCAGTGCTCACATTGAGTTTAGTCCCTAATGCTGAAAATAAAGTTTGCCAAAATTGGGAGGTTATTCGAGCATCTCTATCGGATATAATCTTTTCAAGTACACCCCATGCAATCTAAATATTTCTTGCACAAACTTTCGAGCCAAAATATGAGCTCCATCTGTCAAATTTCCAGGAATGAAATGTGCTACTTTAGTTAGTTTATCTACTACAACCAAAATTGCATCATGTCTATTCTTAGACATTGGTAACCCTTGAACAAAATCCATACTAACAACCTATCATTTCCATTCTGGAATATCATGCAGGTATAACAATCCGGTAGGATGTTAGTGTTCTGCCTTCACTCTCTGACATTCCAAACAACTTGCCACAAACCTTGCAGTGTCACTTTTCATTCCTTTCTAGAAGTATAGTGGTTTAACATCAGCTAAAAGTTTTGTTACTCCTGGGTGTCCAGAATAAGGTGCACAATGAACTTCCTTCCAAACAAGGTTTCTTAGTTCTATAGAATTAGGAATGTAGATTCTTCCCTTAAATCTCATTAATCCTTTTGACTCAAAATAGAATCCATCATATCTTGGATCTTTGGGGTTTATTTGCAAAGCTTGCTTCACCTGCTCGTAATATTCATCTCCAGGTAAACTTTGCAATACTAGATCTTTAAAATTAGCATGAATAGAGATTATAGAAGCTATATGTCTTCTTCTACTTAAAGCATCAGCTACTTGGTTTTCTTTACCTTTGATGTAAGTAATCTCAAAGTTGTAATCTGATATTAGTTCTAACCACCTCCTTTGTCTTGCATTGAGATAAGGTTGTGTAAATATGTAACAAAGACTTTGATGATCTATTTTTAGTATAAAAGTCTTTCCCAACAAATAATGTCACCACATTTGAAGGGTGTGAATCACTGCTGCCAATTCTAAATCATGAGGAGCATAGTTCTGCTTATAGTTTTTTAACTTTCATGATTCATAGGCTATTACACATAAATTTTTGCATAAGCATGCCTCCTAACCCTTCTCTAGAGGCATTGGTAATAACCTCAAATTGTCCTTCAAGATCAGGGACTTTCAGAATTGGTGTTGTTGTTAACTTTTCTTTTAATAAATAAAATGCCTTTTGACATTCACCTATCCAAACAAATGGTTTCCCTTTTCTCTGCAAAGAAGTGATTGGACTAGCAATACTTGAGAAATTTAGAACAAATTTCCTGTAATATCCGGCCAATCCCATAAAACTTCATACTTCTAAAACATTGGAAGGTACAGGCCATTCCATAATAGCCTTTATTTTAGCTGGGTCAACTGATATCCCTTCTGCTGATATAGTATGTCCCAAATACTGCACTTCTTTCTGAAAGAAAGTGCATTTCGAGAGTTTCGCATACAATTTGTGTTCTCTTAAATGTTACAAAACAATTTGAAGATGTTGTCTATGCTCCTCCTCATTTTTGGAATATATCAAAATATCATCTATGAAAACTAGGACAAATTTATCAAGGCAGTCTCTGAAAACACTATTCATGAGATTCATGAAAGCGGCTAGTGCATTAGTCAACCCAAATGGTAACATAGTAAACTCATAATGACCATATCTTGTTCTAAATCTAGTCTTGTGAATATCTTCATCTTTCAACCTCAACTCATGGTATCCAACTCTCAAATCTATCTTAGAAAATACTGATGCACCACGCATTTGGTCGAATAAATCATCAATACGTGGCAGTGGATACTTATTCTTTGTCGTTGCCTTATTTAGCATCTAATAATCTATACATAGTCTAAGGGTTCCGTCTTTCTTTTTGACAAAAATAACCAGAGCTCCCCATGGTGATACACTTGGCCTAATTAGACCTTTAGTCAATAGCTCCTGCAGTTGAGCCTTCAATTCCATAAGTTTAGTAGTGGTCATTCTATATGGAGCTTTAGATACTAGCTCAAATCCTGGTTTAATATCTATGGCAAAGTCAAAGGTTCTTTTTGGAGGTAAGCCTGGTAGTTCCTCAAGAAATACATCACTGAAATTGCGAAGATAAGGATATTTTTCCTCAAAAGTTTGCTTCTCTAAAGCTTCCTCTACTAGGTCCATTTTAACTGCAAAAAGTTGACATCCCTTACGCCTAGCCCGTTTTAATTATTTTGATGAAATAGGCCTGATCCTTATTTCCCTTTGAATACCCTAAAAATTAACTTTGTTTCCTTTATCATCCAAACACTCAATTGTTTTATAAAAACAATCCACCTTGGCCCTATTTCTCCACAACCAATTCATTCCTAAAATGACGTTGTAGGACCCTAAAGGTGCTACATATAAATTTACCTAGATGGAGAAGTTTGAAATATCAATCTTAGCTTCAAACAAACATTGCTCTACCTAAGCCTTTGAGTGATTTGCATATTCAACTGTCCACAGTTTTGACTTAAAACCAACTCTTCTAGAAAATTTACTTAAGACTCTAGATGACACAAAATTTTATGTTGCACTAGTATCAATCAGAATAGAAACAGGGACTCCAAATAAAGTACATGTCATCTCAATGGGAGTAATCTAATACTCAGCTTGTCGATTGTCAAGGGCGGCATGAATCCTTTGTTGAAACACTTCCTATTATGAAGGAAGTACCATGTTCCTATCTGTCTATTCTGCTTTTTATTAGGACAACGATTGGCATAATGATCTCCTCCACATGAAAAACAACCTCCAATTGGTCCTCTCTTCTCGGATGGTCTACTCAAAGCTTCATCGTTCCTCTTAAAATTGTCATTTTTCTTAAAGTCTTCATTTCTTCGTTCATTACCAAATCCCCCTTTGTTTTTTTGATTTCCTTTATCATACCTCTTGTTTCCATATCCTTTATCATTATTCCTTTTATACATCTAATCATTGAAGTTCTTATCAAATCTCTTACGCTTCTTTTCATGATAAGTAGAAATGGATTTGATCTTCTATTCTTGCTTAATTGCTTTCTCATACACCTGGTCCATTGTGTTCGGACCATGCACCTCCACCTCTCCGCCAATCTGAGGATTGAGCCCCATAATAAATTTTCTTGACTAAAATCTTTCATCCTTTTGATACTAAGGAACATACTTCAACAATCTAGTAAATTTTTTGGCATATTCAACCACAGACAAATCACCTTGCCTGAGATTTTGGAAATCTATTAGCTTTTTATCAAAGTAGAGTTGTGGTAACCACCTTTTTCGAAAAAGTTCCACAAATTCAATCCATGTCACCTTCAAGGGGCTTAAATCCAGTTCCATCTTTTTGTTCATCCACCAGGTGGATGCTTCTCTAGATAGTTGATATGCTCCCCACATTGCCTTTGTAATCTCAGAATAATTTCTGATTTCAAAGTACTCCATTTCTGCTAGCCATGTTTCTACTGCATCACCAGTTTTTGTTCCATCAAATTTGGGAGGAATAATCTTTTTCATAGCCTTAGATAGTTCCAGTGCAAGTTTGTCTTTTGTCTCCCTCTGAGATTCACTATTCTCTTGATGCTCACTTGACATGCCATGCTATCGTTGCTTACTTTTACTCGCATTATTAGAATACTCATTTTCACCCTCTGTATTCCCAGTTTCATTCACTTTCTTTTCCAATTTGCCCAACCTTTCCTTAGTTTCAGTAAGCATATTAAGAATTCTGTCCAATTTATTGGTGGGGTTAGCCTGAGAGTTGTGACCTTCCTTATCTTCTCTCTCATTAAACTCTGATTGATCCATGTTTATTTGTTTTCTCACCTATTTTAGTAAGTACTAATCAGTTCTATAATTTATCATTTAGAATATTATCAAAACATATCAATTGCTCATAACTATAGTTATTCTCAAGCCAAAATTTGTCTTTATTATATTTTGCACAATAGTATGTACATTCTTTAGGGATAGACATATTTCATGTTTCACTCAGTATTTACAAGAGGAGTGTAACCTTCGGATTCATTGTCCGACACATTCACAGGGTGTATAACCCTCAAATTCACTATCGGATGACAATACAATGATTTCAGCTCTAGGTGGTATATGAGAATCCCTAGTGATTATTGGTACACTAATAGGGCAGGAATTGACCATAATTTGAGTTGCCATCCTAGATGTCTCTAGGAGTTCTCTTTTCATTCGTTTGAGTAGTGACAAAGCATTGGTAAAAGTTTCCATATCATCTAGCCAAATGTCCTTTTCATCATTCATTTTCTCAATAGTCTTAATCATCACAAGACGTCTTTGCTTAACTTGTAGGTAACGTTCCTTACCAACGAAGGACTTCCTTGTAGTTTTCTTGAGACGTACCGTCCTAGCACAGTAAATCAAATCATTAGCTACCCGCATAATGTTGATTCTTAATCAGATTAGTGGACTCATCAGTCCTAGTGTTGAACCTAGTTAGCTCTTATACCATATGTAACACCCAATTTAGTTTTCACCCTAAAAACTAAGTTTAACCAAAGGTAATAATTTTTTTTAAAGTTTAAAGTAGAAAAAGATAATTTGTTTTTCATTTTAAAACCAAGAAGTTCATTCATCGACTAAATAATAATCATGGAATTATAAGTTATACAAAGGGGTCTTTCCATCTACAACATTATACAATATGATGAATAAAGTTACTAAGAACATTTTCAAAATAGATACTTACCAAAGTCACTGCATCTCGATTGTCAACCATCCAAATTCAAGTCTCGGCAAGCCTCTAGAATATAGAAGAGAAAGTATCTTCAAGGGGCTTAACCTCCAACCACAGACCGTCGGTCTCCTGCACACCTTTCTACCCAGAAGTGACCCTACCCTACTCAAAGAGGATAGACTTAGGATAACCAATGGTTTTAGCCATCTGAGTACTGGTGTTGTGACCTATGTAACTTGTTATCATGCAATCCCCTAGATACCCTCTAGTCAAGCATGACCACTCCACAAGCTATGCCATCCAATCACAGTGAACTATCAATGCACTTGAGGCAGGTGCACTACCTTGGCCAAAGGATTTGAATATATTTAGTGTTGTGTCAACACAAGTAGTAAGTTCACCCACCCCAACTCAACTTGAATTAATCGCAATCCTACAGTTACCTATGTATGAGTATAATATAACAACCACGATAACCTCTTGGTGTTTCAACTCATCATGCTGTAATGCATGGCAGTTAGGTTTACTTCTCTCTTTTTGGCTCTTAGAGACATTTTCATCCATATGTTAAAAGAATGAGATTCTAGGTTACCGGTTAATCGGTTAACGCTATAACTTTATCAGTTGATCTTTAAGTTCGTCCACTACTTTAAATTATCCAGTCAAGAGAGGACACTAAACTTAAAAAAATAATCTCAGAAGGGGTTTAACAATAAACCAATTATTGAATTCAAGTAATCGAAGACCCAGAGTTAAAGTTTAAATACTCTTACGAGTCTTCGTTGACCTTTCGAATCCTCGACATAGCTTAATCATCATACTAAGCATTTAACAATCCTAACTCATTGTTCCTATTTGGAAGAAGAATGCATGCAAGTTTAAACTAAACACTTAACTATAGACTCATTGTGTCTACTCTAAAACTTCATTATCTAACATGTTTGACAGTTCTAGACCAAGAACAATTCTATACCTTCTTTTGATGACACAACATCTTGAATGTTTTTAAAGCAAAAAGAATTATATACAATATATTAATGGACTATATCTAGATATCTTTCGCAGCAAGAAAAGTATAACTCTATGTTCGACCAGCTGACATAAATTCTCAACTTGTAGAAGATTGAATAGTTACTCAAACCACGACATACATTCCACACCATTGTTCCCCATTTGTCGACGGAATGACACATTTTTCAAGTCTTTTATTAAACTAGTTGTTTTTGGATATGACAAGACCAACTGTGTATAGTCGACAAGCCAACTGATGACGCTTCTAACGTCGACCAAGATTAGACTATTGTGGCTTAGGTTATCTTTATTGCTATCAATTGACCAAGACTCAAACTTTTGTGTGCTCTCCACATATCTTATATATATATCTAAAGATAAATGAACACAGCTATACAGTTTTTAGTCGACCAAGACTCAAACTTTCATGTGTTCTCCACATATCTTATATATATTTCTAAAGATAAATGAACATAACTATATAGTTTTTAGTCGACAGTCGAAAGATGCTTTGAGGAACAAGTATGATAGAACTATGAAGGTTAAGACAGCGGTGTTGTTCAAGGAACAAAAAGCATTGTTTTCATTTTAAAAGAAGTGCAAATACACAGGCCGTAAAGTTGGTAACCAGTCCACATTTTACATCATCAAAGAAAACACTAAATTCCTTCATATTACATGATGAATCCATTCCTATTGAGACATTCCAGTTTAACCATGACAGTGTGGAAGAGAGAAGATGGACCCTGTAGAAGATCTCCGGTGACTATTTAAAATCTGGTTCAACAGTTCGTTCTCTTCTCAACCGATCACATACTCTTTTCCCTCGACCTCCTGTCAGCTTCTTTTCCCCATTATGTATCTAAAAACCGTTTCTCTTCTTGCTCTATAACCCATTCTCTCTCAAAAGAAAAACTCACTTCATACTCTCTAAACCACGCCCTATCAACTTGGTAACTACCCCGCATGGCTAACCATCTGCCTCCTTTCCGCGACCACTACACAGAAATGGTTTGGTTTTCCACTAACTTGTAGTTGATCTGCAAGGTGGAGTTAATAATATGTGAGGGGACAGTTTCAGTTTGGACATGATGCCACACTACTCTTAACCGATTATGAGTTTAAATCAAATACATGACTTAGAATAATGGCTGAGCTGACAACCAATCAATAAAGTTTGAAACTCAAGAATAAATAGAATGTTTTGGAATAAAAGACATCATACTAACAACTTGAGTGAACCCTTCGAGCTACTACCTAATTACTAACACCATTAAAGAATAAAAGAATTACTCCTTAACGACTATTTAAATATAACTAAATATGATTTAGTATATTACCATTACAATATGACCAATGGTATTACACTCGACGGTCTCAAAGATTTAAAACATTAGTTAAACCTTTTATTTTATGATGATAATCCACAATAGAAATAATTCTACATCCGTCAAATTCTACAAGTAAACATTTACATCATACGCTCGTAGAGCTTTATGACGATGACGACGATTGGAGCATAAACACAATACAAGGTTTGGGGTCGACTTTATGCACAACTTTCAACTTTTACACCAAACCACTAAACAAGACACGACATACAACTCATTCTCAAGTGTATACATTTATATATATAAAAATATATCAATCGTCCATATTTGACGACATGATTCATAGTATTACGACACAGATGTCAATTTCCCATACTCATTACGACAACTACGAAAGAAAGAAAGACCTATTCTTAAAAACCTTGACATTCTCATCTAAAATTGACTTAACCCAAAATCAATACTTATCTTGAGGCAACTAGATTTGTCTACCTGATGTTCGTTTTCAGTGGCAAGCACCCATGGGTTATTCCAGAGTCTATTCTCTCTTTCTCGAAGATACTTTCTCTTCTTCTTTCTTCTTGGTGAACATGTTCCATCTATTCCTGTCATTAACAATCTCACATACAATTTGTGGTCAGAGTACCAATGTTCTGATCAAAACACATTTACATCAAATCATTTCATTTTCTTATCAAAAAGGCATTTTAATTCATAACATCAGATTGATCATAATCAAGTAAAAATCCATGATTTCATAAAATTAACCTTTTCTAATCATATCATCATTTTCTATGATGTTAAACATATCCACATAACTGTACTATTTAAGAAAAAGTAAATAGTAATACTAAATCCAAAAAGAGGATGTAATAGACAACCATTTCCTATACTCTCATATGTTTATTAATGATAACAATCATGACTGCCTTCTTGACATCAATGACAACATGTCCAACATAAATATCCCTCTCCTCCAAGCAATAGGGGAGGCAAATTCATTGTTGCAATCCATATTTTTCTTAGTTTTTACTCTCCAATTAGCATGCATATGCTAGCTGCAGGATATAGGTGCCTTTTGTTTATTGTTGTTACTTTGCCAAAGCCTTCAAAGGATGGATAGCATTGTTACACTTGCCAATTCTCAAGCCATAGTGATCTTAGCTCACATTTATCTCATTCAAAGCTTTCCAAAAGCTCATTCAATTGCTTTCCCTTCCCACTTGCCACCAAGAAGGGAACCCCGTTGCTACAGGAGTATAAGGAGGTTTCCATACAAAAAGATTCGTGAGGGTAGTGAAGGCTCATGCATCTCCATATTCTAGGTTTTTCATGTTTTAGAAGTAATTAAATTACAAATCTTGCTCTTGGAATAGTAATCTCATCATTGCAATTTCCTTGATAGGTCAATTTAAGTTGTTTAGATTAGCTTGTTTTAAGTAGTTAAATTGCAATTTTAGATTAGTTTCATTTCATGTACTTTTCAATTCTTATTTTAATCCAAAATCGATCTTGAAAATACAAAAAACATAGAATAATTGCATTTGGTAACTTCATATTAGCTTGCATACATCTTTCAATTCCTAGATTAATTTAATTCATTTTATTTTAAAAGTTGGAGAAAAGAACAAAAAAATTGTTTGCATACATATTAGATTGCATACATTGAAAAACCCACAAAATACCAAAAATAGTAGAAAACATCAAAAAGCGAAACAAGTACACACAAACCCTCAATTTTGTCATGAGGTCAACATAAATTCAACACAAGTCAAAACTCCTCAATTTCATCACGAAGTCAACAAACTCAAGAAAACACCTAGAAAAAACTTAGTTCACATCACTAAGTCAAAAAATCAACTCTTGGTCAACTCAAATTTACTCTCTATATCCAAGCATTTGAATATGCCTTGGAATTAGAGGTGAGTGAGTGAGGGTAGTCCTTGAGGAGATTGAAGAGTTAAACCCAAGACCACAACTCACGCAAGAACAACAACACTTTATCAGGGTCATAGAACAAGAACAACAAATTCAACAATGCATACAAGCATTCAAAGCTAGATTGCAATGTAATAGAAAACATAAATGAAGAAAATCAAGATCCATCTAAGCATTGGAATCTTAGAAAACCCAATAGGAGATAAATTATAAGCGACCCTTCAGGTCATATAGTCATATCAACAACAACCACCATAGAAAGAACAAGACAAATCCAAAACAACAATAGACCCTTGATCAGGTTGGTTGCTCTCCATGAGGTCCTACTCCCAAGCAAACAAGACAACCCCTAGGTCTAACTTCTACTTGATTGGCTTTTTCCACAAGAGTGAGAGTGACTTGGAGGTCTCCAGAAGCAAGGAGAGAGTCCATGTGCTATGTCGAAGTTGACTCATCCATTACTGTGCCTATATCACGTTTCGAAGAGTATAGGTTCACCAAAAGGTTGAAATGATTAAGTTTGCCAAATGCTAAAATGCCTGAAAGAAGAGTGTTGAAAGACAAATGAACAAAAAATTTCAGCAAGTTCATGAGTTCATGAACTCACCAAAAAGATGAATCAAAAGAGGAAAGAAAATGGCTTTCAACAAGTTCGTAAGTTCATGAACTTACCAAAAAAGAGAAAGAAGAGAAGAAAAGTCAATGATAAAACTTTTTGGCAAGTTCGTGAGTTTGTGAACTTGTCAAAATGCCAAAAGTGAACAAGGCGTAGAATATAATGAGAAAGAAAGTGAAATGTTTTTGTGAGTTCAAAGGTTCATGAACTTGTCAAAACATCAAAAAGGTTCGTATGTTCGCTAAAGTATCGATTCGTTGAAAATTAAAGAAGGAAAAGGGGAAAGAAAAGACAAATGGCCGATAAGTTTACGAGTTCTTGGAAGTCTTGAAAGCCAAAAATGTGAGTAAAGAAAAGGAATGAGAGAAAGAGCAATGAAAAGATAAGAAATTTTGACAAGTTCATGAGTTCACGAACTCACTGAAATACTGAAAAGAGCTTTAAATATAAGTTTAAAGAGTTGGCGTGGTAAAGAAAAGTAAGTTTTAAAATTAAAAGCCCGCCAAGAATATAAAAGGTGGTCTGACTAAAGGGAAAAGGGTAGTTGTAACAGTATTGACAGACATTCAATTGCCCCAACCACCCAAGATGCTTCAACAACTCTCAAGATGGCCTTCTAGGGCTGGATAGCTTGGTAGGTGGATTCCATAATACCCAGGACTCTTGTGGGTCCTTATGTGATAAATTTCTTATACCAAGGTATGGGTCAACACTCCAAATAAGTGCAGTTTTAGGTGCAACCCATGTGAAGATGATGCAACAGGCGTGGGCGACCTACACAGTTGTTGACTACTCCAAATCCACATCCAAACAATAAGATTTCAAATGTAATGCTATATATACATGTGTGTAAGATATAATAGTTGTTGGTCATTAACCAATTTATGACTATAGGTGATTCAAGTGGTGTTCTAGGGCATCAAATGATGCAGTTTGGTTTGTAAGGGGATAAAGTACACCTTGTAAAGCATAGGAAGGGTTTTCAATGACAAATGCATGTAATGGTATGTCTCCAGTGTAGTTTGTAATATTCAAGAGGGTTTTTGAACCTAGGGTTTTCAATGACAAATGCATGTAATGGTATGTCTCCAGTGTAGTTTGTAATATTCAAGAGGGTTTTTGAACCTAGTTGCTCATCCTCTCTTGCCACATTTGCCAGTATGAATGTAACATCTAAGCTAGAGAAATATGTGGCATTCATTGCAAAGCTTTTGTGATGCTCTTTATTTCTGTTCCATGTGGGTCTTTGCAGTTCTATCTAGATTACTGAATATTCCATTGCATGAGATGAGATATATGCATTATACATGATGATGCACCTATGATTCCATTTATGTTGTATTACTACATTCTTTTCCTTCTTGAAATTCATAACTCTGTTGCCCAATGGAGTAAGCACCAGTCTAATTAGTGAAGGGGCAACATGTAGATCAAATTTTAAATCACTGAGTAGGTTAGTTCCAACCATGCCTACACTGAGTAGGTTAGTTCCAACCATGCCTACATAATTCAACATTACATGTTATATCCTACGTGATCCTAGGTTGAATATCATTAGAGAATTATGCATGTGTGTTCTTCTCTCCCCTGTGTATGCAATGTTAAGTAGATTTTAAGTAGATTCATCTGCCAAGGAAATATAACTTATAACTATAATCTTTAGGTGCAAGGTAAGAGTGAAATTTTATCTATTTGTTGGAGGTCTTGTAGATTTGTATGCAGCTAGTGCTACCATGAACTTAGTGACAAAGTATAGGGGTTCATAGCACATTGGCTATGGTTTCTTAAGGACCTTGGGTTTATTATTTTATTTCTCTTTAATTGTCCTATTATTTAGACCTTAGGGAATCCCCTCTTGGCCTTGCAGAGCCTAAAGCTAAAGGTGATTTTACCCACTCTCATGCCACTATCTGAGAATAAGTGTTGTCCATTACCTTTGATGACATATATCCATGGCCTTAGCTTTTGTGCAAGTCTTTGGGATTTGTGGAGATGCATGTTTGAGCACCAACACCAAGTTCACATCTTATGATTCTATGCTTGTTCATATTTATGTTGACCATGATAGTATTTTCTTGTAACATGATTATGATGATTATATGCTTATCATGATTATTTCTCACACTTATATGTGCTTGTAAGATCTTTTATCTACCATTTGTGGCTAATCTCGTTGCCTTATTTGGAATATCATTAGGCAAAAAAATTATATGTGCTTTCATGAGCATACTTTTAGTATCTTCTTATGGTGTCACATGATGCTAGATTTACATCATGTATGATCATAGACGTTGAAGGTGTGTCCCTATAGGTTGAATTGTAAGAAAATTGGTATCCCCACTGGTAGAATTACAAGGCAGCAGTACCCCCACTAGTGTAGTGTCCCTACAGGCTGATGTAAAGGGTGAGTGCCCATCACCAACCCTCCCTTATAATCTTTAAAAAGAAATTATGTGATTTGGGATCATATTCTCTAACAATAATTGTCAAACATATAATTGTTTAACTGTTAATGACTAGATAGCCTAATCATCGATATGCCTTTCGTAGCATTAGTACATCAATGCTTCCATAGCAGCAACTTTATGTAAGCTTCTTCAGCAGCATTGCACTTTACATGGTTACATCATTTTACATGTACATTCTCCACTCTCTAACTTAATTGTATTATTTACATGCAACTAATTGGAGGGGCATACGAGGTCACTAACATTCCCTTCAAAAGCTAACTTTAGATTTCAATACCACATTAAAATTTTGTTATCCCATGGTAGTATCTATTACTTTGCTTAAGTGGGATCCTTGTTCCACCACAAGTGGAATATCTCTCAATCTCTTTCCTCTTTTTCTTTTTCTTTTGATTATAGACAATATATTTTTGTTTTAGATACCTATAAGATGTTACTCATTGAATGTTTTTTTGTTGGTTTCCAATATGGAGCACTCATTCCAAGGGAGCACATACTTAGATCCACAAGTGGAATATCTCTCAATCTCTTTCCTCTTTTTCTTTTTCTTTTGATTATAGACAATATATTTTTGTTTTAGATACCTATAAGATGTTACTCATTGAATGTTTTTTTGTTGGTTTCCAATATGGAGCACTCATTCCAAGGGAGCACATACTTAGATGTACTAAAAAGCACACACAAATATTGGTGCCAACTCACTATTGCATATGTTGTA